>JAUIMM010001713.1:0-167815 GCA_031769625.1 Taudactylus pleione
ATGTATCTCATCCTCCTCCTGTATGTCTCCAATACTCTCTCCTCCTCCTGTCTGTCTCCCATTATCTCTTCCTCCTCCTATATGTCTCTCATACTCTCTTCCTCCATCTTTCTGTCTCCCCACTCTTTCTTCCCCTTCTGTCTCTCTTCTCCTCTCTCTTCCTCCTCCTGTCTGTCTCCCATTCTCTCTCCTCCTCCTGTCTGTCTCCCATTCTCTCTTCCCCCTCCTGTATGTCTCCAATACTGTCTTCATCCTCCTGTCTGTCTCCCATTATCTCTTCCTCCTCCTATATGACTCCCATACTCTCTTCGTCCTTCTGTCTGTCTCCCACTTTCTCTTCCTCCTCCTGCCTGTCCCAATTCTCTCTTACCTCCTCCTGTCTGTTCCTCCCACTTTTCATCCTCCTCCTGTCTGTCTATCACTCTCTATTTGACCATATATCTGTCTCTCACACTCTCTTCCTCCATCATTCTGTCTCCCACACTCTCTTCCTGCTGTCTGTCTTCTACGCTCTCTTCCTCCTCCTGTCTGTCAGGAAGAGGAAGAGAGAGTAGAAGACAGACAGAAGGAGGAAGAAAGAGTGGGAGACAGAAAGATGGAGGAAGAGAGAATGGGATACATATAGGAGGAGGAAGAGATAATGGGAGACAGACAGGAGGAGGAAGAGATAAATGGAGACAGACAGGAAGAGGAAGAGAGAATGGGAGACAGTCAGGAAGAGAAAGGGAGAGTGGGAGACACAAGAAAGGAAGAGAGAATGGGAGACAGTCAGGAAGAGACAGAGAGAGTGGGAGACAGACAAGAAGAGGAAGAGAGAGTGGGAGACAGACAAGAAGAGGACGAGGGAGTGGGATACAGATAGGAGGAGGAAGAGAGAGTAGAAGAAAATCAGGAGGAGGAAGAGAGAGTGGGAGACAGAAGATGGAGGAAGAGAGTGTGAGAGACATATAGGAGGAGGAAGAGATAATGGGAGACAGACAGGAAGAGGAAGAGAGAATGGGAGACAGATAGGAGGAGGAAGAGAGTATTGGAGACATACAGGAGGAGGAAGAGATAATGGGAGACAGGCAGGAAGAGGAATAGAGAAAGGGAGACAGACAGGAAGAGGAAGAGAGAGTGGGAGACAGATCGGAGGAGGAAGAGAGAGTAGAAGACAGACAGGAGGAGGAAGAGAGAGTGGGAGACAGAAGATGGAGGAAGAGAGTGTGAGAGACATATAGGAGGAGGAAGAGATAATGGGAGACAGACAGGAGGAGGAAGAGATAAAGGGAGACAGACAGGAGGAGGAAAAGAGAATGGAGATATAGAGGAGGAGGAAGAGAGAGTGGGAGACAGAAAGATGGAGGAAAAGAGTATGAGAGACAGACATATGGTCAAAAAGAGAGTGATAGACAGACAGGAGGAGAGTAAGAGAGAATGGGGACAGGCAGGGGAGGAAGAGAAATTGGGAGACAGACAGAAGGAGGAAGAGAGAATGGGAGACATATAGGAGGAGGAAGAGAGAATGGGAGACATATAGGAGGAGGAAGAGATAATGGGAGACATATAGAAGGAGGAAGAGAGTATTGGAGACATACAGGAGGAGGAAGAGAGAATGGGAGACAGACAGGAGGAGGAAGAGAGAATGGGAGACAGACAGGAGGAGGAATAGAGAGTGGGAGACAGAAAGAAGGAGGAAGAGAGAATGGGAGACATAAAGGAGGAGGAAGAGATAATGGGAGACAGACAGGAAGAGGAAGAGAAAGTGGGATACAGACAGAAGGAGGAGAGAGAATGGGAGACAGACAGAACGAGGAAGAGAGTATTGGAGACATACAGGAGGAGGAAAAGAGAGTAGGAGACAGAGAGGGAGAGGAATAAAAAGTGGGAAACAGATAGGAATAGGAAGAGAGAGTAGAAGACAAACAGAAGGAGGAAGAAAGAGTGGGAGACAGAAAGATGGAGGAAGAGAGAATGGGAGACAGACAGGAAGAGGAAGAGAGAATTGGAGAAACACAGGAGGAAGAAAAGATAGACAGGGAGACAGACAGGAGGAGAAGAGATAATGGGAGACAGACAGGAGGAGGAAGAGATAATGGGAGAAAGACAGGAAGAAGAAGAGAGAGTGGGAGACAGATAGGAAGAGGAAGAGAGAGTAGAAGACAGACAGAAGGAGGAAGAGAGAATGGGAGAAAGACAGAAGGAGGAAGAAAGAGTGGGAGACAGAAAGATGGAGGAAGAGAGAATGGGAGACATAAAATGTAGGATGAGGAAGAGAGAATGGGAGACAGACAGGAGTCTGTCTCCCATTCTCTCTTCCTCCATCTTTCTGTCTCCCACTCTTTCTTCCTCCTTCTGTCTGTCTTCTACTCTCTCTTCCTCCTCCTATCTGTCTCCCACTCTCTCTTCTTCTTCCTGTCCATCTCGCATTCTCTCTTCCTCCTCCAGTCTGTCTCCCATTCCCTTTTCCTCCTCCTGTATGTCTCCAATACTCTCTTCCTCCTCCTGTCTGTCTCCCATTCTCTCTTCCTCTTCCTGTATTTCTCCCATAATCTCTTCCTACTTCTATCTGTCTCCCACTTTCTCTTCCTCCTCCTGCCTGTCCCCATTCTCTCTTACTCCTCCTGTCTGTCTCCCACTTTCTTTTCCTCCTCTTGTCTTTCTCCCACTTTCTCTTCCTCCTCCTGTCTGTCTATCACTCTCTCTTTGAACATATGTCTGTCTCTCACACTCTCTTCCTCCATCTTTCTGTCTCCCACTCTCTCTTCCTCCTCCTGTCTGTCTTCTACTCTCTCGTCCTCCTCATATCTGTCAGGAAGAGGAAGAGAGAGTGGGAGACAGATAAGAGGAGGAAGAGAGAGTAGAAGACAGACAGAAGGAGGAAGAAAGAGTGGGAGACAGAAAGATGGAGGAAGAGAGAATGGGAGACAGACAGGAAGAGGAAGAGATAATGGGAGACAGACAGGAAAAGGAATAGGGAGTGGGAGACAGAAAGATGGAGGAAGAGAGAATGGGAGACAGACAGGAGGAGGAAGAGATAAAGGGAGACAGACAGGAGGAGGAAGAGAGAATGGGAGACAGATAGGAGGAGGAAGAGATAATGGGAGACAGACAGGAGGAGGAGGAGATAATGGGAGACAGACAGGGGGAGGAAGAGATAATGGGAGACAGACAGGAGGAGGAAGCGAGAATGGGAGACAGATAGGAGGAGGAAGAGAGAGTAGAAGACAGACAGAAGGAGGAAGAGAGAATGGGAGACATACAGGAGGAGGAAAAGATAATGGGAGACAGACAGGAGGAAGAGAGAATGGGAGACAGACAGGAGGAGGAAGAGATAATGGGAGACAGACAGGAAGAGGAATAGAGAGTAGAAGACAAACAGGTGGAGGAAAAGAGAGTGGGAGACAGATAGGAGGAGAATTAGAGAGTAGAAGACAAACAGGAGGAGGAAGAGAGAGTGGGAGACAGATAGTAGGAGGAAGAGAGAGTAGGACACAGACAGGAGGATGAAGTGAGAGTGTTAGACAGGAGAGATAGTGGGAGACAGAAAGAAGAAGAAAGAGTGGGAGACAGACAGCAGGAGAAAGGGAGAGTCAGAGAGAGAAATGATGAGGAAAAGAGAGTGGGAGACAGACAGGAGGAGGAAGAGAGAGAGGGAGAGGAAGAAAAAAACTGGTAGACAGACAGGAGGAAGAACAGATATTGGGAGACTTACAGGAGGAGAAAGAGAGAGCAGGAGACAGACAGGAGAAGGAAGTGAGAGTGTTAGACAGGAGAGAGTGGGAGACAGACAGAAGAAGAGAGAGTGGGAGACAGACAGGAGGAGGAAGAGAGAGTGGGAGACAGACAGGAGGAGGAAGAGAGAGTGGGTCAGACAGGAGGAGGAATAGAGGGTAGAAGACAAACAGGAGGAAGAAGAGAGAGTGGGAGACAGTCAGGAAGAGGAAGAGAAAGTGGGAGACAGACAGGAGGAAGAAGAGAGAGTGGGAGACAGAAAGTTGGAGGAAGAGAGTGTGAGAGACAGACATATGGTCGAAGAGAGAGTGATAGACAGACAGAGGGAGGAATAGAGAGTGGGAGACAGACAGGAGGAGGAAGAGATATTTGGAGACAGACAGGAGGAGGAAGAGATAGTAGTAGACAGACAGGAGGAGGAAGAGATAGTAGTAGACCTACAGGTGGAGGAAGTGAGATTGTTAGATGGGAGATGGAAAAGAGAGTGGGAGACAGACAGAAGGAGGAAGAGATATTGGGAGACAGACAGAAGGAGGAAGAAATATTGGGAGACAGACAGAAGGAGGAAGAGTGTGTGGGAGACAGACAGGAGGAGGAAGAGATAATAGGAGACAGACAGGAGGAGGAAGAGATAATGGGAGACAGACAGGAAAAGGAATAGAGAGTGGGAGACAGAAAGATGGAGGAAGAGAGAATGGGAGACAGACAGGAGGAGGAAGAGATAAAGGGAGACAGACAGGAGGAGGAAGAGATAATTGGAGACAGACAGGAGGAGGAGGAGATAATGGGAGACAGACAGGGGGAGGAAGAGATAATGGGAGACAGACAGGAGGAGGAAGAGAGAATGGGAGACAGACAGACAGAGCGAGGAAGAGAGAGTGGGAGACAGACAGGAGGAGGAAGAGATATTTGGAGACAGACAGGAGGAGGAAGAGATAGTAGTAGACAGACTGGAGGAGGAAGATATAGTAGTAGACAGACAGGAGGAGGAAGTGAGAGTGTTAGATGGGAGATGGAAAAGAGTGGAAGACAGACAGAAGGAGGAAGCGATATTGGGAGACAGACAGAAGGAGGAAAATAGTGTGGGAGACAGAAAGATGGAGGAAGAGAGTGTGAGAGACAGACATATGGTCGAAGAGAGAGTGATAGACAGACAGGAGGAGGAAGAGAGAATGGGAGACAGACAGGAAGAGGGAGAGAGAATTGGAGACAGACAGGAGGAGGAAGAGAGAGTGGGAGACAGACAGGAGGAGGAAGAGATATTGGGAGACAGAGAGGAGGAGGAAGAGAGAGTAGTAGACAAATAGGAGGAGGAAGAGAGAGTGAGAGACAGACAGGAAGAGGAAGAGAGAATGGGAGACAGACAGGAAGAGGGAGAGAGAATTGGAGACAGACAGGAAGAGGAAGAGATATTGGGAGACAGAGAGGAGGAGGAAGAGAGAGTAGTAGACAAACAGGAGGAGGAAGAGAGAGTGAGAGACAGACAGGAAGAGGAAGAGAGAGTGGCAGACAGACAGGAGGAGGAAGAGAGAGTGGGAGACAGAAAGGAGGAGGAAGAGAGAGTGGGAGACAGACAGGAGGAGGAAGAGAGAGTGGGAGACAGAAAGATGGAGGAAGAGAGAGTGAGAGACAGACATATGGTCGAAGAGAGAGTGATAGACAGACAGGAGGAGGAAGAGAGAATGGGAGACAGACAGGAATCGGGAGAGAGAATTGGAGACAGACAGGAGGAGGAAGAGAGAGTGGGAGACAGACAGGAGGAGGAAGAGATATTGGGAGACAGAGAGGAGGAGGAAGAGAGAGTAGTAGACAAACAGGAGGAGGAAGAGAGAGTGAGAGACAGACAGGAAGAGGAAGAGAGAGTGGGAGACAGACAGGAGGAGGAAGAGAGAGTGGGAGACAGACAGGAGGAGGAAGAGAGAGTGGGAGACAGACAGGAGGAGGAAGAGAGAGTGGGAGACAGAAAGATGGAGGAAGAGAGTGTGAGAGACAGACATATGGTCGAAGAGAGAGTGATAGACAGACAGGAGGAGGAAGAGAGAGTGGGAGACAGACAGGAAGAGGGAGAGAGAATTGGAGACAGACAGGAGGAGGAAGAGAGAGTGGGAGACAGACAGGAAGAGGGAGAGAGAATTGGAGACAGACAGGAGGAGGAAGAGAGAGTGGGAGACAGACAGGAGGAGGAAGAGATATTGGGAGACAGAGAGGAGGAGGAAGAGAGAGTAGTAGACAAACAGGAGGAGGAAGAGAGAGTGAGAGACAGACAGGAAGAGGAAGAGAGAGTGGGAGACAGACAGGAGGAGGAAGAGAGAGTGGGAGACAGACAGGAGGAGGAAGAGAGAGTGGGAGACAGAAAGATGGAGGAAGAGAGTGTAAGAGACAGACATATGGTCGAAGAGAGAGTGATAGACTGACAGGAGGAGGAAGAGTGAATGGGAGACAGACAGGAAGAGGGAGAGAGAATTGGAGACAGACAGGAGGAGGAAGAGAGAGTGGGAGACAGACAGTAGGAGGAAGAGATATTGGGAGACAGGCAGGAGGAGGAATACAGAGTAGAAGACAAACTGGAGGAGGAAGAGTGAGAGACAGACAGATGGAGAGAGAGAGTGTGAGAGACAGACATATGGTCGAAGAGAGAGTGATAGACAGACAGGAGGAGGAAGAGAGAATGGGAGACAGACAGGAATCGGGAGAGAGAATTGGAGACAAACAGGAGGAGGAAGAGAGAGTGGGAGACAGACAGGAAGAGGGAGAGAGAATTGGAGACAGACAGGAGGAGGAAGAGAGAGTGGGAGACAGACAGGAGGAGGAAGAGATATTGGGAGACAGAGAGGAGGAGGAAGAGAGAGTAGTAGACAAACAGGAGGAGGAAGAGAGAGTGAGAGACAGACAGGAAGAGGAAGAGAGAGTGGGAGACAGACAGGAGGAGGAAGAGAGAGTGGGAGACAGACAGGAGGAGGAAGAGAGAGTGGGAGACAGAAAGATGGAGGAAGAGAGTGTAAGAGACAGACATATGGTCGAAGAGAGAGTGGTAGACAGACATATGGTCGAAGAGAGAGTGATAGACAGACAGGAGGAGGGAGAGAGAATGGGAGACAGACAGGAAGAGGGAGAGAGAATTGGAGACAGACAGGAGGAGGAAGAGAGAGTGGGAGACAGACAGGAGGAGGAAGAGATATTGGGAGACAGAAAGGAGGAGGAAGAGAGAGTAGTAGACAAACAGGAGGAGGAAGAGAGAGTGAGAGACAGACAGGAAGAGGAAGAGAGAGTGGGAGACAGACAGGAGGAGGAAGAGAGAGTGGGAGACAGACAGGAGGAGGAAGAGAGAGTGGGAGACAGACAGGAGGAGGAAGAGAGAGTGGGAGACAGACAGGAGGAGGAAGAGAGTGTGAGAGACAGACATATGGTCGAAGAGAGAGTGATAGACAGACAGGAGGAGGGAGAGAGAATGGGAGACAGACAGGAAGAGGGAGAGAGAATTGGAGACAGACAGGAGGAGGAAGAGAGAGTGGGAGACAGACAGGAAGAGGGAGAGAGAATTGGAGACAGACAGGAGGAGGAAGAGAGAGTGGGAGACAGACAGGAGGAGGAAGAGAGAGTGGGAGACAGAGAGGAGGAGGAAGAGAGAATGGGAGACAGACAGGAAGAGGGAGAGAGAGTGGGAGACAGACAGGAGGAGGAAGAGATATTGGGAGACAGAGAGGAGGAGGAAGAGATAGTAGTAGACAAACAGGAGGAGGAAAGAGAGAGAGAGAGAGAGAGAGAGAGAGAGAGAGAGAGAGAGAGAGAGAGAGAGAGAGAGAGAGAGAGAGAGAGAGAATGTTACAGCAAGAGTCAGTCAGGAGAAGGGAGAAGTAGAGACACCAAGAAGAAGAAAGAGAAGGACACAGAATGTGGAAAGACAGGGACACTGTCGAAGGTGGAATACAGCATAGAGAGACAGAGGGAGGGAGAAAACCTCTAAAGGGAGGAGAGACAGTCAGTGAGGAAAAGAATGTGAAGGTGGAGAGACAGTCCGGAGGAGGGAGAGAGGGTGGAGAGACAGTCCGGAGGAGGGAGAGACAGTCCGGAGGAGGGGGAGAGGCTGGAGGGACAGTCCGGAGGAGAGAGAGAGGGTGGAGAGAGAGTCAGGAGGAGGGAGTGAGGTGGAGAGAGAGAGTGTTGAGAGACAGTCAGGAGGAGGGAGAGACAGTCCGGAGGAGGGGGAGAGGGTGGAGAGAGAGTCAGGAGGAGGGAGAGACAGTCAGGAGGAGGGAGAGAGGGTGGAGAGACAGTCAGGAGGAGGGAGAGTGGGTGTAGATTTGGAAATCACTGAATCAGAAAATGTGAGGGAACAGCTAGGATGTGATTGGGATAATTGCAGCTGTGTCAGCAGAGACTGCAGTACTGGAGAGTGAGACTGCAGGCTCAGGGCTTATGTAACAGAGACACTACCAGAAAGAGACCTCACATCATGGCTTTCTGTGACATCAGACGTGTCCTGATCAGTGACAGCCTGGCTCCTGCATGTGCCCAGATTCTGCGCTCTCAGGGGGGGATAGAGGTGACTGAGTGCCCAGGGCTGACCCCCCAGGAGCTGATCTACAAGATACCGGTATGAGAACCCAATGTAACAATGCTGCACTGAGCAGGGCAGGGGGAGTAATGATCTGCAGAATGGGGCTGGGGAGAAATGCTCTGCAATATGAGTGCATGTCAGTCTGAGGGTCTGTAGAATAAGGGGACACAGCAGCTTTGTGAGACCAGTAAAGGTGAGGTCTGCAGAATTTTGGGATCAAGTAGCAATGGTCTGCAATGTAGCAATAGTGACGCAATGGTCTGCAGAATGAGTGTAAGCTGGAATGTGATAGTGTAAGAAATGATTAATGAGCAAATGGTCCAAATAATATCACAGTAGATAATCTGAGATGTTCTGCAGGGAAACGTCATACAATTGTAGTAATCTGCAGAATAAGTGATTACCGAGTCATTATACATAGTGTAAAAACTTGTCAGAGGCTGTTATATAGCGTTTGGAGCAATACTCTGCATGGACATACAATCATTATAAATACACGAGTGCAATGCTCTGCATGGACATAGTCATTATAAATACACATGAGAGAGTGCAATGCTCTGCGGTGCAGATGTCTCCTGTATGGTCCCAGCAGTCTCCAAAACTTCATTCATTTCCCAGTCTGATGCAAGAGAGGGGAGAGGTGTCAGGAGAAGGGGCGGGGTCTCCAGAGGGGAGGGGGTGTAACCTCTGCAGGCTGCCACTTGTTACACTACTGTTATTGTTACAGTGTCACTTACACTGTGTTGTATTGTTACATTGTGTCACTGTTACACTACTGTGGGGTTTTGTTACATTGTAACAGTGACACACACAATGTAACAGTAACACACAATGTAACAATAACACACAGCAGTGTAACAGTAACACACAGCAGTGTAACAGTGACACACAATGTAACAATAACACACAGCAGTGTAACAGTAACACACAGCAGTGTAACAGTGACACACAATGTAACAGTAACACACAGCAGTGTAGCAGTGACAGACAATGTAACAATAACACAGCAGTGTAGCAATGACGCAGTGTAACAGTAACACACAATGTAACAATAACAAACAGCAGTGTAGCAGTGACACAGACAATGTAACAGTAACACACAGCAGTGTAGCAATGACGCAGTGTAACAGTAACACACAATGTAACAATAACACACAGCAGTGTAACAGTAACACACAATGTAACAATAACACACAGCAGTGTAACAGTAACACACAGCAGTGTAACAGTGACACACAATGTAACAATAACACACAGCAGTGTAGCAGTGACAGACAATGTAACAATAACACAGCAGTGTAGCAATGACGCAGTGTAACAGTAACACACAATGTAACAATAACAAACAGCAGTGTAGCAGTGACACAGACAATGTAACAGTAACACACAGCAGTGTAGCAATGACGCAGTGTAACAGTAACACACAATGTAACAATAACACACAGCAGTGTAACAGTAACACACAATGTAACAATAACACACAGCAGTGTAACAGTAACACACAGCAGTGTAACAGTGACACACAATGTAACAATAACACACAGCAGTGTAACAGTAACACACAGCAGTGTAACAGTGACACACAATGTAACAATAACACACAACAGTGTAACAATAACACACAGCAGTGTAGCAGTGACACAGACAATGTAACAATAATTCTGATTCCGTATAACAGATAAAGGGGGGAGGGGTGTGAAGGATTTACCCTACCAAGGCAGAAACACATCAGAATATTGCAGCCTCTTCTAGTTACATCTAAACCAAACAGACAGGTGTCAGGGGCCGTGATAAGCGTCATATAGATGTCATAATAACAACAATGTGTGTAAGAACAGCTCAGTGCTTCTACAGGGAATATGGTTACAGCTAGATCCCCTTCTGTACATGTACCCAGGGAATATGGTTACAGCTAGATCCCCTTCTGTACATGTACCCAGGGAATATGGTTACAGCTAGATCCCCTTCTGTACATGTACCCAGGGATTATGGTTACAGCTAGATCCCCTTCTGTACATGTACCCAGGGAATATGGTTACAGCTAGATCCCCTTCTGTACATGTACCCAGGGAATATGGTTACAGCTAGATCCCCTTACGTACATGTACCCAGGGAATATGGTTACAGCTAGATCCCCTTCTGTACATGTACCCAGGGAATATGGTTACAGCTAGATCCCCTTACGTACATGTACCCAGGGAATATGGTTACAGCTAGATCCCCTTACGTACATGTACCCAGGGAATATGGTTACAGCTAGATCCCCTTACGTACATGTACCCAGGGAATATGGTTACAGCTAGATCCCCTTCTGTACATGTACCCAGGGAATATGGTTACAGCTAGATCCCCTTACGTACATGTACCCAGGCAATATGGTTACAGCTAGATCCCCTTCTGTACATGTACCCAGGCAATATGGTTACAGCTAGATCCCCTTCTGTACATGTACCCAGGGAATATGGTTACAGCTAGATCCCCTTATGTACATGTACCCAGGGAATATGGTTACAGCTAGATCCCCTTACGTACATGTACCCAGGGAGCATAGAATACCACAGAGTAAATGCTATACATGCTAGGAATTACACCGTGTATACACACTGAGCAACGCTGGGAATTACACCCTGTTCACACACAGGCTATTGGGTTTGGGTACATGATCTCTGAATGAGGCCCAGTGTTTCCAATCATATAAACAAACACTTCACAGCTTCCCCCCCCCCCCCCTCCCCTCTCCATCTGAGATCCATATAAACGACACCAGTGGTTCCCAATCTGTGCGCCGTGGCACCTTGGGGTGCCTCGGGACACTTGCAGGGGTGCCTCAGGTTGGTGGTCCAGCACCAAATCAAAAGATTTATGGTCAATAGGCAAACAGAAGTGCAAACCTGTCACCACATAACAGAACCTAAGGATGACCGTAGCACAATTACTTCACTTTACTTTATTATTTTTAATTTCTTAAGAACAAGTTTAAACTTAGGGAGCCGTGATACAATGCTGATACTCCAGGGAGCCGTGATACAATGCTGATACTCCAGGGAGCCGTGATACAATGCTGATACTCCAGGGAGCCGTGATACAATGCTGATACTCCAGGGAGCCGTGATACAATGCTGATACTCCAGGGAGCCGTGATACAATGCTGATACTCCAGGGAGCCGTGATACAATGCTGATACTCCAGGGAGCCGTGATACAATGCTGATACTCTAGGGAGCCGTGATACAATGCTGATCTTCTAGGGCGCCGTGATACAATGCTGATCCTCTAGGGAGCCGTGATACAATGCTGATCCTCTAGGGAGCCGTGATACAATGCTGATCCTCTAGGGAGCCGTGATACAATGCTGATCCTCTAGGGAGCCGTGATACAATGCTGATCCTCTAGGGAGCCGTGATACAATGCTGATCCTCTAGGGAGCCGTGATACAATGCTGATACTCTAGGGAGCCGTGATACAATGCTGATCCTCTAGGGCGCCGTGATACAATGCTGATCCTCTAGGGCGCCGTGATACAATGCTGATCCTCTAGGGCGCCGTGATACAATGCTGATCCTCTAGGGCGCCGTGATACAATGCTGATCCTCTAGGGCGCCGTGATACAATGCTGATCCTCTAGGGCGCCGTGATACAATGCTGATCCTCTAGGGCGCCGTGATACAATGCTGATACTGCAGGGAGCGATACTGCAGGGAGCCCTGCTACAATGCTGATACTCCAGGGAGCCCTGATACAATGCTGATACTCCAGGGAGCCGTGATAACAATGCTGATACTCTAGGGAGCCGTGATAACAATGCTGATACTCCAGGGAGCCGTGATACAATGCTGATACTCTAGGGAGCCGTGATACAATGCTGATACTCTAGGGAGCCGTGATACAATGCTGATACTCTAGGGAGCCGTGATAACAATGCTGATACTCCAGGGAGCCGTGATACAATGCTGATACTCTAGGGAGCCGTGATACAATGCTGATACTCTAGGGAGCCGTGATACAATGCTGATACTCTAGGGAGCCGTGATACAATGCTGATACTCTAGGGCAGTGTTGGCTAACCTTGACACTCCAGCTGTTAAGGAACTACATAACCCAGCATGCACTGCTACAGTTTTGCTATTAGTGCATGCTAAAACTGTGGCAGGGTATGCTGGGATATATAGTTCCACAACAGCTGGAGTGTCAAGGTTAGCCAACACTGCTCTAGGGAGCCGTGATACAAAAAAGTTTGGGAACCTCTGAACTACACATTGGTGCAAGCATAAAGCGAAAGGTTGTTCCTACATTGTTACTTTGTTGTAACTGTCCCTGTAATAGATAACAACGTATCATGTACTGTATCCGCCTCCCTCAGCTAAAGCCTCTATGTTCTCCTCTTGTTACATTATCAGCCGTTATCATGTGACTTCTTACTATCTGCTAAATCAGAGGTTCTCAAACTCGGTCCTCAGGACCCCACACGGGTCACATTTCCCAGGTCACCGAGCAGGAGCACAGGTGTAGTCATTACTCACTGACAAATATCCCAGGTCACCCAGCAGGAGCACAGGTGTATTCATTACTCACTGACACATTTCCCAGGTCACCCAGCAGGTGCACAGGTGTAATCATTACTCACTGACACATTTCCCTGGTCACCCAGCAGGAGCACAGGTGTATTCATTACTCACTGACACATTTCCCAGGTCACCCAGCAGGTGCACAGGTGTATTCGTTACTCGCTGACACATTTAAAAGATCCACAGGTGGAGCTAATTATTTAATTATTTCCCTTATGATTCTATGAGTAGACCTGAAAAACATGCACTGTTTGGGGTCCTGAGGGCCGAGTTTGAAAACCTGTGTGCTAAACAATGACAGTAAATTTACTTACACAGAATATGTATTATTCGCCGTAAGTGTGACCGGACCTCACTATAGTGATGTATGGAGTATTCACATGTCTGATCACCATAGGTCAGCGTACTGTAAGTGTGACCTGACCTCACTATAGTGATGTATGGAGTATTCACATGTCCGATCAGCATAGGTCAGTGTACTGTAAGTGTGACCTCACTTTAGTGGTGTATGGAGTATTTACATGTCCGATCACCATAGGTCAGCGTACTGTAAGTGTGACTGGACCTCACTATAGTGATGTATGGAGTATTCGCACATCCGATCACCATAGGTCAGCATTCTGTAAGTGTGACTGGACCTCACTATAGTGATGTATGGAGTATTTACATGTCCGATCACCATAGGTCAGCGTACTGTAAGTGTGACCGGACCTCACTATAGTGATGTATGGAGTATTCGCACATCCGATCACCATAGGTCAGCGTACTGTAAGTGTGACCTCACTATAGTGATATATGGAGTATTCACATGTCCGATCACCATAGGTCAGCATTCTGTAAGTGTGACCGGACCTCACTATAGTGATGTATGGAGTATTCACATGTCCGATCACAATAGGTCAGCGTACTGTAAGTGTGACCGGACCTCACTATAGTGATGTGGAGTCACCATAGGTCAGTGTACTGTAAGCGTGACCTCACTATAGTGATGTATGGAGTATTCACATGTCCGATCACCATAGGTCAGCGTACTGTAAGTGTGACCGGACCTCACTATAGTGATGTATGGAGTATTGGCATGTCTGGTCAGCGTACTGTAAGTGTGACCGGACCTCACTATAGTGGTGTATGGAGTCAGTATACTGTAAGTGTGACCTCACTATAGTGATGTATGGAGTCACCATAGGTCAGTATACTGTAAGTGTGACCTCACTATAGTGATGTATGGAGTATTCACATGTCCGATCACCATAGGTCAGCGTACTGTAAGTGTGACCTCACTATAGTGATGTATGGAGTATTCGCACATCCGATCACCATAGGTCAGCATTCTGTAAGTGTGACTGGACCTCACTATAGTGATGTATGGAGTATTTACATGTCCGATCACCATAGGTCAGCGTACTGTAAGTGTGACCTGACCTCACTATAGTGATGTATGGAGTACTGTAAGTGTGACCTCACTATAGTGATGTATGGAGTATTCGCACATCCGATCACCATAGGTCAACGTACTGTAAGTGTGACCTCACTATAGTGATATATGGAGTATTCACATGTCCGATCACCATAGGTCAGCGTACTGTAAGTGTGACCGGACCTCACTATAGTGATGTATGGAGTATTCACATGTCCGATCACCATAGGTCAGCATACTGTAAGTGTTACCGGACCTCACTATAGTGATGTATGGAGTATTCACATGTCCGATCACCATAGGTCAGCGTACTGTAAGTGTGACCTCACTATAGTGATGTATGGAGTATTCACATGTCCGATCACCATAGGTCAGCGTACTGTAAGTGTGACCTCACTATAGTGATGTATGGAGTATTCACATGTCCGATCACCATAGGTCAGCGTACTGTAAGTGTTACCGGACCTCACTATAGTGATGTATGGAGTATTCACATGTCCGATCACCATAGGTCAGCGTACTGTAAGTGTGACCTCACTATAGTGATGTATGGAGTATTCACATGTCCGATCACCATAGGTCAGCGTACAGTAAGTGTGACCTCACTATAGTGATGTATGGCGTATTCGCATGTCTGGTCAGCATACTGTGTGACCAGACCTCACTATAGTGATGTATGGAGTACTGTAAGTGTGACCTCACTATAGTGATGTATGGAGTATTCGCATGTCTGGTCAGCGTACTGTAAGTGTGACCGGACCTCACTATAGTGATGTATGGAGTATTCACATGTCCGATCACAATAGGTCAGCGTACTGTAAGTGTGACCGGACCTCACTATAGTGGTGTATGGAGTCACCATAGGTCAGCATACTGTAAGTGTGACCGGACCTCACTATAGTGATGTGGAGTCACCATAGGTCAGTGTACTGTAAGTGTGACCTCACTATAGTGATGTATGGAGTATTCACATGTCCGATCACCATAGGTCAGCGTACTGTAAGTGTGACCGGACCTCACTATAGTGATGTATGGAGTATTGGCATGTCTGGTCAGCGTACTGTAAGTGTGACCGGACCTCACTATAGTGATGTATGGAGTATTCGCATGTCCGATCACCATAGGTCAGCGTACTTTAAGTGTGACCTCACTATAGTGATGTATGGCATATTCGCATGTCTGGTCAGCATACTGTGTGACCAGACCTCACTATAGTGATGTATGGAGTACTGTAAGTGTGACCTCACTATAGTGGTGTATGGAGTCAGCGTACTGTAAGTGTGACCTCACTATAGTGATGTATGGAGTCACCATAGGTCAGTATACTGTAAGTGTGACCTCACTATAGTGATGTATGGAGTCACCATAGGTCAGTATACTGTAAGTGTGACCTCACTATAGTGATGTATGGAGTATTCACATGTCCGATCACCATAGGTCAGCGTACTGTAAGTGTGACCTCACTATAGTGATGTATGGAGTATTCGCACATCCGATCACCATAGGTCAGCATACTGTAAGTGTGACCGGACCTCACTATAGTGATGTATGGAGTATTCGCATGTCCGATCACCATAGGTCAGTGTACTGTAAGTGTGACCTCACTATAGTGATGTATGGAGTATTCACATGTCCGATCACTATAGGTCAGCGTACAGTAAGTGTGACCTCACTATAGTGATGTATGGCGTATTCGCATGTCTGGTCAGCATACTGTGTGACCAGACCTCACTATAGTGATGTATGGAGTACTGTAAGTGTGACCTCACTATAGTGATGTATGGAGTATTCGCATGTCTGGTCAGCGTACTGTAAGTGTGACCGGACCTCACTATAGTGATGAATGGAGTATTCACATGTCCGATCACAATTGGTCAGCGTACTGTAAGTGTGACCGGACCTCACTATAGTGGTGTATGGAGTCACCATAGGTCAGCATACTGTAAGTGTGACCTCACTATAGTGATGTATGGAGTATTCACATGTCTGGTCAGCGTACTGTAAGTGTGACCGGACCTCACTATAGTGATGTATGGAGTATTGGCATGTCTGGTCAGCGTACTGTAAGTGTGACCGGACCTCACTATAGTGGTGTATGGAGTCAGTATACTGTAAGTGTGACCTCACTATAGTGATGGATGGAGTCACCATAGGTCAGTATACTGTAAGTGTGACCTCACTATAGTGATGTATGGAGTCACCATAGGTCAGTATACTGTAAGTGTGACCTGACTATAGTGATGTATAGAGTAATCACATGTCCGGTCAGTGTACTGTGTGTGTTTCCCCTGATGCTATGACTTTTCGCTCCCTGTCCCTACAGGACTATGATGGCCTCATTGTGCGTTCAGCCACTAAGGTGTCCTCGGACGTCCTGACAGCAGGGACCAGGCTGAAGGTGGTGGGACGAGCAGGGACTGGAGTGGACAATGTGGATGTTGATGCCGCCACAAAGAATGGGATCATTGTTATGAAGTAAGGGAGCGTCACTAGGTGCATTGGCCCTTACTGGGGGTAAATCCGTGTAACCCTGTGCTGGGGGTCAGGACATCGGGGAACTATTCTGTGCAGGGCTTGGTCATTGGTGTAGGGACTGAGTGTAGGGACTGAAGGACTAATCTTATCAGTTGGGAATTATTACACGGCTGTTACTGTATTAGAAGCCCAGGGCGCCGGCGCGGACAGGAGGGGAGCAGGTTATAATAGAGTGAGGCCCCTTATCACCCCGTATACAGACCTCCGGGGACATCCTCTCCATCATGGCAGCTACAAATATGGCCAGCATAGTGCTAGACGCGCGCCCACAAGCAGATACGCGCACTGTGCCTGCACCTCCATAGGAATGCGCTGTGCGATTGCAGTGCACACCATAGTTACCGTAGTGTATGCAGGCGCAGGGAATCGCATGGTGCAAAGCGTGCGCTTGTTTGTGGTGCGATCAGCCACAATGTAACTGGGCGCATCTGTACAGTACAGTTATATCCAGCAAATACGGTCCCTGCGTCTGTCACACTCCATATAGCCGGCTCCTCCCTCCACGTCTCATCGTATTAGGGGGGAGTGCGCTCCTGCGTGGTATCCACCTCTCTGTAGTGGCGCCCTGGCGGGATGACGTCAGCACTGGACTTGTTTCCATAAGTGAACCCCGTTTGCACCACTGTGTAGAGTCTCAGTACTGCTCCTCTAGTGAGCCCTGTGATTACCGATGTCATAGCCGTAGCTGGTGCCGCCATTATCCCTGCGCATACTGTTACCACGTATACCGCTGCCCTCGCTGTTGAATGATCTTCCGTTTCACATTCCGCTGACACCTATTGTGACTGAGCCGGTTGCCCCTATATGTTATACTAATACATCTCTGCCTGCAGCACGCCTACCGGGAACAGCATCAGTGCCGCAGAGCTGACGTGTGGGCTCATCCTCAGCCTCTCCAGGTAGGTGGAAGGGACCCAGGGGAAGAACAGGGGGGATCGGGGTTGATCTCATTTAATCCTTCGTCCTGTCTCTTTTTCAGACAGATACCTCAAGCAGCATCATCCATGAAGCAGGGGAAATGGGACCGCAAGAAGGTGTGACCCTACAGCTCACAATCTGTCACCAGTATAGGGGAAGGGGGTAGCAGTGTAGACCGTCTGCCGTACAGTAAGGACAGGAACCGGTCTCGCAGCGAGATCTCTAGTTACGCACAATGTAGTCGCCTGACGCCGTGGTTATGGGCTTTAGTGCAGTGGTCTCATAAGACTGAGTGTTACAGTAATAATAACATTGTCCTCTCCCCCCCAGTACATGGGCTCTGAGCTGCACGGGAAGACCCTCTGTAATAATAACATTGCCCTCTCCCCCCCAGTACATGGGCTCTGAGCTGCACGGGAAGACCCTCTGTAATAATAACATTGCCCTCTCCCCCCCAGTACATGGGCTCTGAGCTGCACGGGAAGACCCTCTGTAATAATAACATTGTCCTCTCCCCCCCAGTACATGGGCTCTGAGCTGTATGGGAAGACCCTCTGTAATAATAGCATTGTCCTCTCCCCCCCAGTACATGGGCTCTGAGCTGCACGGGAAGACCCTCTGTAATAATAACATTGTCCTCTCCCCCCCAGTACATGGGCAATGAGCTGTATGGGAAGACCCTCTGTAATAATAACATTGTCCTCTCCCCTCCAGTACATGGGCTCTGAGCTGCACGGGAAGACCCTCTGTAATAATAACATTGTCCTCTCCCCCCCCCCAGTACATGGGCTCTGAGCTGCACGGGAAGACCCTCTGTAATAATAACATTGTCCTCTCCCCTCCAGTACATGGGCTCTGAGCTGCAAGGGAAGACCCTCTGTAATAATAACATTGTCCTCTCCCCCCCAGTACATGGGCTCTGAGCTGCATGGGAAGACCCTCTGTAATAACATTGTCCTCTCCCCCCCAGTACATGGGCTCTGAGCTGCATGGGAAGACCCTCGGTATTCTGGGCCTTGGGCGGATCGGGAAGGAAGTGGCTATCAGGATGCAGTCCTTCCAAATGAGGGTGAGGAACACAACACCCCTAATTCTGTCTCACTGCTCCCATTATCCTTCCTCACACACTGCTCCATACTCTTAGTACCCCCAACGCACCAGCATCCATCTCTACTGCCCTGTGCTGTCCTGTACCATCATGCAATGCTCTGGTCTGTGCTGTGCTCTCCTGTACCATCATGCAATGCTCTGTGCTGTGCTCTCCTGTACCGTCATGCAATGCTCTGCTCTGTGCTGTCCTGTACCATGATGCAATGCTCTGCTCTGTACTGTGCTCTCCTGTACCGTGATGCAATGCTCTGCTCTGTGCTGTGCTCTCCTGTACCATCATGCAATGCTCTGCTCTGTGCTGTGCTCTCCTGTACCATCATGCAATGCTCTGCTCTGTGCTGTGCTCTCCTGTACCATCATGCAATGCTCTGTGCTGTGCTGTCCTGTACCATGATGCAATGCTCTGCTCTGTGCTGTGCTCTCCTGTCCTGTACCATCATGCAATGCTCTGCTCTGTGCTCTCCTGTACCATCTGTGCTGTGCTGTCCTGTACCATGATGCAATGCTCTGTGCTGTGCTGTCCTGTACCATGATGCAATGCTCTGTGCTGTGCTCTCCTGTACCATGATGCAATGCTCTGTGCTGTGCTGTCCTGTACCATGATGCAATGCTCTGTGCTGTGCTGTACCATGATGCAATGCTCTGTGCTGTGCTGTCCTGTACCATGATGCAATGCTCTGTGCTGTGCTGTCCTGTACCATGATGCAATGCGCTGTGCTGTGCTGTCCTGTACCATGATGCAATGCTCTGCTCTGTGCTGTACTGTCCTGTACCATGATGCAATGCTCTGTGCTGTGCTGTCCTGTACCATGATGCAATGCTCTGCTCTGTACTGTGCTGTCCTGTATCATGATCCAATGCTCTGCTCTGTGCTGTGCTGTCCTGTACCATGATGCAATGCTCTGTGCTATGCTGTCCTGTACCATAATGCAATGCTCTGCTCTGTTCTGTGCTGTCCTGTACCATGATGCAATGCTCTGCTCTGTGCTGTGCTGTCTTGTACAATGATGCAATGCTCTGTGCTGTGCTGTCCTGTACCATGATGCAATGCTCTGTGCTGTGCTGTCCTGTACCATGATGCAATGCTCTGTGCTGTGCTGTCCTGTACCATGATGCAATGCTCTGTGCTGTGCTGTCCTGTACCATGATGCAATGCTCTGCTCTGTGCTGTACTGTCCTGTACCATGATGCAATGCTCTGTGCTGTGCTGTCCTGTACCATGATGCTATGCTCTGCTCTGTACTGTGCTGTCCTGTATCATGATGCAATGCTCTGCTCTGTGCTGTGCTGTCCTGTACCATGATGCAATGCTCTGTGCTATGCTGTCCTGTACCATAATGCAATGCTCTGCTCTGTACTGTGCTGTCCTGTACCATGATGCAATGCTCTGCTCTGTGCTGTGCTGTCCTGTACCATGATGCAATGCTCTGCTCTGTGCTGTGCTGTCCTGTACCATGATGCAATGCTCTGTGCTGTGCTGTCCTGTACCATGATGCAATGTTCTGTTCTGTGCTGTCCTGTACCATGATGCAATGCTCTGTGCTGTGCTGTCCTGTACCATGATGCAATGCTCTGCTCTGTGCTGCAGGGACAGGTGCTCTGGTCTACAGACCACGCATGTGTGGTGGCCATTGCCATGAAGGCTTCCTCTGGAGCCCTCTCGCGGTTAGTTTTTATGATGTGTATCCCATTAGCCACAGTGGCACGACGCCATATTCCGGAACTTGATAAATCCGACGGCATCATATATACCCCATAGAAAGCAATGGGAGCTGTGGCCGCTGTCGGAAATGGAAGTACAGCAGCATACATACTTGCTGCGGTCCCCCCATAATGCATTGCATTACTAAATACAGTATTTGTGAATATCCCCTGAAACAGGTGTTTTTCTGGGAATATGCTACAAATAGTCCATGATAATTGGGCCCCTTAGTGTTTGCAGTGACTTCTGGAGATGATTTGGATACAGACTGGATGTGAGCAGTACAGGATAGTACTGAGGAGTGCGGCCGGGCAGCGAGCAGCCGATGACTTCTGATTGGTTGATAGTGCACCTGTACTATAGGACGTGTCAGTGATGTACACCTGACCTATACCTGTACTACAGGTGCAGAGCTGGGCACATCTTGCCATACATTGACCTTAGACATTGGTGCTGGATATCTCACTGAATGTATTTTACATCTTGGTTTTTTTTTTACATAACTGGGTTGAATCTCCATAATGAGCCCCTCTGTGTCACATGACCTCTCTTATACTGCAACTGCCATCGGCTCATCTGTATATAAAAGTGCTTGTTGTCTCCTTACACCGTGTCCCCCCTACCACACCCAATGTCCCCTCCACCCTCTCTCATTATTACTCTAATGATTATCACCCTTTCCCCCACAGACCATCGGCTATGACCCAATCATCCCCCCAGAGGTGACAGCTGAGTTTGGTGTTCAACAACTTCCCCTGGAAGAAATCTGGGAGCAGTGTGATTATATCACTGTACATACCCCTCTCCTGCCCTCCACCACAGGTATACTCAGCACTGTACACACCCCTCTCCTGCCCTCCACCACAGGTATACTCAGCACTGTACACACCCCTCTCCTGCCCTCCACCACAGGTATACTCAGCACTGTACATACCCCTCTCCTGCCCTCCACCACAGGTATACTCAGCACTGTACACACCCCTCTCCTGCCCTCCACCACAGGTATACTCAGCACTGTACACACCCCTCTCCTGCCCTCCACCACAGGTATACTCAGCACTGTACATACCCCTCTCCTGCCCTCCACCACAGGTATACTCAGCACTGTACACACCCCTCTCCTGCCCTCCACCACAGGAATACTCAGCACTGTACTCACCCCTCTCCTGCCCTCCACCACAGGTATTCTCAGCACTGTACATACCCCTCTCCTGCCCTCCACCACAGGTAGGGTACTCAGCATTCTCTGTTTCTCCAGGTCTAATAAATGATGCCGCAATCTCAAAGTGTAAACGTGGAGTTCAGGTTATCAACTGTGCCCGGGGGGGGATTATTGATGAAGCCGCATTACTGCGGGCACTGGAGAGTGGCCAATGTGGAGGTGCTGGGCTGGATGTCTTCTCCGAGGTAAGCTGGGACTGTATTACCCCTTACACAAAGAAGAGGGCTCGAATCGGCCGCACAGACCTTTATAATTCCCCAATTATTAAGTTATCTTTATGTATACCATTTCTAATGGGGAGGTGCACCCAGGAACAATTTAATATGTACAAACAAAACTGAAAAAAAGTATTCCAGCAAGGGGCACTCGCGGACGGTTGGTATATAGAATTATGTGATTAAAGATTCACTATTTAGTTGACCCAAGAACTAAAATGATAAATAAAATATAACTTTTAATTCATTCTTTAAAATCTGAAACCAGCGAAATAGAAAGTGCAGGAGTGTATTTGTGATATAAGTGAAACCAAAAACAATTATTTAAAATATTGTGTCCGCTCATAGGGCCTGAATCATGCCGGGCTTTTTTTTTTTTTTTTTTTTTCTTGGAGCGGCCTCCTGGCCGCTCCCATAGCTGTGGGTAACCACCCACAGCTATAGCGAGAGGCAATGATGATGGTCGCAATGGTCTTGACCATCGGGCTTGTGATGAGACCCTTGTGGTAGGGTCTCGTGGCCGCAAGCCCCAGAGAGCTTTCGGCTCAAACAGGTGATGTCAGTGGGGCCGCCCCCAAACGGCAAGCATTCTCATGGGAACGCCTCCGTTTGGGCAGCCACCCACCCGGCCCTCCCACCAAAGGGTGCAAGCTGTCACTCAACATCGACAGCTCGCCCCCTTTGGCGCGAGACCCGGAGCGACGGAGTGCCCGTCGCTAACCGGGTCTCGCGCATATGCACGACGGAGCCGGCTCCGTCGCGCGCATGCGCTGTGGGCCACCATCGGCCCGGTTGCGAGTGCTCAGTGCTTGTGACCGGGTCTGAATCAGGCCCACAATTCCATGTTTATATTTATAACACGTAAAATATATCGGGTATGGCCTTATCGTTCTATATGAAGTGACTGCTCCTATATTTATGGGGTAATGATGTGTTCTCTTTGGTATATCAAATCCTGTGGCACATATCCCTTACAAAACTCTAAATCACTATATAGGGTGCTACAACTGTGTTTCAAGTAGATAAATAATTAATTGCTATATCCCCATCCATATCCCCATCCTTGGTTCTAAATTACATCTCAATATGATGAAACCAATTGCAGGATGCCACTACACAATGTCCCCATAAGTTTATAAAACAACCACCTTACATCTGTACACTAGGCTTATTATACCCTACATCTGTACACTAGGCTTATTATACCCTACATCTGTACACTGGGCTTATTATACCTTACATCTGTACACTAGGCTCATTATATCTTCTGTACACTGGGCTTATTATACCTTACATCTGTACACTAGGCTTATTATACCTTACATCTGTACACTAGGCTTATTATACCTTACATCTGTACACTAGGCTTATTATACCTTACATCTGTACACTAGGCTTATTATACCTTACATCTGTACACTAGGCTTATTATACCTTACATCTGTACACTAGGCTTCTTATACCTTACATCTGTACACTAGGCTTATTATACCCTACATCTGTACACTAGGCTTATTATATCTTACATCTGTACACTAGGCTTATTATACCTTACATCTGTATACTAGGCTTATTATATCTTACATCTGTACACTGGGCTTATTCTACCTTACATCTGTACACTAGGCTTATTATATCTTCTGTACACTGGGCTTATTATACCTTACATCTGTACACTAGGCTTATTATACCTTACATCTGTACACTAGGCTTATTATACCTTACATCTGTACACTAGGCTTATTATACCTTACATCTGTACACTGGGCTTATTATACCTTACATCTGTACACTAGGCTCATTATATCTTCTGTACACTGGGCTTATTATACCTTACATCTGTACACTAGGCTTATTATACCTTACATCTGTACACTAGGCTTATTATACCTTACATCTGTACACTGGGCTTATTATACCTTACATCTGTACACTAGGCTTATTATACCTTACATCTGTACACTAGGCTTATTATACCTTACATCTGTACACTGGGCTTATTATACCTTACATCTGTACACTGGGCTTATTATACCCTACATCTGTACACTAGGCTTATTATACCCTACATCTGTACACTGGGCTTATTATACCTTACATCTGTACACTAGGCTCATTATATCTTCTGTACACTGGGCTTATTATACCTTACATCTGTACACTAGGCTTATTATACCTTACATCTGTACACTAGGCTTATTATACCTTACATCTGTACACTAGGCTTATTATACCTTACATCTGTACACTAGGCTTATTATACCTTACATCTGTACACTAGGCTTCTTATACCTTACATCTGTACACTAGGCTTATTATACCTTACATCTGTACACTAGGCTTATTATACCTTACATCTGTACACTAGGCTTCTTATACCTTACATCTGTACACTAGGCTTATTATACCCTACATCTGTACACTAGGCTTATTATATCTTACATCTGTACACTAGGCTTATTATACCTTACATCTGTATACTAGGCTTATTATATCTTACATCTGTACACTGGGCTTATTCTACCTTACATCTGTACACTAGGCTTATTATACCTTACATCTGTACACTAGGCTTATTATATCTTCTGTACACTGGGCTTATTATACCTTACATCTGTACACTAGGCTTATTATACCTTACATCTGTACACTAGGCTTATTATACCTTACATCTGTACACTGGGCTTATTATACCTTACATCTGTACACTAGGCTCATTATATCTTCTGTACACTGGGCTTATTATACCTTACATCTGTACACTAGGCTTATTATACCTTACATCTGTACACTGGGCTTATTATACCTTACATCTGTACACTAGGCTTATTATACCTTACATCTGTACACTAGGCTCATTATATCTTCTGTACACTGGGCTTATTATACCCTACATCTGTACACTGGGCTTATTATACCTTACATCTGTACACTAGGCTTATTATACCTTACATCTGTACACTAGGCTTATTATACCTTACATCTGTACACTGGGCTTATTATACCTTACATCTGTACACTAGGCCTCTTATACCCTACATCTGTACACTAGGCTTATTATACCTTACATCTGTACACTAGGCTTATTATATCTTACATCTGTACACTGGGCTTATTATACCTTACATCTGTACACTGGGCTTATTATACCTTACATCTGTACACTAGGCTTATTATACCTTACATCTGTACACTAGGCTTATTATACCTTACATCTGTACACTGGGCTTATTATATCTTACATGTGATCATTTGACATTATGAACCTCATTCAGAGTCGGTCGTAAGCGGCCGCTCGGTCGTACGCCTAACGACCGAGAAACTGAAAAAGGAAGCAATCGCACGGCCAGTCGGTCGCAACCAAAGTAATACCCATACATGAACAATGCACCTCCTCTAGCTAGCGATTGATAGACAGATAATTGTATAGTGTGTGCCCAGCATTAGTGATAGACAGACAGATAAGTGTATACCCAGCATTAGTGACAGAGAGATCAGTGTATAGTGGATGCCCAGCATTAGTGATAGACAGATAAGTGTATAGTGTATGTCCAGCATTAGTGATAGATAATTGTATAGTGTATGCCCAGCAGTAGTGATAGACAGACAGATAAGTGTATACCCAGCATTAGTGACAGACAGATCATGGTATAGTGTATAACCAGCATTAGTGACAGACAGATAAGTGTATAGTGTATGCCCAGCATTAGTGATAGACAGATAAGTGTATAGTGTATGCCCAGCATTAGTGATAGACAGATCAGTGTATAGTGTATGCCCAGCATTAGTGATAGACAGATCAGTGTATACCCAGCATTAGTGATAGACAGATCAGTGTATAGTGGATGCCCAGCATTAGTGACAGACAAATCAGTGTATAGTGTATGCCCAGCATTAGTGATAGACAGATAAGTATATAGTGTATGCCCAGCATTAGTGATAGACAGATCAGTGTATAGTATATGCCCAGCATTAGCACTACATACAACATAGACAATAAGAGAGCAGGCATACCATACAACCACTAGAGTTATAAGAAATGTATTATATGGTGTACCTGCTCTCTTATTGTCTATGTTGTAGTACAGATGTGTCCTTATTAGGGGTGAGCGGGTTCGGATTTCTGAAATCCGAACCCCCCCGAGCCCCCCCGATCTGAGGCAGATCCAAATCAGGCTCGACTTTTCCCGCCTGACTCGGATCTGAAATCGAGGCAAAACGTCATCATCCCGCCTTCCCAGTCTCGCGGGTTTTGGATCCTATATAAGGTACCCGCGTCGGCGCCATTTTCTCACTCGGCTGTGGACAGTGAAGAGGGAGGGTGGGAGTTAGGGCTGGCTGGGCTGTGTAGTGCAGAGTAGTGTTGTGCTGTGCTGCGCTGTGCTGCTGTTGTCCACTAATTCAAAGTCCATAGGGGCTGGCTGTGTTGTGCTGTGCTGCTGTTGTTAATAGGGGCTGTGTCCACTACTTCAAAGTCCATAGGGGCTGGCTGGACTGTGTTGTGCAGTCAGTTCTCCATAGGGGCTGTGTCCACTCCAAAGTCCTGTGCAGTGTCCCAGTCCTAAAGAGGTGCTGTAGTGTTGTCCAGGGGGTGCTCTGTCCATCAGGGGTGCTCCCCCCAAGTGCTAAAAAAATAATATATTTTCTGTGTTTGTGAATTGTGTGCGCAGTAGCCGCACGTGCATTAACAAAGTAGTGCCAAGCGTGCGCCTGTGTCATAAGTAAAGAGCCGGCTGGCTCATTTCTTAAAGGGTGGTGTAACCCACAAAGTGCACTACTCTCCAGCAAAAATAAAAAAATATTTTCTGTGTTGGTGTGCGCTTTAGCCGCACGTATATATCAATATAACATAAATGGAGGACCAAACTTTCTCTGATAAAAATAAAATAGGGAAAGATCAAGAACCACTTCCTCCTAGTGCTGTTGCTGCTGCTGGGAGTTGTTCATCATCCCAGAGAGGAAGTAGGAACATCACTACTTTTACTAAACAATTGACCCTCCAACAGTCCCTAGCGATGAGGATGAAGTACGACAGCAGTCATCCTAAAGCAAAACGTATAACTGAGGCCTTGACTGCTATGTTGGTGTTAGACGTGCGTCCAGTATCCGCCATTAGTGCAGTGGGATTTAGACAATTGATGGAGGTAGTGTGTCCCCGGTTCCAAATCCCGTCTAGATTCCACCTGCATCCTCAAAGCAGCAGCGACAAGCGTGCGTCTGTCTGTTAAAGGATTACATCGGTGACAGCATCCAAGTAGGCATGTCAGACAGTCCGTACCTGTACTGGCAGGAAAAAGAAGCAATTTGGAGGTCCCTGTACAAACTGGCTCTATTTTACCTGAGTTGCCCCCCCTCCAGTGTGTACTCCAAAAGAGTGTTTAGTGCAGCCGGGAACCTTGTCAGCGAAAGGCGTAGGAGGTTGCTTCCACAAAATGTGGAGAAGAGGATGTTCATAAAATGAATTATCAACTCTTCCAGGGAGACCAGCCTCCAGAACGTACAGAGGGACCTGTGGTTCCAGCGGGGACGAATTAATACTCTGTGAGGATGAGGATGTACACAACACTGAAGAGGGTGAGGAATCGGTGGATGAGGAGGATGAGGATGACATCTTGCCTCCGTAGAGCCAGTTTGTGCAGGGACAGATTAATTGCCAGCTTGTTTTGTGGGGGCCCAAACGAACCAATCATTTCAGCCACAGTCGTGTGGCAGACCCTGGCGCTGAAATGATTGGTTTGTTAAAGTGTGCATGTCCTGTTTATACAACATAAGGGTGGGTGGGAGGGCCCAAGGACGATTCCATCTTGCACCTCTTTTTTTTCTTTGCATTATGTACAGTTTGGGGCCTAGTTTTTCAATGCCATCCTGTCTGCCACTGCAGTTTCACGCCTAGATGGGTCACGTGTTTGTGCCGCCCACTCGTGTCGCTTAGCATAGTCATCCAGCTACCTCGGGGCAACCTTTTGGACATAAAAACACTATTGTGAGGTGCTCAGAATAGACTGGAAATGAGTGGAAATTAAGGTTATTGGGGTTAATAATAGCATAGGAGCAGAAAAACCTACAAATTCTGTGATTTTAGCTGTTTTTATGCTTTTTTTCAAAAAAATACAGATCCAAAACACAAAACCCAGAACCCAAAACACGGAAGGGTGGTTTTGGCAAAACCAATCCAGATCCAAAACACGAATAAAGATCCAGATCCAAAACCAAAACACAAAACACGAAAAGTGGCGGTGCACACCCCTAGTCCTTATACACGTTTCCTTTTTTCCTTCATTTGGCACAAGATGCTGTCACGGCTGAGATGCACCACGACAAGTAGCGATTAAATAGATCCCAAAAAATATTTCCTGAAAAAGTACTCATATAAAGTATCAGATTAACGTAGCAAATTTTAAGAAAAATCACAAGGCGTGGATAATACATAGATTAAAAGGCAAGGCACACTTGGTGACGCGGCTCGATTTTAGGAAAGGTGTACAGTATGTGGACACATCTGCCCTGCACAGATGCAATTGCAGACAAATCTTTGGGAATAAGTATCTCTAAGCTGGAATAATATACAGTACGTGAGTGCTGGCTATTTTGGCTATACAGTGTATATAGATGAAGTTGGAGTTGTCCTCTCTGATGGGTGTGTGACTGAGACCTGTAGGTTGGGAATACACATTATACATATAGGACCGGCCCCTGCCTCACTGTAAGTCTGGATGGTACCCTGGTAACTAGGCTTATATCACAGGAGGAGAGGAGGTGTCCTGTCTGTAATGGGGGTCCTGGGTGATATTGGGATTTCTGTCTGACACATTGGGGGAGGGGGCATGTTATTATAAGGATCAGGGCCTAGTCCTGAATGATAGTGTCTCTGTTATTCAGGAACCTCCGCGGGACCGGACTCTGGTAGACCACCCACTAGTGATCAGTCTCCCCCACCTGGGGGCCAGCACAGACGAGGCGCAGAACCGATGTGGGGAAGAGATTGCGCAGCAGATTGTGGATCTGGTGAAGGAACGAGCTCTGATGGGTGCGGTGAGTATACTGCAGGTCTCCCCTCAGATGGGGTAAGTATTCACCTGAGTATTGCTCAGCTAGCAGTGTGCATTGGCCAGCATAGTGCTATAGCACAGTGCATCCAGCAGAGGGTGGTGTGGGAAATTCAGCACTGCAGGAGATTGTGTAAGTCATAAGGAAAAAGTGTTCTAAAGTCCCAAAGCAAAAATGATGCAGCCGTTATAGGGACAGATAGACAGGGGGACAGTCAGACAGCGGGACAGTCAGCAGATGCATCAGAAGTTATTGGGATGGATTCTCCCATGACTTATATGAATCTGTGTTGGAGTCACGGTGTAGGTGACATGATTTGGGGAATAGGCTGAGAGTGACCAGTGATGGGAGAGACTGTACTGGTTTTTCTGTCACTCTATGGAGGTAATAACAGGTAAAGATCGGTGCATGGACCAGTTCAGACCTTTGGATTTGTTTGACCGCTCTCCATTATTTATGGTTCTCCCTGTTTCTCATTCGAAACCCTGTGAACACTAATGTTATAATTACTGGGAGCAGCAAATCCATTTATCAGAATTCTCTTGGTGCAGAGGTTCCCAAACTCTGCCATTACACTCCAGGTTTTAAGGATATCCTGCCCTTCTGCTCCACAAGAGCTTTCTGTCCTCCCTGAGCTCGCCTTAGGACACCTGCCTTACGGTTTGACAGGTATACCGTTCACAGTCACACTGATCTCTTTAGTTCTGTGGTGTTGTGTACAAACTCGGGCGTTCCAATGGCCTGGGTTTGTGTACCTAAATGTATGTGTCTGGGCCCATAACCGGTTGAGGAGATGTGTGTACAGACCTGTGAATTTAGCAGAGTACTTGTACATACCAGCTAATAACTCCATAACTATGTACAGTGCAGTTACTTAACCAGTAGAGCGGTTTATTGATGTTACACAGCATCCAGCCGTACTCACTGTTATATGCACTTTGGTCAGGATGGAGTCGAGCTTGTGCGGAGCGGGATATCATACAGCTCACTGACCGGTGAGTGGATGCAGGAGAACTTTAACAGCATCAGACACAATGGGTATTAGCGGGTCTCTCTGGAGCTAGGTGGTACACAGTACTTAGGTCAGCGGCCATCTTGGTACAGGGAATGAAGCTAGCCTGAAAGAGCAGCAGCATGGAGTCTGTGCATAAGTGCATTCAACAAAACGAAGTGTGAAATAAGTGTGAACAGCATTTTACAGTGAAACGCAGCCCAGGTGCATTGTCTGCCGTCACTATAGTAATAACAAGCCATAGATATTGAAGCGTCATCCTCCCAGAAACCTAAAAAAGCTGAAAAGAAAATTAATATGAATGGTCGCAAAATTAGATATTCACTGTCTAGCCGAGTGTGAGCTACTGTTCTCTGTTATCAGCCATTACAGACTGGGTAGATATGTACTAGTAAAGGGATTGGCTGCTGCTCCTCTCCATCCTGCCCCCGTAACTGCAACGTTCTAGGCAGCCTGGCAGGTCCTCTACCTATCCCCCAGCAGCTAGGCTTGGGTCACTACAGTACATGTATATATGTGTGTGGATGTTGGGAGCCATTCTTTTATATAACTGACCTGTACTTGAGGTTCTCTAATGAGATGCTTGTTCTATACACTTCACAGGTCAATGCCCCCTCTCTCTCCAAGGCGTTCTCCCCAGAGACTAAGCCATGGATAAAGCTGGGTGAGGCGTTGGGTACTGTCCTTTACCACTTATCACCTAAAGTCAACGGAGAGGTCCAACTGACCACTACAGGTAAGAAGACATGGCCAGGATAAGGGGAACCTACAGAAATAAGGGTGCTGAGAGAGTCTGAGCACATATATTTATATATCTTGTGTCTGCACCAGGTGATGCTCTGAGAACTTCCGGTTCATTCCTGTGCTCCGCAGTCACCATCGGGCTTCTCCAGAACTCAGACATGAAAGTCAACCTGGTCAACTCCTGCCTGTTTGCCAAGGATGTGGGAATCCAGGTAACAGACCACGACATTCCCAGCAATGCAATAAGCTTCATCATTCTATCTAGTGCTCTTTCTTCTGGGACATTTGCAAACCGGGAATGCTCATGGTGAACACTAAGACCATATAATAATTTAGTGCTTTAGATGTGGAAGTTCTCTACACCCCAATTCTGACTACAAAACCACAAAGAATGAAAAGCGCAGGGTCTTCTATACTTTTCTAATCTTTAGGCAATAATCTAGCCATAATATTAGCCCCATGCCCTAAAATCTGATTATTGCCACCTCTCGCTAATAGACAAGAAGGTCTTCTTCCTTCAGTGCCACTTTCGACTAATTCTATGACCCATTCAATGAGCCACTGCCTCTGTTTTTACATTTATCAGGTGACTTCTCAACACTCTGCGGACTTGGTGGAGACCAGGTTGGAGGTGTCGGCAGATAGGCTAAATCTAGTTGGTTCTTTGAGTGACAACGTACCCTGCCTGATACAGATTGGACCCTCACGTTTCCGAAGTTCAGTGTCTCTAAACGGGACTTTGCTCCTGTGGTCTGGTGAGACAAATCTCCCTAAACTTCTAGGTGAGTCCTCATGGATTTTAGGTGAGTCCTCATGGGTTTTAGGTGAGTCCTCATGGGTTTTAGGTGAGTCCTCATGGGTTCTAGGTGAGTCATCTGAGTCTTACCAACCTAATTCCATGTTCTCCTGAATCTTACACCTATCTATGTTCTCCTACTCCCCAACCTAAACGAATGTCTTTTACCGCTCAACTCCTCCCCCGTCTGCAAATCTGGTCACACATCTAAAGATTGTCTGTCCAACAAGCCAACTAGTTGACTGGTTGGAATGAAAATCTGGTAACGTATGGAAGTAACTGATGATCAGCAATTTGCTCCTAAATGCCAGAAAACAGATGAAAATGGCGTCAGACAAGTTTGAACAAATTGTTTAGATCAAACATTTAACAATCAACAGTTTTTGTCCATTTTCCAGCATTTGGGAGCAAATTGTTGATTGTCATTTGCTTTCACACCTTACCAGGTTTTCATTCCAACCAATCAGCTAGTTGGCTGGTTGGTCAGATAATCTTTAGATGTGTGACCAGCTTAAGAACATACCACTGTGTAGGGTTAGCATATGGTGCTAAATATTTATTGCGGTAATGTATATGACTCCGAGTTATCGTCTCCTTGGCTGCTTCTCTCCAAGCAATACAACTGCCCCTGTATACAGGGTTTTTTTATATGGAAAGATAAAGAGCCTCAAAGTAAAACAGTGGGTAAGGAAAGGGGAAAACTGCATAACAAAATACATTACACTCCAGAGGACCTTCTCCACCATATAAGGACAATTACCATGTAGCACTGTGTGTCATAGATATCAGGGGCGGGATGCACCAAAGCCAGAATTGCGGTCAAACCCCCACATGTGTTTGACCACATTTCTCATAAGCACCAAGCCTCGGATTGCGATACAGTTCTAACTTTGGACCCCAGCGGTGCTGAGCTCTTCTGGTGGATCAGACAGGACCTTGGCCATGACCTATGGAGATGCTGCGGTATGACATCATAGGAAGCGCAGCTGCACATTGCGTCATAGTCTCTCTCGCACAGTGCTCTGTCTCTATAGTGACTGTCACTCAGGCTGCAGACGATACTGCTTGATGCTGAGGGGCAGGCCGGCCCCCCATAGTAGTGCCCCTTACACATAATGCCCACCATAGTAGTGCCCCTTACACATAATGCCCACAGTAGTAGTGCCCCTTACACATAAAGACCACAGTAGTAGTGCCCCTTATACATAATGACCACAGTAGTAGTGCCCCTTACACATAATGCCCACAGTAGTAGTGCCCCTTATACATAATGACCACAGTAGTAGTGCCCCTTACACATAATGCCCACCATAGTAGTGCCCCTTACACATAATGCCCACAGTAGTAGTGCCCCTTATACATAATGAGCACAGTAGTAGTGCCCCTTACACATAAAGACCACAATAGTAGTGCCCCTTACACGTAATGCCCACAGTAGTAGTGCCTCTTACACGTAATGCCCACAGTAGTAGTGCCCCTTACACGTAATGACCACAGTAGTAGTGCCCCTTACACATAATCCCCACAGTAGTAGTGCTCGTTACACTTAATGACCACAGTAGTAGTGCTCGTTACACATAATGACCACAGTAGTAGTGCTCGTTACACATAATGACCACAGTAGTAGTGCTCGTTACACATAATGCCCACAGTAGTAGTGCCCCTTACACATAATGCCCACAGTAGTAGTGCCCCTTACACATCAAGATACAGCACCTCACGCTTGGGACTATTGGAGAGACATCATGACATCTCTCCTTACACACGCTGCTGGAGTCGGAAGCAGTGCTCAGGAGTAAGCTCCAGCCTCTGACTGCAGGGAAGGAACCGCCGGGTGCCCGCTGGTAACAAAATCTCAGCGGGCATCTGGCAAATGGAGCAGGTGGCGGTGCCTCTCCAGCCCGGCACCTCCCTGCTGCAGAAGGCTAATTGACTGTTCACACCGGCCCTGGCTACAAAACACCCCGAAAATGGTCGCAACACACCTTTTTGTTTTTGCACCACTTCCCCGTTACCTCTCCCAAACGCTACCTGAATGTAAATCACACTGCAAGTAAATAGTCGCTGTAAGCAACGACGGTTATGTACATTGACGCATAGAAAGAGCGATTCAGATGCGAGCGCAGATTGCCGATAATTGCTTGGCTGTGTAAATCTCGCCATTGCGTCCTTCTCTGAATCTGGCTAATTGTGCCACAATAACGCCAAGGTATCGGACACCTTACTTTAAAATATTCAGTGATTGGCAATAGTGTTGGTCTGTATATAAGGCGTCTGGGTGACATCATTATAGTCAGAAGTAAAATAATTCTATTTGCCCATTATAGAAGTAACACAAACTCTTATTGCGGTAATAAATATCACATACCTGATACACCTGAGCTGCTTCTACCCCGAACATGAAACTGCCCTAAATGTCTGTAATACTTTTTATTGAACAAACCTTTCTGCAGTTGTGGCAGAAGCAGCTTTGCTCTGAGCAGTGGTGGTGGGCTTCATCAGACCCCTTAGTCACACTAGATGTGGTTATGGAAGAAACGGCGTCGCCCTGAATGTGGTTAGGGCAGGAATGGCGTCACCCTGAGCGTGGTTAGGGCAGGAATGGTGTCGCAGTGAGTGTGGTTAGGGCAGGAATGGCGTCGCACTGTGTGTGGTTAGGGCAGGAATGGTGTCGCACTGAGTGTGGTTAGGGCAGGAATGGCGCCGCACCGGGTGTGGTTAGGGCAGGAATGGCGCCGCACCGGGTGTGGTTAGGGCAGGAATGGCGTCGCACCGAGTGTGGTTAGGGCAGGAATTGTGTCGTACCAGGTGTGGTTAGGGCAGGAATGGCGTCGCACCGAGTGTGGTTAGTGCAGGAATGGCGTCGTAACGAGTGTGGTTAGTGCAGGAATGGCTTCGCACCGGGTGTGGTTAGGGCAGGAATGGCGTCGCACCGGGTGTGGTTAGGGCAGGAATGGCGTCGCACCGAGTGTGGTTAGGGCAGGAAATGCGTCGCACCGGGTGTGGTTAGGGCGTGAATGGCGTCGCACCGAGTGTGGTTAGGGCAGGAAATGCGTCGCACCGGGTGTGGTTAGGGCAGGAATGGCATCGCACCGGGTGTGGTTAGTGCACAGAATTTTCTCTTGTCCCTTATTACCACACATAGCGCATTACACCTGTGATTCATCATAGAGTAACAGTGATTTTGTCCTGTAACTTATATTATCTTGATTAGTTACTTCTTTATATTTACCTTCCTTCCTTCCCATCTTACCAGCCCTATTCTCTTATCTTACAGAGGTACTCTCTGCTTCTGGGAGTCATCTACAAACATTCCATACATCTGGCGCGTACAGTGTGGCCGGGATCTCTGCTCCTCTATCGGATCTGTCTCTCCTGGGATCCTGCGTACAGATCACACTCTGACCAATGGCAGCCCCACATTCCTCTTATTCCTTATTAAAGTAATACTGAGAATTTTGGGCTCATATCTTTCACATTAAAAAATACAAGATTCTGCTACAACAATCCATAGTGTGTCTGAGAGATTACCAGGGGTATATTTAATAAAGTCTGGGTTTTTAGAAGTGGCGATGTTGCCCATAGCAACAAATCAGATTCAACTTATCATTTATCTAGCACCTTCCAGAAGATAATGGCTAGAATCTGATTGGTTGCTATGGGCAACATCTCCACTTCTAACAACCCGCATTTTAGTAAATATAGCTCCCACACATCATCTGGTGTCACAGGGAAGTGGCTGTGCCTTATACCGTGTATGGGAGGGGGGATCCCATCATCTGGTGTCACAGGGAGGTGACTGTGCCTTATACTGTGTATGGGGGGATCCCATCATCTGGTGTCACAGGGAAGTGGCTGTGCCTTATACCGTGTATGGGGGGGATCCCATCATCCGGTGTCACAGGGAAGTGACTGTGCCTTATACTGTGTATGGGGGGGGATCCCATCATCCGGTGTCACAGGGAGGTGACTGTGCCTTATACTGTGTATGGGGGGGATCCCATCATCCGGTGTCACAGGGAGGAGGCTGTGCCTTATACCGTGTATGGGGGGGATCCCATCATCCGGTGTCACAGGGAGGTGATTGTGCCTTATACTGTGTATGGGGGGGGATCCCATCATCCGGTGTCACAGGGAGGTGACTGTGCCTTATACCGTGTATGGGGGGGGATCCCATCATCCGGTGTCACAGGGAGGTGACTGTGCCTTATACTGTGTATGGGGGGAATCCCATCATCCGGTGTCACAGGGAGGTGACTGTGCCTTATACTGTGTAAGGGGGGAATTCCATCATCTGGTGTCACAGGGAGGTGGATGTGCCTTATACTGTGTATGGGGGGGATCCCATCATCTGGTGTCACAGGGAGGTGACTGTGCCTTATACTGTGTATGGGGGGGATCCCATCATCCGGTGTCACAGGGAGGTGACTGTGCCTTATACCATGTATGGGGGGGAACCCATCATCCGGTGTCACAGGGAGGTGACTGTGCCTTATACCGTGTATGGGGGGGATCCCATCAACCGGTGTCACATGGTTCTGACTGTGCCTTATACCATGTATGGGGGGGATCCCATCATCCGGTGTCACAGGGAGGTGGCTGTGCCTTATACTGTGTATGGGGGGATCCCATCATCCGGTGTCACAGGGAGGTGACTGTGCCTTATACTGTGTATGGGGGGATCCCATCATCCGGTGTCACAGGGAGGTGACTGTGCCTTATACCATGTATGGGGGGGGATCCCATCAACCGGTGTCACATGGTTCTAACTGTGCCTTATACCATGTATGGGGGGATCCCATCATCCGGTGTCACAGGGAGGTGACTGTGCCTTATACTGTGTATGGGGGGGATCCCATCATCCGGTGTCACAGGGAGGTGACTGTGCCTTATACCATGTATGGGGGGGATCCCATCATCCGGTGTCACAGGGAGGTGACTGTGCCTTATACTGTGTATGGGGGGGGAATCCCATCATCCGGTGTCACATGGTTCTAACTGTGCCTTATACCATGTATGGGGGGATCCCATCATCCGGTGTCACATGGAGGTGACTGTGCCTTATACTGTGTATGGGGGGGGATCCCATCATCCGGTGTCACAGGGAGGTGGCTGTGCCTTATACCATGTATGGAAGGGGGGATCCCATCATCCGGTGTCACAGGGAGGAGGCTGTGCCTTATACTGTGTATGGGGGGGATCCCATCATCCGGTGTCACAGGGAGGTGACTGTGACTTATACTGTGTATGGGGGGATCCCATCATCTGGTGTCACAGGGAGGTGACTGTGCCTTATACTTTGTATGGGGGGATCCCATCATCCGGTGTCACTGGGGGGTAGTTGTGCCTTATACTGTGTGTGGGTAGGGTCCAAATATCATTCAACTAAACCAATAAGCATAATTTAAAAAATAGCCGTAGCGGAGTCAGATTTGGTAACAACCTGCCTATTTGCTTCCCAAGGAACTTCATGGGGCTACACACTACCTCAAACCACCAGGCAGCCTGTCTTAGTACTCACCAAGGAGATATACTGCCTAGAGCAGAATACAGAGCCCAGTTCTTGGTGGCTAATTGTCGTTTTCTTCTCTTCCCACATGTCTTATCTGGTCCCGTTCCTGTGGGCTGATAGTAGAGATGTGCACTGACCCACGTGTTTTGGATCTGTATCTCCCCTGGTTTTGGATCTGGATTGGTTTTTGCCAAAACCTCACCTCCATGTTTTGGATCTGGATTTTTTCTTAAAATATCATAAAAACAGCTACAATCACATAAAATGGGCCCTTTTTTGTTTCTACAGTATTATTAACCGCAATAACATTTATTTCCACTCTTTTCCAGTCAATTTTGACCACCTCACAGCCCACAATATAGATTTTTTTTCCTCTAGTTTAGGCCCAAAATTTCCACCAAGATAGCTAGCTGACTTGGCTAAGCTGCAGCAGTGGGAGGCATAAACACATGGCAGTTCAACTTCAAACATGGCACATCAGGAAACACTTTTATTATTCAAGAGAGGCCTGAGGGAGTTGGAGTATGTATGTAGTTGAAGGCAGGGCAGGGACAGGAAGGGTTGACTGGTAGTAAATTGAATTTAATTTTTATGCAGCAGTAGGAGGCACAAACACATGGCAGTTCAACTTCAAACATGGCACGTCAGGAAACACTTTTATTATTCAAGAGAGGCCTGAGGGAGTTGGAGTATATATGTAGTTGAAGGCAGGGCAGGGACAGGAAGGGTTGACTGGTAGTAAATTGAATTTCATTTTTTGATTCCAAAGAAAATTTATGAGTGAGAAGGGGAGGGAAGGAGGCATTTGCATTTACAAAAAAAATGTGATATATTCACATCAGTCCTTGCCAAAGAAGAATCCTTGAGCATATCTGCTGCTGCTGGGAGTTGATTTTCTCATCCCAGAATGGACCAGGAAGAGTGCTTTCCAAAAACAAATAAACAATTGACTTAAATAATCCTTTGCAAACCTTCTATAAAGGCATTTCCCAACCTGTACAGGGACATAAAAAAAAAAACATAGTTATAGTAGTTATTGGCCTTCAAACTGCTGTTGTTCCCTCTGTCTACTTAACCATATCAGATATGTGAACAAGCGGAACAGAACATTAAATGCAACATTTCAGATTTAAGGTTTAAATCTTACGTTGTATCTTTTTGGGGAATTCTTTCTTGAGCCCCATGCCTGCTTGCTGGGAGTGGATTTTTTTCATCCCAGAAGGGGACCAGGAACAGGAAGCATGCTTTCCAAAAATAAATAAACAATTGCCTTAAATAATCCTTTGCAAACCTTCTGTTCTGTAAAGGAATTTCCCGACCTGTACAGGGACATTAAAAAAAACAGAGTTAGTTAGTGGCCTTCAAATTGCTGTTGTTCCTACTGTCCACTTAAACATATTACTTAGATATGTGAACAAGTGGAACAGAGCATTAAATGCAACAAGTCAGTTTAAGGTTTATGTTTTACGTTGTGGCTGGAGATAATTTAGAAAGCAGAAAAATAGCTCCACCACAAGCGGCAGATGACTAAACTCACACACACAGGTTTAATAGAAATAGATACAACACCAGATCAGATGTTTACCCTGGAGGAACTGTCTGATTCATCATGCTGCCCCCAAGATTGTGCAAATTCTTCAAAAAGAGCTGACACCATAGTTAAACATAAGAGTCACCTTCTGGATGTGAATTGTCTCATTTGCATGGTGAAAACCCTACCCTCAGATTAGATGGATCTCAGCCAGTGGACAACATTGAAATCACCATTAAAAGTCACAATGGAAGACTACAGCGTGGAGAATCTTTCTTCACAGTCAGGAGAACCCTCAAAAAAACATGAAAAAAGATGCTCTAGGTGCTGAACTTCAAGAGATTTCTCCATCATGTTCTGCAGTGTGGAAAGGTTTCATTCACATATTTTCTATAAAGCAGTTTAAAGTTACAGCCTTCAAAGTGTCTAGCTATAACACCCACCTATGCCAGGAATTACCAAAGATAATTACAAGCAAAGGATTCATCTGTCCGGAATCTGTCTGGGAATTCATGGAGTGTAGTTGGCCTGAATGCACTAAGACATCCAGTGATTCTGTCACTGTGGGTCTGATTCAGAGACGTACGCTATTTGCGGACGGACGTTCTGAAAAAGGGGGTGGCTATTTAAATTAACCGTACGCTCTTTGCGGTCTGTTGACGCCTCTAGGTCTGAACGAGCGAACAAAACATGCAGACTTTTTTTGTAAAAAACGCCCCCTGGCCGCTCGCATCATACGTCATGTCCGCTATTTATTAGATTAATCGAGTACATCGAATGGCGTATGAACTGCTCACTATTCTTGTGGTTGGTTTTTCCTACCGCAATCATGCGAGCAGTTCAGGCTAAAAGACAACCAAGTGACGTGGTCAATGACGCTGCTTTCTTAATTATGCACTCCCATTAAACGCCCCGTTTTGGTCAAGACCATCGCGACCATCGGGCTTGCGACGAGACCCTTGTGGTTGGGTCTCATGGCCTCAAGCACCAGAGAGATTTCGGCTCTAACACTCGTGATGTCAGTGGGGCCGCCCCCAAACGGAGGCGTTCACATGGGAACGCCTCCATTTGGGCAGCCACTCCCCCAGCCCGCCCACCAAAGGGGGCGTGCTGTCACCCAACATCGACAGCACGCCCCCTTTGGAGCGAGACCCGGGTCTCGTGCATGCGCACGACGGAGCTGGCTCCGTCATGCGCATGCGTACTGGGCCACCATCGACCCGCTTGCGAGCGCATAGCACTCGTGAGTGGGTCTGAATCAGGCCCGTTATTCCAACCTGAATCGCAAACTGAAATATGGAATAGTGAGCACAGACAACATGGAGTCCTTTTGTTATTCCGCTGCCTGCATGCCAACCAATACCTCCAAGACTACACCCACTGGGGAGACCAGGTCTTGATAATGACTATTCCCATCTGTTGCTAGGCCGCCTTCTTCCAAACCATCCATCCTGGACTTCCTGTTCAAAAAGGGTGAGCAGGGTACAGAAAGAGGAGCTAGATGTCCCTGATTACATTTTTTTTCATCTATAATAGATGATGTGGAGAGAGAAGAGCTTCAGATGTTGGAACAGGGGCTCCCACCTATTTGGCTTCCCTCCAGAGAACAGAGGGCCTGATTCAGAGCCGTACGCTCTGACAAGAGCGCTCGCTCTGAATCAGGGTTGTCCTATCTAAAATTGGAGCGGCCTCCTGGCCGCTTGCATAGCTGTGGGTGACCACCCACAGCTTATGCGAGCGGCCAGAAAGATGGTCGCGATGGTCAAGACCATCGCGACCATCAGGCTTGCGACGAGACCCTTGCGGTAGGGTCTCATGGCCGCAAGCCCTGGAGTGCTTTTGGCTCTATCAGAGCCAAAATCACTCCCACTGACATCACTATTGATGTCAGTGGGGCCGGACCCAGACGGTAGGCATTCCCATGGGAACGCCTCTGTCTGGGCAGCCACGCCCCTGGCATGCCCACCAAAGGGGGCGTGCTGTCACTCACCATCGACAGCACGCCCCCTTTGGTGCGAGACCCATAATGACGGCTTCCCCGTCGTTATTCGGGTCTCGCGCATGCGCATGACGGAGGCGCTTCCATCGTGCGCATGCGCATTTGGGCAACATCAACCCACTTGCAAGCGCTCAGCACTCGTGAGCGGGTCTGAATTAGGCCCAGAGCTCTGTTCCTCAGGAAGTGTCTATGCCTGAGCTGATAGGTAGTGTCTGTCTGTTTTTAAACACCTTTCAGGAGATGGCAACCCAAAATAACAACAACTATAATATAATGTGTCCACTGATAACCAGCCTGATCCCTTAACAGCAACATACCCCATATGGCCAACTCATAACATGACACCCAGTTTGCAGCCTCCTCTTCCCTATGACACTAATCCAGTCGCCATGGTTGATCAATCAGCCATATGTGGTCCACCCAATTTTTGGCCTTCTACATTCTAACATCATTATAACACACTAGACTTATAATCTTTGCTTTTGTTTATGTTTTTGAATAGAACAGTTTTAGAATTCAGGATGTCTACTCTATATAGGTTTGTAAATAAATATAGGCTTTAGTTTTTTAGAGCGTATGACTTTATAAGCTGTTAGAATAACATTACTTATTTTTGGGCAGCAGCCCCAGCACAGCACCCCTGTGCAGGTATGCCGATGACTGTGACAGCCAGGTGTGGCTAACCCGCACACACAAAAAAGTTGTTGTTTTCTTTATAACACTGGGGTGAAACACTGAAAAGAGGCAGCAGCCCCTTAACAGACAGCAGCACAGCACCCCTGCACTGATGACAAGTGTGTCTAACACTCATTTTTATTTTCACACTGGGGGTGGGTGAAGAGCACCCCTGAAGGACAGAGCACCCCCTGGACAACACAGCACTACAGCCAGCCCCTATATGGACAACAACAGTAGCCAGTAATGATACTGAATTTGAACCTCTATACGCTCCTACCTATACATTCTATAACCTGCCTATAAACCTTTAAAATTGACGCTATTTGCGTACGCAGTCATACGGTAAATAAATGCCTTCAGACCTTGAACATGTGTTTCCAAAGCACAAAGTATTATTCAAGTAAAGTACAGATAGTTACACGCTGTGATCTAAGTACAATTTAGCGCAAAGAAATTATACAGACCCAAGTACAGTTATACATAAGCAAGCGCACTGGGACCAGTTACCCGCATCCATAAGAAACCTCCATCAACAGCATCAGCATGAAGACTCCAGATTGGGGTCAGAACCCACATATATATACCCTTACAGAAATAGACTATACAATAGAAAAGTTTGGCATGGTTTCATTGGTTCCCAGTGCGGGTGCATCTGTTACAGGATATTTAACAGGTTGATTCAAATGGACACAGGTCAGCCTCTGACAGCCTATTGTCTCCTCTATTCCCCCTGCATGCAAATCTAGGCTGTTGGTTTCACAAAATAAATTTTGGTGCTTTATATCTCTACGGTCCATAAGTTGAGAATGCATGTTGCGATCTTCACACCGATGATAACGGAAAGCTGTTGAGAAAGTGCAGATCAGTATAACACCAAACACGGCTTACTTATCATGTATTAAACCTTAGATACCAAATAGCCTTTATTTCACAGTATTTGTAATAAATGAATAAAACTTGAATCTTATACTTTAAAGCTATGGAACCTTTTTATGTGGGTGTGCATTGTGTAAGTATTAGGGGTTTGGGAAAAGACGCTAGTTAGGTTTATCTGATTTGGGGCAGATGTGCACGCATGCGGCTAATAAACAGCGTTTGCATGCAGGATATTGTGCATTCGCTAATGTGCGTCATGTTAACAGCGCAACTGCGTGTAATGTGCGGTGTTTATGCATGTGATTCTATTTATGATGGATTTAATATATATAATACATATATATATAATTCCTTACTAACATTCTTAAACTGCAATGCAAATGTGTTATTAGTAATGAGATTCACTCTCAAACAGGGTGGAGACCCCCAGCCCATTGCTGGTGCCGGCCTGTCTGATAGTGAGTTTAAATTAGGGATGTGCAGGCTCGGTTCTACTCGGTTCCGTTCGGTTCTTTTTACCGGATCTTATTGGGTTTCAGCTGTCACGAGTTTTGGATAGCCAATAAGATTCGGTAAAAAGAACCGAACGGAACCGAGTAGAACCGAGCCTGCACATCCCTAGTTTAAATACCATTTTTTCATTCAGTCAAATTCAGGTGTCTGGGCCATATTACAATTGCCACAGCTACACCTGTCCACATGTGGGGTCTCTCCATTTACATTTCTAAAACACCCACAGTTCCTGGTGTATTGTCTTGTCTAATTACTTTTCTCAGGAAGCTGTTTTTCTAGTTGCTAACTGATACTGTGTTTGTTTTGGTATATTTCTTATGCAAAGTTGTCCCCAGAATGGGCCTGTTATGGCTTCTAAAAGGATTATCAAAAACATTGCATTCTGGCATTGTGCAGATTCTGATTTTTAAGATGGAGTCTGGTTGCTATTCGCAAGATGGCATCGCTCCAAGCCAATTTTACACTTATTCTGTCTCAGCCACTAAACCAGCTTCGACACCAGCCAGCCCCTATATGGACAACAACAGTAGCCAGCCAGCCCCTATATGGATAACAGTAGCCAGCCAGCCCCTATATGGACAACAACAGTAGCCAGCCAGCCCCTATATGGACAACAACAGTAGTCAGCCAACCCCTATATGGACAACAACAGTAGTCAGCCAACCCCTAAATGGACAACAGTAGCCAGCCAGCCAACCCCTATATGGACAACAGTAGCCAGCCAGCCCCTATATGGACGACAACAGTAGCCAGCCAGCCCCTATATGGACAACAACAGTAGCCAGCCAGCCCCTATATGGACAACAGTAGCCAGCCAGCCCCTATATGGACAACAACAGTAGCCAGCCAGCCCCTATTTGGACAACAACAGTAGCCAGCCAGACCCTATATGGACAACAGTAGCCAGCCAGCCCCTATATGGACAACAGTAGCCAGCCAGCCCCTATATGGACAACAGTAGCTAGCCAGCCCCTATATGGGCAACAGTAGCCAGCCCCTATATGGACAACAGTAACCAGCCAGCCCCTATATGGACAACAGTAGCCAGCCAGTCCCTATATGGACAACAGTAGCCAGCCAGCCCCTATATGGACAACAGTAGCCAGCCAGCCCCTATATGGACAACAGTAGCCAGCCAGCCCCTATATGGACAACAGTAGCCAGCCAGCCCCTATATGGACAACAGTAGCCAGCCAGCCCCTATATGGATAACAGTAGACAGCCAGCCCCTATATGGACAACAGTAGCCAGCCAGTCCCTATATGGACAACAGTAGTCAGCAAGCCCCTATATGGACCACAGTAGCCAGCCCCAATAAGGACAACAGTAGCCAGCCAGCCCCTATATGGACAGCCCCTATATGGACAACAGTAGCCAGCCAGCCCTTATATGGACAACAGTAGCCAGCCATCCCCTATATGGACAACAGTAGCCAGCCAGACCCTAATGTCAGCATCAGCAACAGCTGCCAGCTCCCTCCCTGTGCACGCTCCACAGCTGGAATGAAAAATGTCGATCGCTGGACCTTTTTATAGAATCCAAAACCCACGAGAATCCGACAGCATGATGATGATGTTTTGCCTCATTTTCAGATCCGAGTCAGGTAGGAATACCCAAGCCGACTCGTATCTGCCTCGGATCCCAGAAGTTCGGGTGGGTCCGGTTCTCAGGGAACCTAACCCGCTCATCTCTAGCTGATAGTATATAGAGTTTAGAGCAGGACCGGAAACTAAACATCCCAAAACTTTGGTCACATCCCTCAATATTTTTCTGAAACAGGAAATTTTGCAAAGCTCTGCATGGATGGGGGGGATTCATCTTCTGCAGTGTATGGGGGGATTCATCTTCTGCAGTGTATGGGGGGGATTCATCTTCTGCAGTGTATGGGGGGATTCATCTTCTGCAGTGTATGGGGGTGTGGCCGGAGGCCAACCACACGTGATTAAAATGGCTGCCAAGGCATTGAGGGGATTAACCCTCATGCCATTGTGCCATTTTTAAAAGGACAGTGTAAAAGCACACTGCACATGGTTTATAATAAACTGTATTAAAGTATATATGTATTGCTGTAATGCACTGCAGCTGATCTGCAATGCATTAGTGCATGAAGCAACGTATATTTAATAGGCTATGCACTATATGGTTTAAATGTATATTTTTTAGAGAATATGCACTTATAAGGAATGTATAAGTTGTTTTGTTTTAGAAGGCTGTAACATTTAAGTCAAAAGGCCTGAGACTATCTCCTGTCTGTGTGCATTTCTGGGGGAAAAGTTTGTTGTTTCATGATTGTTGCAGAAACAAGATGCTAATTGTCATTCCCTTAGCAGGAGGTGTGATGAATAGGGTGACTGGAAGTTCTCTGTGTAAAGGTGTGAATGGTGTCATATATCCAAACCCTTCATGTACAGAACTTCCTTTGAAAAGACAATTTGTTTTTAAGAACCTTTTGGATATCACTGAATGTGTTAAGGTTGGAAATGCCAAACTGATTGATGAGGATGAATGTCATTTACCATTTCCTGTGAAATGTTATATCAACATTTTAGGAGACAGTATAATGTATGATAAATCAGTTTGTGTTGGTGGATTAGGAAGGAGGATTTTGAGTGACTCCTTTGAAATGTAATATGTTGTTAATTTATGTTTTCTGAGATAGCCTGATTGGCTAGAAGGAACACAGGGTGGATTTGCCCCCTGTGATGTTGTGTGTAAGAATGACATAAAAAGAGGGACTGTGAGCCCTGTATGTGTACAACCCTGTAACTTCTATGAGGAGAGGAGCTGCTGATAAGATTCCTGTATGTGGTACATCTTTGAAAATCCTTTGTGGAGAACTGCTGTTTGATTTCTGTGTGATATTCCCCTTCAGACGGAAGGGAAGGTCTTCTTTAATACATTGAGCAAATAAACACCATTTGCCTTTACTTCAATTGACTCAATCCTGCGACCAACAGAATTGCGCCAAAATGCTATTCCGTTCTCCTGCTGTGCTGGGTAAGAGCTCCGTGTCTCCAAGTTCAAGCCCTCTGCCAAGCTACCGTGCAGACCTGGTCCATTGTGAGGGATCAGGTGGGAACAGCCGACACCAAACAGGAGGTGTGTCCGCAGTTAGTCAAATGCATATGCAGCAGAAGTGGTACCAGGTGCCGATGTAGGAGCCTGATTGTACGTAAAAAGCGGTTCCAAACGCCGATGGTAGAGTTTGGTGGTGGCAGCATCGTTAAACGCCCACGGCGCAGTGGGCAGAGTCAGTGTCAGGCGGTCACTGAAGGTGAGTGGGAGTCCAAAAGCGCTAACCCGTGACCAGTGATGGCCTAGGCGAAAGGCGTCTGGTTACAGGGGGGATTCATCTTCTGCAGTGTATGGGGGGGTTCATCTCCTGCAGTGTATGGGGGAGTTCATCTCCCGCAGTGTATGGGGGGATTCATCTCCTGCAGTGTATGGGGGGATTCATCTCCTGCAGTGTATGGGAGGGATTCATCTTCTGCAGTGTATGGGGGGGATCTGTCTTCTGCAGTATATGGGGGGGTCATCTCCTGCAGTTTATGGGGGGGTCATCTCCTGCAGTGTATGGGGGGATTCATCTTCTGCAGTGTATTGGGGGGGATTCATCTTCTGCAGTGTATGGGGGATTCATCTTCTGCAGTGTATTGGGGGATCTGTCTTCTGCAGTATATGGGGGGGGTCATCTCCTGCAGTGTATGGGGGGATCCATCTTCTGCAGTGTATTGGGGGGATTCATCTTCTGCAGTGTATGGGGGGATTCATCTTCTGCAGTGTATTGGGGGGGATTAATCTTCTGCAGTGTATGGGGGGGATTCATCTCCTGCAGTGTATGGGGGGGATTCATCTCCTGCAGTGTATGGGGGGGATTCATCTCCTGCAGTGTATGGGGGGGATTCATCTCCTGCAGTGTATGGGGGGATTCATCTCCCGCAGTGTAAGGGGGGGATTCATCTCCCGCAGTGTATGGGGGGGATTCATCTCCCGCAGTGTATGGGGGGGATTCATCTCCCGCAGTGTATGGGGGGATTCATCTCCCGCAGTGTAAGGGGGGAGATTCATCTCCCGCAGTGTATGGGGGGGGATACATCTCCCGCAATGTATGGGGGGGGATTCATCTCCCGCAGTGTATGGGGGGGATACATCTCCCGCAGTGTATGGGGGGGTTCATCTCCCGCAGTGTATGGGGGGGTTCATCTCCCGCAGTGTATGGGGGGATACATCTCCCGCAGTGTATGGGGGGGATACATCTCCCGCAGTGTATGGGGGGGATACATCTCCCGCAGTGTATGGGGGGGATACATCTCCCGCAGTGTATGGGGGGATACATCTCCCGCAGTGTATGGGGGGGTTCATCTCCCACAGTGTATGGGGGGGTTCATCTCCCACAGTGTATGGGGGGGTCATCTCCTGCAGTGTAGTGTCTGCTGATGGGAGGATGTCCAGTAATATCCAAAATATCATCATCTTTTATAAATCAGCCTTAGAATTATGATAAATTATGTATTTTAATAATATTATTCATACATTGTTATTATTATGAAGTAATGAATATAGTGGGGGAGATATATCCAGCTTTATAGAGAGAGAGAAAGTGGAGAAGATGCCTAAAGGAACCAATCTGGTCCTACTGTCACTTATCCAGCACCGTCTACGACATGACACTTACAGGCTGAATGGCTGCTTTTAGCTCTCTCTCTCTCTCTCTCTCTCTCGCCCTCTCTCTCTCTCGCCCTCTCTCTCTCTCGTCCTCTCTCTCTCGCTCTCTCTCTCTCGCCCTCTCTCTCTCCCTCGCCCTCTCTCGCCCCCTCTCACCCCCTCTCGCCCCCTCTCCCCCTCTCCCTCTCTCTCCCTCTCTCGCCCTCTCTCTCTCACCCTCTCTCTCTCGCCCTCTCTCTCTCGCCCTCTCTCCCTTGCCCTCTCTCGCCCCCTCTCTCCCTCGCCCTCTCTCACCCCCTCTCTCCCTCTGCCCCTCTCCCTCTCTCTCTCGACCCTCTCTCTCTCGCCCATTCTCTCTCGCCCTCTCTCTCTCGCCCTCTTTCTGCCCCTCTCACTCTCCCTCTCTCTCCCTCTCCCTCTCCCTGTGGTTTTTCTCCCTCCATATGATTCCTGGATAACCAGTACTGTATCACTTTCCCTCTCTCCCTCCCCCTCTCTCTCTCCCTCCCCCACTCTCTCTCTCTCTCTCTCTCTCTCTCTCTCTCTCTCCCGCCCTCCCTCTCCCGCCCTCCCTCTCTCGCCCTCCCTCTCTCGCCCTCCCTCTCTCGCCCTCCCTCTCTCGCCCTCTCTCCCCCTCTCCTCCCCTCTCCCTCTCCCTGTGGTTTTTCTCCCTCCATATGATTCCTGGATAACCAGTACTGTTTCACTTTCCCTCTCTCCCTCCCCCTCTCTTACCCCTCTCCCTCTCCCTGTGGTTTTTCTCCCTCTTGCCCTCTCTCCCTCTGGTCCTCTCGCCCTCCCTCTCTCGCCCTCTCTCTATGAGTGGTTTTTCTCCCTCCATTTGATTCCTGGATAACCAGTACTGTATCACTTTCCCTCTCTCTCTCGCCCTCTCTATCTCCCTCCCCCTCTTTCACCCTCTCTCCCTCTGGTCCTCTCTCGCCCCCTCTCTCTCTCTCCCTCCCCCTCTCTCTCTCCCCCTTGCCCCCTCTCCCTGTGGTTTTTCTCCCTCCATATGATTCCTGGATAACCAGTACTGTATCACTTTCCCTCTCTCTCTCGCCCTCTCTATCTCCCTCCCCCTCTTTCGCCCTCTCTCCCTCTGGTCCTCTCTCGCCCCCTCTCTCTCTCTCCCTCCCCCTCTCTCTCTCCCCCTTGCCCCCTCTCCCTGTGGTTTTTCTCCCTCCATATGATTCCTGGATAACCAGTACTGTATCACTTTCTCTCTCTCTCTCGCCCTCTCTATCTCCCTCCCCCTCTTTCGCCCTCTCTCCCTCTGGTCCTCTCTCGCCCCCTCTCTCTCTCTCTCTCTCCCTCCCCCTCTCTCTCTCCCCCTTGCCCCCTCTCCCTGTGGTTTTTCTCCCTCCATATGATTCCTGGATAACCAGTACTGTATCACTTTCCCTTCAGTCACTCTGTCAGTTTTATCCTATTTTTACCCTGATACACAGAGAAATACAAAGTTTCCTTGTAGATTAGCCATGACGGAAGCTCAGAAGACAGAAATGACAGAAATACTTCCTCTTAACTTGCTAAATAATTCCAGAGAAATCACTTCTTAAGATCTGCTAAAGTGGAACTAAAGACGTATAAGGTACATTTATCAAAGGTCATGTTTCGGGCTGACTGGAGCACGTCGCTGGCTTTTTTGTTCTCAAAACTCCTTGATCTATTATCTTGCGGTTTGTAGTTTGAAATTCAAATTAGTAACAGTGATGTAATACCCCTAAATCCCATCCTGTTCCAGCTAAGCTGTGGTTACTCTAGGGGTGCCCAAGCAGGGTCCTCACACCTAGAGATGCCCAGACCAAATCTCTGTAGCTTGGGTAGTTACCAGGGAAAGAAAAGTAAATGTACCCCCTTTAGGTATGTCTGGTACTGGTGCAGATTTAGAGGGTTTATATGAGATTTATCTATAAACAACTGGCCTCATTCACAAAGTGTCACCTCATTGGAGTTGCCGCCTGCCTCGGTGTGCCCAGGTACAGTGGTATCACTATGGGGGTGCAGACCATACCAGCTGTCACCCTACGAATTAGTGACACCAAAATACTGCTCCACCTAAGTAACAAGGGGGTCCGGCTACTGGTCACCTGAGGAGGAACCAGCAGTTCAGGGAGAGTCTTTGGGGTCAGCCAGGTATTTCTGGGAGAGCTGTACATGCCCCAGAGTGATAAAACTGGGGGTAGTGCCACAATACCACGCTCCCAGCCAGCGAGGACACTTCCCTCTATGACAGCGAGTGCCTTTGGTGCACACATGGGGTTTACTTGCTGCACTGGGTGTCACCAACCTCAGGGCTGTCACTGCATAGGTATGCCTAGGTTTACGCCAAAGTGGAAGTTTTGTGTGATTGCCCAAGCACCCTCTGCCTGCTAAGACTCTAGTGGCTTACAAGGTACGTTACCCTCAGGTTGTGGGTGTACAGTTCTCTCCAACTACCATCTCAGAGAGGCAAGTTCCCCAATTAAACCTTAAACAACTTTTTTTTTTATTGAAATTCTATCAAACACTGTAAAACTTAGTTAGCAGGAACATTTCCACAATGGACTCCACTGGGCCATACTCTCCCCAAGTAAGAAGATCTTTTCATTCAATGCACATACAGTATTTCCACTTCGTTGTATTTGTGACATTGAAATTCAACTATATATATATATAATTACACAAACATGAGGGTCGATCCAAAAGTCGGCCTTCTGACATAAAGTAGTAGTAGATGTTGCCCCATATTGATTTTCTGTATAATATATACTGAAAATCTATATATATAGTACAATAAACTAGTTTCACCACATTATAACACTAACATTGACAGTCTTCTCCAAATACATTTGCTAGACACACTGCAACTTTACAAGTTCATAGACTTTAAACTCTACTAAACAGTTTTATACTGCAGTTAGTATGAAGTGACCTCTGGTCTCCATAAGTCCAGTGATGTACTAAGTCTCCTTCCTCTCCTCAGCAGTGTATGCAGGAGATTACTGATGCACCGAGGACTGCACACAGGGCTGACAACAGCTCTAATAATGATGGAAAGAGTTTTTAATTGCAATTGTGCATCAGGATAATACTGAGATGTTCTATAATAGAGAATCCCTATTTGACTCCTTGTGACTGTAACAAACTGTTTGTCATGAAGAATTAGTTGCGATTTGCCTTCAAGTTATCAGGTCTGGGCAAGGAGCTAGTGACTCGCAATGTATCACTCTCTAAATGTTATCCTCCATGTGATAAGCCAGCAAGAACACATCATGTCCTCACATCTACTCTCTGCTGCCATTATAAACTGCTCACACAACTTCTAACCATGCACATACATCAGCAGAGGAGAGGTCACTGATCCCTCCATTGGGTTATGGCAGACATTAGTGCTGGGGTGTAACTTATCCTGTCTGTACAAATTCAGGGGCTGTTTAGTCAGTTACAGTAATCTGGCAGCTCTTTCTCTTCTGCTAATGTCACTAGTATCCCTGCTGAGGGGTAACAGGGTGTCAGCTTTACCTCAGCAACAATCAGCAAATAGAAGTTGTGGTACTGCCATAAGGGTCATGGAGCCCTTATTTCCAGCGCCTGTATCCTGCTCCTTATTTTGTTACCTCAGACAGCGCCAACCAACTGCCGCTCACTACCAAGTGACAGCAACTTTACAAGTTCATAGACTTTAAACTATACTAAACAGTTTTATACTGCAGTTAGTATGAAGTGACCTGGTCTCCATAAGTCCAGTGATGTACTAAGTTCCCTTCCTCTTCCAAGTGGGCAGCACAGATGGTGTAATGGTTAGCATTACTGCCTCACAGCACTGAAGTCATGGGTTCAATTCCCACCATGACCCTAACTGTGTGGAGTTTGTATATTCTCCCTGTGCCTGCGTGGGTGTCCTCCGGGTACTCCGCTTTCCTCCCACACTCCAAAACATATACTGGTAGGTTAATTGTCTTCTAACACAAATTAACCCTAGTGTGTGTGTGTGTGTGTACATGTGATAGGGAATATAGAGTGTAAGCTCCACTGGGGCAGGGACTGATGTGAATGGCCAAATATTCTCTGTAAAAGCGCTGCGGAATATGTGTGCGCTATATACATAACTGGTAATAAATAAGTGACACGGGTCATGTGACCTGCTCCTGACCTCTTGCGCAGCTGCAGAGGCTGCTGGGAATTGTGGTCTTCCTGTGTAGTGTGACATGCAGTGTAGCGCAATACAGAGTGTCAGACATAATATCTCACGTAGTGGGGTATTCCATTTGCAGATGATTATCATATTTTATTTATAAGGTGGCACAAAGTGTTGGCATCACTGTACAACACACAGCAGGTATCCGTAGCGTAAGTACCGAGCAAAGGTCTGAACAATACAGTCATTTCTATAGGAGCAGGCATTGTCGCCTGGCTGTTAGAGGGCATGTTGTTAGTGTGAGGGCGTCTGCGCCAAGAGAAAGGATTTAGGTTCATGGAGTTACTGCAAAATGACTGAAAGTGGATAGAGGGGTGGGAGGGCTCATCCTTAGGGGTGGTCCTGGCTGCTTTGAGGAAAAGGCCCAAAGGCCGCATCCTGCTTCACGGCCCAAAGGCCACCTGTCGTCTCTCCTCACCAGCCCTCAAGGCTGTAACGGCCGCAACTTGCCAAGAGTTCCAGCCCTCAAGGCTGTTGCAAGACTGGTTCCTTCCAAATCATAGCTCTGTATTCCACTACTACTCAGCCCGGAGGCTGCATCAACAAGTAACTATCAACTATCAATTCTTCAGCCAGTGGATGCGCCAATTATCAACTATCAATTCCTCCTTCAGTCAGTGATTGTATTAATTATCAACTATCAATTCTTCAATCCTCAAGGGGTACCCCAACCATCATATTTGCACAGTCCTCAACTTCATTTATCACTCAGGTTGCATCCAGCTAGCTGGCTCAAAACTTCCGGCCCTTAACTAGATAAAAAAATCAATATTGTGATCTGTGAGGTGGTCAAAATTGACTGGAAACGATTGGAAATAAATGTTATTGAGGTCAATAATACTGTAGGAACAAAAACAGGCCCAAATTATCTGATTTTAGAGGTTTTTATAATCTTTTAGGAAAAAATCCAGATCCAAACCAAAAAACGGAGGTGAGGTTTCTGCAAAACCAATCCAGATCCAAAACCAGGGGAGATCCAGATCCAAAACCAAGGGAGATCCAGATCCAAAACCAGGGGAGATCCAGATCCAAAACCAGGGGAGATCCAGATCCAAAACCAGGGGAGATCCAGATCCAAAACCAGGGGAGATCCGGATCCAAAACCAAGGGAGATCCAGATCCAAAACCAGGGGAGATCCAGATCCAAAACCAAAACAAGGGGGTCGGCGTACATCTCTCTTATAAGCAGCTATAACAGATGCTATAACAGCCTCTACACCTGTCTAACCTCAGAAAGCCTGAACAGGTGAATCTAGGGCTGGCCTGACCAACCAGCGGCTCTCCAGCTGTTGTGAAACTACAAGCCCCAGCATGCTTTACCAGCTGATTAGTGGGAGGATATGCTGAGATTCCTAGTTTCACAGCTGGAGAGCCACAGGTTGGTCAGGCCTGATCTAATGGTGCGTATACACGGGACGATTAAAATGGACGATATGAACAATAACGATGTCGATCATATTGTTATCATTCATATTGTGCATTTTTCAGTGCCCATTGACCTACGATACACGGGCACGTATGGACGATATTGATATCGTTCATCGACTGTGCTGCATGGTTGATATCGACCAGGTTACTATAGCGACCCGTGTTCGTTGATCGCGGATAGCTATAGTCGTTGGTGAGTTGATGGCGTGCAGGATGATCGATATCGATCAGCCAGCACACCCGGGAGATCATACAACGATGTTGTTATCGTTGTCGATCGTCCCGTGTGTATGCACCATTAGATGATGTTTTTATGTGTGTTTTTTATTAAAAAGCAAAAAACCTCCCAGAATGAAATACATAATATTGAGGAAAGGTCCGTAATCTAAAATGAAAGATAAAAAATAGGTGTTTTTGCATTTGCTGTATCCACCATGGTCCCAGATCCATGGATTTGTCCCAAACTACTCCCATCTGTATTCTGCTTACCAGACGGGTGCGTGTCCACAGCTGTCTATATAGTAAGCTCATATCAGGATCTATTGCACGCCTTCCCTATCCCACCACAAAGAAAAGTGTCTTCAGGCCATTGTAGGTCATTTGTTAATCATGAGGAGGGGTTTTCCAGGATATGGTGCAGCATTAGGGAAACAGGGAGGTGGTAATGAGGAGGGGGGGGAGGGTGATAAGCATAGCACCAAGGACCCTGGCGTCACAGGTTTGTAGAGATATAGGGTAATATTTATAAAATATTCTGATATGCCTTCAACATTAGCATTCCCTATTGCTGCATATTGTTTAGTAATGTGAAGTCGCAGAGACACTGGTTCCGATAAGAGCCCATAATGGCAATCCATAAGGAGTAATGTGATTGCCTAAGTTATCGCTCATCTTCTGAGGTCAGAGAGGAAAAGGTGCAATGGGCATTGTGGTCACAGGGCCTGATTCAGACCCGGTCGCAAGCGCTGAGCGCTCGCAACCAGGTCGATGGTGGCCCAGAGCGCATGCGCATGACCCGGATAGCGACGGGCAATCCGTCGCTCCGGGTCTCGCACCAAAGGGGGCGTGCTGTCGATGTTGAGTGACAGCACGCCCCCTTGGTGGGCGGCCGGGGGGGTGGCTGCCCAGACTGAGGCGTTCCCATGAGAACGCCTACTGTCTGGGGGTGGCCCCACTGACATCACAAGTGATGTCAGTGGGAGAGATTTCGGCTCTGTTAGAGCCGAAATCTCTCTTGGGCTTGCGGCAACTAGACCCTACCCCAAGGGTCTCGTCGCAAGCCCGATGGTCTTGACCATTGCAAGCATCATCATGGCCACCCGCTATAGCTGTGGGTGGTCAGCCACAGCTATGCGAGCGGCCAGGAGGCCTTTCTTAAAAAAAAAGACCGGCCCTGATTCAGAGCGAGCGCTCTGTCAGAGCAACCGGCTCTGAATCAGGCCCACTGTGTCTAACCCATCTGAGAGGGCGAGCTTCCTTTATAGGGAGTGATCGGGCTAATGCCACCTGCACATGGTGTTCCCTACAGTTAGTAATCTTGTTACGTTGCTGCCACCATATAAAACAATATAGATGGCTGCTAGGAATGCTGTTGCTCACTTAGAGATGATATCTATGATACCTTCTGCTTTGAAGCTCTAATAAGTCAGTGTAAAACATAATTCTGCCTTAAACAATTGTTTCTTCATGGTATTAGTACAGAATGAGCTTAATACATAGACCCCACAAAGGCTGGAGAAAAAGAACTAGAAGATGATGCAGTGACTGGGATGAATAATGGTCATTTACCTGATAACTGCAGCAAATGCGTAGGCTCTGGGAATGGGGGCTGGCAAATTGCATCATTGGAAACCACCCACATAACACAATGATGCAAATCACAGCAGCAAGTACAGGTCTATGACTATGATGACTATAGCCTCAGAGAATCGCACCATCATGCCCATCTCCTGCCCTGCCCCCACCCTTTATCTAGTAAGTGGGTGGGATGTGGGAGGGTACCTAACTCCTCCAGAAAAGTTTGGGACTCCCCAAAAAATCAGGAGTCTCCCAGACAGTGCGGGAAATTTGGTCATTATGTTCTGTATATCTGCGGCCAATCACTTACAGTTCTATCTTACTCTGACCTATACTCACCTGAATGATCAACATTGGACCATTACCTACTGTAGGGGTACTGCCATTTATTCTTTTTAGATTCATGGACAACAGGGATTGTCAAAACTATAGTAGGGTTACAACCATTTTATTTACATATTTCAGGGCCCCTTGTGTTCCTTGATATGTCATCTACTCTACATGCCTTGTCATGCCCCCTTATATGCCTCAGCACCTCCTCATGACCCTTTATATGCCTCATATCCTCCTCATTTGTCAGACAGTTCTCCCCACTGATCTTACACCACTGATGATCATGTGGCCGGAATAAGATCCAGGAGCTACAGAGTAGCCATTATGAGGGTACGTATGTCACAGGCCAACTGGACCAGGTATGCACAGAAGGTAGTCCCTGAAGGAGTCACCTACACCCTACTAACAGGCTCCACACAAGTAGAAACAGTGACACACTATATCTCTGAAATCGATTCGATTTGTCCATTTTTAGCTTGACAAAATGCTGGGACATCCAGGATGAGATAGCTCAGAGGCAGGAAGAGACCTGGGTGAGGAAAGAGGGAAAGAGGTCAGGGGAGGAGAGGTATATTTGTGTATCATCAGCATAAAGGTGGCACTGGAGCCCAAAGGAAACAATGAGTTTCCCAAGAGAGAAGGCGAACAGAGAAAAGAGGAGGGGCCCAAGGACAGAGCCTTAGGGACACCAACAGGTAGCGTTCAGTGGGAGGGTGGTGGAAGATGGTGTAGAATGATCAGTGAGGTAAGAGGTGAAACATGAGCCGGCAGGTTCATGGTAACCAGTAGAATGGAGTATTGAAGTACAAATGAGTGATTGACAGTGTCAAAGGCCACAGATATGTCAGGAAGAATGAGAATGGAGAAGAGTGAGAATGATGTGATGTGAACTGGGGGCACATTGTGGCATATAGGGGCCGATTCTGAGTTGGATACAGAAGCGCCCATGGCTGCGTCGTTTGCAGCACTTGCACCTGCATCTTTATGCTGATGCTGCTACAAAGCTCTTCCCTGGTGTACAGCCATGTGTTTGAATGTGCCAGGACTGAGATGTCCATAGATGGAGAGATACGGCTTAGTGCGTCTACCATGCGTCTAAATTTGTTCTGCAACTATGTATGGACAATATTGGGAGGCATGTGCAGAAGAAGATACATCGTATGTTTACATGAACATTGGCGTAGTGTGCCATTCTGAATCAGGCCCATGTGAACTGGGGGCACAGTGTATCATACAATGTGAACTAGGAGCACATTGTGGCATGTAATATGATCTGGAGGTACGGTGAGGCATAAAAGATGAATTAGAGGCACAGTGAGGCATACAAGATGAACTAGAGGCACGGTGAGACATAAAAGATTAACTAGAGGAACGGTGAGACATACAAGATGAACTAGAGGTACAGTGAGACATACAAGATAAACTAGAGGCACGGTGAGACATACAAGATGAACTAGAGGCACAGTGAGACATACAAGATGAACTAGAGGCACGGTGAGACATACAAGATGAACTAGAGGAACGGTGAGACATACAAGATGAACTAGAGGTACGGTGAGACATACAAGATAAACTAGAGGCACGGTGAGACATACAAGATGAATTAGAGGCACAGTGAGGCATACAAGATGAACTAGAGGCACGTTGAGACATACAAGATGAACTAGAGGCACGGTGAGACATACAAGATGAACTAGAGGTGCGGTGAGACATACAAGATGAACTAGGGGCACGGTGAGACATACAAGATGAACTAGGGGCACGGTGAGACATACAAGATGAACTAGGGGCACGGTGAGACATACAAGATGAACTAGAGGCACGGTGAGACATACAAGATGAACTAGAGGTACGGTGAGACATACAAGATGAACTAGAGGTACGGTGAGACATACAAGATGCACAAGAGGTACGGTGAGACATACAAGATGAACTAGGGGCATGGTGAGACATACAAGATGAACTAGAGGCGCGGTGAGACATACAAGATGAACTAGAGGCGCGGTGAGACATACAAGATGAACTAGAGGTGCGGTGAGACATACAAGATGAACTAGGGGCACGGTGAGACATACAAGATGAACTAGAGGCACGGTGAGACATACAAGATGAACTAGAGGTGCGGTGAGACATACAAGATGAACTAGAGGTATGGTGAGACATACAAGATGCACAAGAGGTACGGTGAGACATACAAGATGAACTAGGGGCACGGTGAGACATACAAGATGAACTAGAGGCACGGTGAGAGATACAAGATGAACTAGAGGCACTGTGAGACATACAAGATGAACTAGAGGTGCGGTGAGACATACAAGATGAACTAGAGGCACGGTGAGACATACAAGTTGAACTAGAGGTGCGGTGAGACATACAAGATGAACTAGAGGCACGGTGAGACATACAAGATGAACTAGAGGCACGGTGAGACATACAAGATGAACTAGAGGTGCGGGGAGACATACAAGGTGAACTAGAGGTACAGTGAGACATACAAGATGAACTAGAGGTACAGTGAGACATACAAGATGAACTAGAGGTACGGTGAGACATACAAGATGAACTAGAGGCACAGTGAGGCTTACAATGCAAACTGTTGGCACCGTATGCTTATAATATTAAATGGATACAGTGTGGCTAACAACATGAACTGGGGGCACATTGCATTACATACTTTTGGTGCTTTAAAGCATTTTTAGAACTGCCTACTGTGGAATGCTCCACCCTGTGTTGATGTGATATGGCATACTGTACCATTGCATCTTGTGTTAGCCTTACCTACCTCCAGTGTCTCCTGAGTTAATGATGTACTAATCCTGCCTACATTTACATCAGCCCCACATACAGTTGGTTTGACCCACATGAGGCCACTTTCAGATTTTTTCCAGGGCCACGTTAGGATCTCAATCTTCCCCTTAACACAGGAATTAGAACCTCAACAGGAAATGCAGTGATCACCCTGGAGGACACTGGTGTCGACAGTCAGACATAGGAAATTCTAGTTTAGTCAGCAGCAATGCCGCCAGGCAATTCATGGCTGTGTATCCCATTGCTCAGCTGGTATGTTATTCTGCTATCAAATATCTCATAGTTAATTCTCCGTACAATAATAACCACTACAGGAAACTGTCACTTTAATGTACATTGAGGAAGTTGGGTGAATGAAGTTGTGGTGATCATCTCAAAGGGGTGGGAGGATGACTCTGAAAGGACACTTAGAAGAAGATTTATTTTGTAACTGTCCCTGTAGATAAAACATTGTGTCCAGAACTGGTCTGATGGCTGTGATCCTCCTCTGTGTGGGTGAGTGCACTGATCTTATGTATCTACAATGAATTATTATTATTATTATTATTATTATTATTATTATTATTATTACTATTATGTTAATAATATCCTTTATTTATATGGTGCCACAAGGGTTACACAGCACCTCACAAAGTACATAAACAAATTAGGGATGAGCGGGTTCGGATTTCCGAAATTCAAACCCCCCCGAGCGCCCCCGAACCGAGTCAGGCTCGGGTTTTCCTGCCTAGCTCAGATCTGAAATCGAAGCAAAACGTCATCATCCCGCTGTCAGATTCTCGCGGGTTTTGGATTCTATACAGGTCCCGTAATCGCCGCTATTTTTCATTCTGGCTGTGGAGTGTGCAGAGTTTGGGAGCTGGGAGCTCAGTGTTGTGTGTTAGACTGTTAGTTATAAAACTAAAATATAATAAAGTACTGCTGGCTGGCTACTGTGAAGAGGGAGGGAGGGAGCTGGGAGCTGATGCTGATGCTGACCATAGGGGCTGGCTGGCTGTAGTGCTGTGTTGTCCAGGGGGTGCCCTGTCTGCTGTAGGGGTATGCTCATATTAATAATTTTTACAGGGGCTGCCCTGTCTGGTATAGGGGTACGCTCATACAAATTATTTTTACAGGGGCTCCCCAGTCTGCTGTAGGGGTACGCTCATACAAATAGTTTTTACATGGGCTGCCCTGTCTGCTATAGGGGTACGCTCATAGAAATAATTATTACAGGGGGTGCCCTGGTTGCAGTAGTGATACACATACAAATAATTGTTACAGGGGGTGCGCTGTCTGCTGTAGGGGTACACTCATAAAAATAATTGTTACAGGGGCTGCCCTGTCTGCTGTAGGGCTACACTCATAAAAATAATTGTTACAGGGGCTTCCCTTTCTGCTGTAGGGGTACACTCATACAAATAATTGGTACAGGGGCTCCCCAGTCTGCTGTAGGGGTATGCTCATACAAATAATTTTTACTGGGGCTTCCCTGTCTGCTATAGGGGTACGCTCATACACATAATTGTTACAGGGGGTGTCCTGTCTGCTATAGGGGTACACTCATACAAATAATTGTTACAGGGGCTGCCCTGTCTGCTATAGGGGTACACTCATACAGATAATTGTTACAGGGGGTGTCCTGTCTGCTGTAGGAGTGCACTCATACAAATAATTATTACAGTGGATGCCCTGTCTGCTGTAGGGGTACGCTCATACAAATAATTGTTACAGGGGGTGCCCTGTCTGCTATAGGGGTACGCTCATACAAATAATTATTACAGGGGCTGTCCTGTCTGCTGTAGGGGTACGCTCATACAAATAATTGTTACAGGGGGTGATCTGTCTGCAATAGGGGTACGCTCATACAAATAGTTTTTACAGGGGCTGCACTGTGTGCTGTAGGGGTACGCTCATACAAATAATTGTTACAGGGGCTGCCCTGTCTGCTGTAGGGGTACACTCATACAAATAATTGTTACAGGGGCTGTCCTGTCTGCTGTAGGGGTACACTCATACAAATAATTGTTACAGGGGGTGTTCTGTCTGCTATAGGGGTACGCTCATACAAATAATTATTACAGGGGCTGTCCTGTCTGCTGTAGGGGTACGCTCATACAAATAATTGTTACAGGGGGTGTTCTGTCTGCTATAGGGGTACGCTCATACAAATAGTTTTTACAGGGGCTGCACTGTGTGCTGTAGGGGTACGCTCATACAAATAATTGTTACAGGGGCTGCCCTGTCTGCTGTAGGGGTACACTCATACAAATAATTGTTACAGGGGCTGTCCTGTCTGCTGTAGGGGTACACTCATACAAATAATTGTTACAGGGGGTGTTCTGTCTGCTATAGGGGTACGCTCATACAAATAGTTTTTACAGGGGCTGCACTGTGTGCTGTAGGGGTACGCTCATACAAATAATTGTTACAGGGGCTGCCCTGTCTGCTGTAGGGGTACACTCATACAAATAATTGTTACAGGGGCTGCCCTGTCTGCTGTAGGGGTACGCTCATACAAATAATTGTTACAGGGGGTGTTCTGTCTGCTATAGGGGTACGCTCATACAAATAGTTTTTACAGGGGCTGCACTGTGTGCTGTAGGGGTACGCTCATACAAATAATTGTTACAGGGGCTGCCCTGTCTGCTGTAGGGGTACACTCAAACAAATAATTGTTACAGGGGCTGCCCTGTCTGCTGTAGGGGTACGCTCATACAAATAATTGTTACAGGGGGTGTTCTGTCTGCTATAGGGGTACGCTCATACAAATAGTTTTTACAGGGGCTGCACTGTGTGCTGTAGGGGTACGCTCATACAAATAATTGTTACAGGGGCTGCCCTGTCTGCTGTAGGGGTACACTCATACAAATAATTGTTACAGGGGCTGCCCTGTCTGCTGTAGGGCTACACTCATAAAAATATTTGTTACAGGGGCTTCCCTGTCTGCTGTTGGGGTACACTCATACAAATAATTGTTACAGGGGCTGCCCTGTCTGCTGTAGGGCTACACTCATAAAAATAATTGTTACAGGGGCTTCCCTGTCTGCTGTAGGGGTACGCTCATACAAATAATTGTTACAGGGGCTCCCCAGTCTGCTGAAGGGGTATGCTCATACAAATATTTTTTACTGGGGCTGCCCTGTCTGCTATAGGGGTACACTCATACACATAATTGTTACAGGGGGTGTCCTGTCTGCTGTAGGGGTACGCTTACAAATAATTGTTACAGGGGCTGCCCTGTCTGCTATAGGGGTACGCTCATACAAATAATTGTTACAGGGGCTGTCCTGTCTGCTGTAGGGGTACGCTCATACAAATTGTTACAGGGGGTGTCCTGTCTGCTGTAGGGGTACGCTCATACAAATAATTGTTACAGGGGGTGCCCTGTCTGCTGTAGGGGTACACTCATACAAATAATTGTTACAGGGGCTGCCCTGTCTGCTGTAGGGGTATGCTCATACAAATAATTGTTACTGGGGCTGCCCTGTCTGCTATAGGGGTACGCTCATATAGATAATTGTTACAGGGGGTGTCCTGTCTGCTGTAGGGGTACGCTCATACAAATAATTTTTACAGGGGCTGCCCTGTGTGGTGTAGGGGTACGCTCATACAAATAATTGGTACAGGGGGTGCGCTGTCTGCTGTAGGGGTACGCTCATACAAATAATTGTTACAGGGGGTGTCCTGTCTGCTGTAGGGGTACGCTCATACAAATAATTGTTACAGGGGCTGTCCTTTCTGCTGTAGGGGTACGCTCATACAAATAATTGTTACAGGGGCTGTCCTGTCTGCTGTAGGGGTACACTCATACAAATATTTGTTACAGGGGATGCCCTGTCTGCTGTAGGGCTACACTCATAAAAATATTTATTACAGGGGCTTCCCTGTCTGCTATAGGGGTACGCTCATACAGATAATTGTTACAGGGGCTGTCCTGTCTGCTGTAGGGGTACACTCATATAAATAATTGTTACAGGGGTTGCCCTGTGTGGTGTAGGGGTACGCTCATACAAATAATTGTTACAGGGGCTGCCCTGTGTGGTGTAGGGGTACGCTCATACAAATAATTGTTACAGGGGCTGTCCTTTCTGGTGTAGGGGTACGCTCATACAAAAAATTGTTACAGGAGCTGTCCTGTCTGCTGTAGGGGTACGCTCATACAAATAATTGTTACAGGGGGTGTCCTGTCTGCTGTAGGGGTACGCTCATACAAATAATTGTTACAGGGGCTGTCCTTTCTGCTGTAGGGGTACGCTCATACAAATAATTGTTACAGGGGCTGTCCTGTCTGCTGTAGGGGTACACTCATACAAATATTTGTTACAGGGGATGCCCTGTCTGCTGTAGGGCTACACTCATAAAAATATTTATTACAGGGGCTTCCCTGTCTGCTATAGGGGTACGCTCATACAGATAATTGTTACAGGGGCTGTCCTGTCTGCTGTAGGGGTACACTCATATAAATAATTGTTACAGGGGTTGCCCTGTGTGGTGTAGGGGTACGCTCATACAAATAATTGTTACAGGGGCTGCCCTGTGTGGTGTAGGGGTACGCTCATACAAATAATTGTTACAGGGGGTGCCCTGTGTGGTGTAGGGGTACGCTTCCCTGTGCCCTGTGTGCCGCCCACTCGTGTCGCTTAGCATAGTCATCCAGCTACCTCGGTGCGACCTTTTGGCCTAAAAACAATATTGTGAGGTGTGAGGTGTTCAGAATAGACTGGAAATGAGTGGAAATTAAGGTTATTGAGGTTAATAATAGCATAGGAGCAGAAAAACCCACAAATTCTGTGATTTTAGCTATTTTTATGCTTTTTTTAAAAAAAATACAGATCCAAAACACAAAACCCAGAACCCAAAACACGGAAGGGTTGTTTTGGCAAAACCAATACAGAATCAAAACACGAAGAAAGATCCAGATCCAAAACACGAAAAGTGGCCGGTGCACACCCCTAAAACAAATAAGTGAAGAAGCAGCCAGTGACTTACAGAACAATACAGGACAAGAATATACTACATTAGCGATCATAACACTCAAAATAAGCAGCAGGGAGTCAGCAATCAATTGTTAGGTGCCCTTATGGGGAGTAAGGAGCAGAGGAAAGTATAAGGCGAAGCACATGAGGGAAGAGGGTCCTGCTTGTGAGCACTTACATTCTAAAGAATGAACGTACATAAGAGATAGTGGGAGAAGATGGTAATGAATTTATTTAATGATACAATAAAGAAATGTAGGAATTGTAGTAAAGAATAACTGGGGTACAGAATAACTGGGGTACAGAATAACTGGGTTACAGAATAACTGGGCTACAGAATAACTGGAGTATAGAATAACTGGGGTACAGAATAACTGGGGTACAGAATAACTGGGGTATAGAATAACTGGAGTATAGAATAACTGGAGTTTAGAATAACTGGGGTACAGAATAACTGGGGTACAGAATAACTGGAGTGTAGAATAACTGGGGTAAGAATAACTGGAGTATAGAATAACTGGGGTACAGAATAACTGGAGTATAGAATAACTGGAGTATAGAATAACTGGAGTAAAGAATAACTGGGGTACAGAATAACTGGATTATAGAATAACTGGGGTACAGAATAACTGGAGTATAGATTAACTGGGGTACAGAATAACTGGAGTATAGAATAACTTGGCTACAGAATAACTGGAGTATAGAATAACTGGAGTAAAGAATAACTGGAGTATAGAATAACTGGGGTACAGAATAACTGGAGTACAGAATAACTGGGGTATAGAATAACTGGGGTACAGAATAACTGGAGTATAGAATAACTGGAGTATAGAATAACTGGGGTACAGAATAACTGGAGTATAGAATAACTGGAGTATAGAATAACTGGGGTACAGAATAACTGGGGTATAGAATAACTGGAGTAAAGAATAACTGGGGTATAGAATAACTGGGGTATAGAATAACTGGGGTACAGAATAACTGGAGCACAGAATAACTGGGGTATAGAATAACTGGAGTACAGAATAACTGGAGTATAGAATAACTGGAGTAAAGAATAACTGGGGTACAGAATAACTGGAGTATAGAATAACTGGAGTACAGAATAACTGGGGTACAGAATAACTGGGGTACAGAATAACTGGAGTATAGAATAACTGGGGTACAGAATAACTGGAGTACAGAATAACTGGGGTATAGAATAACTGGGGTACAGAATAACTGGAGTATAGAATAACTGGAGTATAGAATAACTGGAGTAAAGAATAACTGGAGTATAGAATAACTGGAGTAAAGAATAACTGGGATACAGAATAACTGGAGTATAGAATAACTGGGGTACAGAATAACTGGAGTATAGAATAACTGGAGTATAGAATAACTGAGTACAGAATAACTGGGGTACAGAATAACTGGGGTATAGAATAACTGGGGTACAGAATAACTGGAGTATAGAATAACTGGAGTAAAGAATAACTGGAGTATAGAATAACTGGAGTAAAGAATAACTGGGATACAGAATAACTGGAGTATAGAATAACTGGAGTATAGAATAACTGGGATACAGAATAACTGGAGGTCATCTTACAAAATTATGACTCAGATTTTATACTTTACCGATCATTGTCTTTCAGTCCCAGCACTAATAAGTTACCCGGGGTCATGTACAGCGTCGATGTCTCAGGAAGGTGGAGGATATAATTGCAGCTGACACTTAGTATATTATGTAGTGATATAAATTGTATAACAAATCTTCCTATGAAACACGTTGGAATTGTTTTGAATTGTTTGTTGAACAAGGGGCCTGATTCAGAGATGGACATTAATGCGATCGCAGCTGCGATTTTGAATGCAACGCACCTTAGAAAATATGCTCAAGGACGCCCACTGCTGCCTTCTTACCTGCATGCAACAACACATACCTGCATAAATATCGGTAACATCGACGCACATCGGTGGCCATCTTGACCTTATGGTAGGTCTCACCTGCCACAACCTTGTGAGCTCTTTAGACATGCATCGCAGTGGCAAATTTACGCACAACCCTGTAACAGCGTTCTAACAGTCAGACACCCCTCATCGCCACCCGCCAAACGCTGACAGCCTGTCACTCACTTTGCAATGGATTCCTCTGTGCATCCGTAATCACAGTGCGATCACTGTGGACGTGCAGTGCGGCTTTTATGCATGCGTGATGGGAAACGATCGCTCTATTGCGTGCGTAGTCGCCATTGCACCCATCTATGAATCATGTCCTTGCTGAGTGGGTCATCATTCTCTTGCTGAGCTGCGATCATACAGTGCTCCATATGGTATTACTGCCATCATTCCTATCCCACTGCCCAGGACTGCAGGGCTCTCTGCTACCTCACAGATCTACAACATTACACAATAATCGCCCTGGTACTGCTTATGTCAGTACTACAAATTATATTAGAATTTAACCCTGTATTAACCATTGTGATCCTGCCACTTGTACTTCCCTCCTATATGGACTGTGACTCTGAATGTACACAAAGGGGGCAATTTAATTCAACATGAATTGAATAGTGCCAGGAGTGAGCTCCCAGAGCTATTCAATTCAGTGCGCTGTGTGGTCGGAAAATGCCAGTTCTTGCTCCTTAACAAGGGTGTTAAGGCGCGGTAACCGGCATTCTCTGACCAAAGTGCCGGGCACGCGGCTGCTAGCACCACGCTATGCCGAAACAACAGCTGCGCGCCCGAGACTTTGGTCGGATTTCTACTCGCATCCCCAGTGGGGTGCGAGAAGAAATCCTTAGTCCGCCCAAACAGTGTGGTGTATGGAATAGCTTCAGGAGCTCCCTCCCGCGGCTATTCATCATCGCACTGAATTGTCCCCAAAGTGTGTGAGAGGTATTATAGGTATATATCTATGCTGGGCAGGGGCTTAACTAAACATTTTAAGGCCCCACAGCCACATAATGTACAGTTACGCCATGTATGAAAAGGATGGATTTCCCCCTGTACCGTGCAGATTATTACACATGCTCCTTAGCCTAAATGTGTTGCACATTCTGACGCAAATGGAGATGCAGCTGAGATGCTCGGACTTGGACAAACTATGGAGACCACCCAATGAGCTATTTTTGTTATACCTCTTTTCCACCAAAAACCTGGGTCCAACCTTGGTTTTCAGACATGGTTCCAACCCAGGTCAGACACCGTTAACACAGGCCCTCATTCAGACCCACTCGCGAGCGGCTGTCCGCTCGCAAGTGGGTCGATGGTCCGAACTGCGCATGCGCACGACGGAGGGAGCTCCGTCGTGCGCATGCGCGAGACCCGACGAGCGAAGGACTTTCCTTCGCTCGGAGTGTCTCGTCAAAGGGGACGTGCTGTCGATGTTGACTGACAGCACGCCCCAAGGGAACGCCTACCGTCTGAAGCCGGCCCCACTGACATCACTAGTGATGTCAGTGGGAGTGATTTTGGCTCTGATAGAGCCAAAATCACTCCTGGCCTTGCGGTTGAAAAACTCAACCTCAGGCTTCTGCTCGCAGTTTCGATGGTCGCGATGGTCAAGACCATCGCGTCCATCATCCTGCACGCTCGTATATGCTGTGGGTGGTGACCCACAGCTATACGAGCGTCCAGGAGGACGCTCCATATTAATGGAGGTGGGCCCTGATTCAGAGCGAGCGCTCTGGTCAGAGCGTCCGGCTCTGAATCAGGGCCACAGCACCATCTATATAGGGTTATTCTCAGGTCAGCCCGGTTCCCACTGAACTTGGGTCTGCCCTGCTAAACTTGTGAGGTCATAAACAGTGGGAGCTGACTGCTCAGCAGCCAACAATCAGCTCATTTTAGGCATGACCCAGGTCGGATAATCCTGGTTGCACCATTTACACTGCATCATTACCAAGGTCATTCCTGGGTCCGACCCTGGTAGCTACCTTGGTTGGATTGCCAGGTCACTTGACCCGGGTTATTTTTCAGGGACCCTTTTACACTGAGCTGCGACTCGGGTAGACTCAGTAAAAAAACACAGGTTTTTGCTCTAGTGTGAATGGGATATCAGATGTGCGGACTAGATTTTCTGAAAACCAAGCCCACCTGAACTTCCCTGAGTGAATCTGAGCAGCGGCTAGGGGGTTCCACCCCATTGCTTGGATTCCAAATCGAGGCAAAACATCATCATCCTGGAGTCGGATTCTCACAGGTGCTGAGTCCAGTCCTGTCTCTGTGCCCAGTGGGTCCTCCTGTGCGGTGTCCAGTCTAGAACCATTAATGTTAAACACTATTAATAATAATATTGGCCAAGCTAGGTTTCCAGTATAGGCAGATAACAAATCATTGTTTATTATTTTTATAGTGCAGGAATTATTATAGCTGTCATGCAGTGGTGCTGCACTGTGACTCCGCAGTCCATACCCCACTGCGATATAAGCACTGTGACTCCGCAGTCCATACACCACTGCGATATAAGCACTGTGACTCCGCAGTCCATACACCACTGCGATATAAGCACTGTGACTCCGCAGTCCATACACCACTGCGATATAAGCACTGTGACTCCGCAGTCCACACCACACTGCGATATAAGCACTGTGACTCCGCAGTCCACACCCCACTGCGATATAAGCACTGTGACTCCGCAGTCCATACACCACTGCGATGCGATATAAGCAGTGTGACTCCGCAGTCCATAGACCACGGCGATATAAGCACTGTGACTCCGCAGTCCATACACCACTGCAGTATAAGCACTGTGGCTCCGCAGTCCATACACCACTGCGATGCGATATAAGCAGTGTGACTCCGCAGTCCATACACCACTGCAATATAAGCAGTGTGACTCCGCAGTCCATACACCACTGCGATATAAGCAGTGTGACTCCGCAGTCCATACACCACTGTGATATTAGCACTGTGACTCCGCAGTCCATACACCACTGCGATATAAGCACTGTGACTCCGCAGTCCATACACCACTGCGATATAAGCACTGTGACTCCGCAGTCCATACACCACTGCGATATAAGCACTGTGACTCCGCAGTCCACACCACACTGCGATATAAGCACTGTGACTCCGCAGTCCACACCCCACTGCGATATAAGCACTGTGACTCCGCAGTCCATACACCACTGCGATATAAGCACTGTGACTCCGCAGTCCATACACCACTGCGATATAAGCACTGTGACTCCGCAGTCCATACACCACTGCGATATAAGCACTGTGACTCCGCAGTCCACACCACACTGCGATATAAGCACTGTGACTCCGCAGTCCACACCCCACTGCGATATAAGCACTGTGACTCCGCAGTCCATACACCACTGCGATGCGATATAAGCAGTGTGACTCCGCAGTCCATAGACCACGGCGATATAAGCACTGTGACTCCGCAGTCCATACACCACTGCAGTATAAGCACTGTGGCTCCACAGTCCATACACCACTGCGATGCGATATAAGCAGTGTGACTCCGCAGTCCATACACCACTGCAATATAAGCAGTGTGACTCCGCAGTCCATACACCACTGCGATATAAGCAGTGTGACTCCGCAGTCCATACACCACTGCGATATTAGCACTGTGACTCCGCAGTCCATACACCACTGCGATATAAGCACTGTGACTCCGCAGTCCATACACCACTGCGATATAAGCACTGTGACTCCGCAGTCCATACACCACTGCGATATAAGCACTGTGACTCCGCAGTCCACACCACACTGCGATATAAGCACTGTGACTCCGCAGTCCACACCCCACTGCGATATAAGCACTGTGACTCCGCAGTCCATACACCACTGCGATGCGATATAAGCAGTGTGACTCCGCAGTCCATAGACCACGGCGATATAAGCACTGTGACTCCGCAGTCCATACACCACTGCAGTATAAGCACTGTGGCTCCGCAGTCCATACACCACTGCGATGCGATATAAGCAGTGTGACTCCGCAGTCCATACACCACTGCAATATAAGCAGTGTGACTCCGCAGTCCATACACCACTGCGATATAAGCAGTGTGACTCCGCAGTCCATACACCACTGCGATATTAGCACTGTGACTCCGCAGTCCATACACCACTGCGATATAAGTACTCTGACTCCGTAGTCCATACACCACTGCGATATAAGCAGTGTGACTCCGCAATCCATACCCCACTGTGATATAAGCACTGTCACTCCGCAGTCCATACCCCACTGCGATATAATAACTGTGACTCCGCAGTCCATACACCACTGCGATATAAGCAGTGTGACCCCGCAGTCCATACCCCACTGCGATATAAGCAGTGTGACTCCGCAGTCCATACACCACTGCGATATAAGCACTGTGACTCCGCAGTCCATACACCACTGCGATATAAGCACTGTGACTCCGCAGTCCATACCCCACTGCGATATAAGCACTGTGACTCCATAGTCCATACCCCACTGCGATATAAGCACTGTGACTCCGCAGTCCATACCCCACTGCGATATAAGCACTGTGACTCCGCAGTCCATACCCCACTGCGATATAAGCACTGTGACTCCGCAGTCCATACCCCACTGCGATATAAGCACTGTGACTCCGCAGTCCATACACCACTGCGATATAAGCACTGTGACTCCGCAGTCCATACACCACTGCGATATAAGCACTGTGACTCCGCAATCCATACACCACTGCGATATAAGCACTGTGACTCCGCAGTCCATACACCACTGCGATATAAGCACTGTGACTCCGCAGTCCATACCCCACTGCGATATAAGCACTGTGACTCCATAGTCCATACCCCACTGCGATATAAGCACTGTGACTCCGCAGTCCATACCCCACTGCGATATAAGCACTGTGACTCCGCAGTCCATACACCACTGCGATATAAGCACTGTGACTCCACAGTCCATAAACCACTGCGATATAAGCAGTGTGACTCCGCAGTCCATACACCACTGCGATATAAGCACTGTGACTCCGCAGTCCATAAACCACTGCGATATAAGCACTGTGACTCCGCAGTCCATACACCACTGTGATATAAGCACTGTGACTCCGCAGTCCACACCCCACTGCGATATAAACACAGTGACTCCGCAGTCCACACCCCACTGCGATATAAGCACTGTGACTCCGCAGTCCACACCCCACTGCGATATAAGTACTGTGACTCCGCAGTCCATACACCACTGCGATATAAGCACTGTGACTCCGCAGTCCATACACCATTGCGATATAAGCACTGTGACTCCGCAGTCCACACCACACTGCGATATAAGCACTGTGACTCCGCAGTCCACACCCCACTGCGATATAAGCACTGTGACTCCGCAGTCCACACCCCACTGCAGTCTAAGCACTGTGACTCCACACTCCATAGACCACGGCGATATAAGCACTGTGACTCCGCAGTCCATACACCACTGCAGTATAAGCACTGTGGCTCCGCAGTCCATACACCACTGCGATGCGATATAAGCAGTGTGACTCCGCAGTCCATACACCACTGCAATATAAGCAGTGTGACTCCGCAGTCCATACACCACTGCGATATAAGCAGTGTGACTCCGCAGTCCATACACCACTGCGATATTAGCACTGTGACTCCGCAGTCCATACACCACTGCGATATAAGTACTCTGACTCCGCAGTCCATACACCACTGCGATATAAGCAGTGTGACTACGCAGGCCATACCCCATTGCGATATAAGCAGTGTCACTCCGCAGTCCATACACCACTGCGATATCAGCACTGTAACTCCGCAGTCCATACCCCACTGTGATATAAGCAGTGTGACTCCACAGTCCATACACCACTGCGATATAAGCACTGTGACTCCGCAGTCCATACCCCACTGCGATATAAGCACTGTGACTCCGCAGTCCATACACCACTGCGATATAAGTACTGTGACTACGCAGTCCATACACCACTGTGATATAAGCATTGTGACTCCGCAGTCCATACACCACTGCGATATAAGCATTGTGACTCTGCAGTCCATACACCACTGCGATATAAGAAGTGTGACTCCGCAGTGTATACACCACTGCGATATAAGCACTGTGACTCCGCAGTCCATACACCACTGCGATATAAGCAGTGTGACTCCGCAGTCCATACACCACTGCGATATAAGCACTGTGACTCCGCAGTCCATACACCACTGCGACATGAGCAGTATGACTCCGCAGTCCATACCCCACTGCGTTATAAGCAGTGTGACTCCGCAGTCCATACCCCACTGCTATATAAGCAGTGTGACTCCGCAGTCCATACCCCACTGCTATATAAGCAGTGTGACTCCGCAGTGCATACCCCACTGCGATATAAGCAGTGTGACTCCCCAATCCATACCCCACTGTGATATAAGCACTGTCACTCCGCAGTCCATACCCCACTGCGATATAAGCACTGTGACTCCGCAGTCCATACACCACTGCGATATAAGCAGTGTGACCCCGCAGTCCATACCCCACTGTGATATAAGCAGTGTGACTCCGCAGTCCATACACCACTGCGATATAAGCAGTGTGACTCCGCAGTCCATACACCTCTGCGATATAAGCAGTGTGACTCCACAGTCCATACACCACTGCAATATAAGCACTGTGACTCCACAGTCCACACCCCACTGCGATATAAGCAGTGTGACCTTGCAGTCCACACCCCACTGCGATATAAGCATTGTGACTCCGCAGTCCATACACCACTGCGATATAAGCAGTGCGACCTTGCAGTCCATACCCCACTGCGATAGAAGCAGTGTGACTCCGCAGTCCATACACCACTGCGATATAAGCACTGTGACTCCGCAGTCCATACACCACTGCGATATAAGCAGTGTGACTCCGCAGTCCATACACCACTGCGATATAAGCACTGTGACTCCGCAGTCCATACACCACTGCGATATAAGCACTGTGACTCCGCAGTCCATACACCACTGCGACTTAAGCAGTGTGACTCCACAGTCCATACCCCACTCCGTCATAAGCAGTGTGACTCCGCAGTCCATACACCACTGCGATATAAGCAGTGTGACTCCGCAGTCCATACACCACTGCAGTATAAGCACTGTGACTCCGCAATCCATACACCACTGCGATATAAGCAGTGTATCTCCGCAGTCCATACCCCACTGCGATATAAGCAGTGTGACTCCGCAGTCCATACACAACTGCGATATAAGCAGTGTGACTCCGCAGTCCATACACCACTGCGATATAAGCAGTGTGACTCCGCAGTCCATACACCACTGCGATATAAGTGTGATTTTGCAGGTTGTCATTTGCGGGAAATGTTTAAAAAAATGAATACATTTAAAAATAAATTGTTGTTTGTGTGCGCTGTCCCCCAGTGTGTTTTGTTCATGTATATATAATTGCTGTGAATGCAGTATCAACTGTTCGGCACATTTAAAAAGGTGGAAATTAAATATGTGTCTTCTTTTGTTGTTTGTAGTTGTACTAGGTCTATGTATTATTTGATAACTCAATAAAATGGATAATGATAATTTGTGAGAAGAGCAGAAGCAGCAAGTAAATGCTAGCGCTGCAGCTGCTGCCACCAGTCATCATGACGAACCCGATACTAGTCCTTCCATGTCATCTACTAAAGTGGCAGGACATCTGAAATCCAAAAACCAATATGTTACAGTGGTAAAGAAAAAAACACCTCTAATAATGAGAAAGTTTAGTGCACAAAAATATAAAATTGCCAACATGTCATTCACCCCACGCATGGGCAAGGAAAAGCTAAAAGCCTTGACCTTTATTTATGAGTGGTAGTTCTACAACTGCTGTCTGTGAGGCATCTTCTTCTGTCTCACATGACGATGGAAGCCCATCTCACTCAGAGTGTAGAAGAGGTGGCACCAGAAAATCAGTGCAAAACAAAAGTAGAGCCAGTAGAACTAGACATGTGCGCCGACACCCGTGTTTTGGATCTGGATTGATTTTGCCAAAACCTCACCTCCGTGTTTTGTTTTTTGGATCTGGATTTTTCCTTTAAAAAATCATAATAACAGCTAAAATCACATAAAATTGGCCTGTTTTTGTTCCTACAGTATAATTAACCTCAATAACATTTATTTCCACTTATTTCCATCAAGGAACAAGGAATGACTGGCTGAGTATGAGTGAGGTCACAGATACAGGAGGGTTAGAGGACATTACATTAGAGATAGTGTAAGCTGGGGAGAAGATCTGAGGTAACATATGGTATGAGGATAAGATACATTAGAAGGACAATAGAGGAGAACAAGGAATGACAGGCTGAGTATGAGTGAGGTCACAGATACAGGAGGGTTAGAGGACATTACATTAGAGAGAGTGTAAGCTGGGGAGAAGATCTGAGGTAACATATGGGAGGATGATAAAATACATTAGAAGGACAACAGAGGAGCACAGGGGATGACTAGCTGAGTATGAGTGAGGTCACAGGTACAGGAGGGTTAGAGGACATTACATTAGAGAGTGTAAGCTGGGGAGAAGATCTGAGGTAACATATGAGATGATGATATGATACATTAGAAGGACAATAGAGGAGCACAGGGGATGATGGCTGAGTATGAGTGAGGTCACAGATACAGGAGGGTTAGAGGACATTACATTAGAAAGAGTGTAAGCTGGGGAGAAGCTCTGAGGTAACATATGGGATGATGATATGATACATTAGAAGGACAATAGAGGAGCACAGGGGGTGACTGGCTGACTGTGAGTGAGGTCACAGATACAGGAGGGTTAGAGGACATTACATTAGAGAGAGAGTAAGCTGGGGAGAAGATCTGAGGTAACATATGGGATGATGATAAAATACATTAGAAGGACAAAAGAGGAGCACAGGGGATGACTAGCTGAGTATGAGTGAGGTCACAGGTACAGGAGGGTTAGAGGACATTACATTAGAGAGTGTAAGCTGGGGAGAAGATCTGAGGTAACATATGAGATGATGATATGATACATTAGAAGGACAATAGAGGAGCACAGGGGATGATGGTTGAGTATGAGTGAGGTCACAGATACAGGAGGGTTAGAGGACATTACATTAGAGAGAGTGTAAGCTGGGGAGAAGCTCTGAGGTAACATATGGGATGATGATATGATACATTAGAAGGACAATAGAGGAGAACAGGGGGTGACTGGCTGACTGTGAGTGAGGTCACAGATACAGGAGGGTTAGAGGACATTACATTAGAGAGAGAGTAAGCTAGGTAGAAGATATGAGGTAACATATGGGATGATGATATGATACATTAGAAGGACAATAGAGGAGCACAGGGGATGACTGGCTGAGTACAAGTGAGGTCACATATACAGGAGGGTTAGAGGACATCACATTAGAGAGAGTGTAAGCTGGGGAGAAGATCTGAGGTAACATATGGGATGATGATATGATACATAAGAAGGATAATTGAGGAGCACAGGGGATGACTGGCTGAGTATGAGTGAGGTCACAGATGCAGGATGGTTAGAGGACATTACATTAGAGAGAGTGTAAGCTGGGGAGAAGATCTGAGGTAACATATGGGATTATATGATACATTAGAAGGACAGTAGAGGAGCACAGGGGATGACTGGCTGAGTATGAGTGAGGTCACAGATACAGGAGGGTTAGAGGATATTACATTAGAGAAAGTGTAAGCTGGGGAGAAGATCTGAGGTAACATATGGGATGATGATATGATACATTAGAAGGACAATAGAGGAGCACAGGAGATGACTGGTTGAGTATGAGTGAGGTCACAGATACAGTAGGGTTAGAGGAGATTACATTAGAGAGAGTGTAAGCTGGGGAGAAGATCTGAGGTAACATGAGATGATGATTTGATACATTAGAAGGACAGTAGATGAGCACAGGGGATGACTGGCTGAGTATGAGTGAGGTCACAGATACAGGAGGGTTAGAGGACATTACATTAGAGAGAGTGTAAGCTGGGGAGAAGATCTGAGGTAACATATGGGATGAGGATATGATACATTAGAAGGACAATAGAGGAGCACAGGGGAAGATGGCTGAGTATGAGTGAGGTCACAGATACAGGAGGGTTAGAGGACATTACATTAGAGAGAGTGTAAGCTGGGGAGAAGCTCTGAGGTAACATATGGGATGATGATATGATACATTAGAAGGACAGTAGAGGAGCACAGGGGATGACTGGCTGAGTATGAGTGAGGTAACAGATGCAGGAGGGTTAGAGGACATTACATTGGAGAGAGTGTAAGCTGGGTAGAAGATCTGAGGTAACATATGAGATGATAATAGGATACATTAGAAGGACAATAGAGGAGCACAGGGGATGTCTGGCTGAGTATGAGTGAGGTCACAGATACAGGATGGTTAGCGGACAATACATTAGAGAGAGTGTAAGCTGGGGAGAAGATCTGAGGTAACATATGGGATGATATGATACATTAGAAGGACAGTAGATGAGCACAGGGGATGACTGGCTGAGAAGGAGTGAGGTCACAGATACAGGAGGGTTAGAGGACATTACATTAGAGATAGTGTAAGCTGGGGAGAAGATCTGAGGTAAGATATGGGATGATGATATGATACATTAGAAGGACAATAGAGGAGCACAGGGTATGAATGGCTGAGTATGAATGAGGTCACAGATACAGTAGGGTTAGACGACACTACATTAGAGAGTGTAAGCTGGGTAGAAGATCTGAGGTAACATATGGGATGAGGATATGATACATTAGAAGGACAATAGAGGAGCACTGGGGAAGATGGCTGAGTATGAGTGAGGTCACAGGTACAGGAGGGTTAGAGGACATTACAATAGAGATAGTGTAAGCTGGGGAGAAGATCTGAGTTAACATATGGGATGATGATAGGATACATTAGAAGGACAATAGAGGAGCACAGGAGATGACTGGCTGAGTATGAGTGAGCTCACAGATACAGGAGGGTTAGAGGACATTATATTAGAGAGAGTGTAAGCTGGGTAGAAGATCTGAGGTAACATATGGGATGAGGATATGATACATTAGAAGGACAATAGAGGAGCACAGGGGATGACTGGCTGAGTATGAGTGAGGTCACAGATACAGGAGGGTTAGAGGACATTACATTAGAGAGTGTAAGCTGGGGAGAAGATCGGAGGTAACATATGGGATGATGATAGGATACATTAGAAGGACAATAGAGGAGCACAGGAGATGACTGGTTGAGTATGAGTGAGGTCACAGATACAGGAGGGTTAGAGGACATTACATTAGAGAGAGTGTAAGCTGGGGAGAAGATCTGAGGTAACATGAGATGATGATATGATACATTAGAAGGACAGTAGATGAGCACAGGGGAAGATGGCTGAGTATGAGTGAGGTCACAAATACAGGAGGGTTAGAGGACATTACATTAGAGAGAGTGTAAGCTGGGGAGAAGCTCTGAGGTAACGTATGGGATGATGATATGATACATTAGAAGGACAGTAGAGGAACACAGGGGATGACTTGCTGAGTATGAGTGAGGTCACAGATACAGGAGGGTTAGAGGACATTACATTAGAGAGAGTGTAAGCTGGGGAGAAGATCTGAGGTAACATATGGGATGAGGATATGATACATTAGAAGGACAATAGTGGAGCACAGGGGATGACTGGCTGAGTATGAGTGAGGTCACAGATACAGGAGGGTTAGAGGACTAACATTAGAGAGAGTGTAAGCTGGGGAGAAGATCTGAGGTAACATATGGGATGATATGATACATTAGAAGGACAGTAGATGAGCACAGGGGATGACTGGCTGAGGAGGAGTGAGGTCACAGATACAGGAGGGTTAGAGGACATTACATTAGAGATAGTGTAAGCTGGGGAGAAGATCTGAGGTAACATATGGGATGATGATATGATACATTAGAAGGACAATAGAGGAGCACAGGGGAAGATGGCTGAGTATGAGTGAGGTCACAGATACAGGAGGGTTAGAGGACATTACATTAGAGAGAGTGTAAGCTGGGGAGAAGCTCTGAGGTAACATATGGGATGACGATATGATACATTAGAAGGACAGTAGAGGAGCACAGGGGATGACTGGCTGAGTATGAGTGAGGTAACAGATGCAGGAGGGTTAGAGGACATTACATTGGAGAGAGTGTAAGCTGGGTAGAAGATCTGAGGTAACATATGAGATGATAATAGGATACATTAGAAGGACAATAGAGGAGCACAGGGGATGTCTGGCTGAGTATGAGTGAGGTCACAGATACAGGATGGTTAGAGGACAATACATTAGAGAGAGTGTAAGCTGGGGAGAAGATCTGAGGTAACATATGGGATGATATGATACATTAGAAGGACAGTAGATGAGCACAGGGGATGACTGGCTGAGAAGGAGTGAGGTCACAGATACAGGAGGGTTAGAGGACATTACATTAGAGATAGTGTAAGCTGGGGAGAAGATCTGAGGTAAGATATGGGATGATGATATGATACATTAGAAGGACAATAGAGGAGCACAGGGTATGAATGGCTGAGTATGAGTGAGGTCACAGATACAGTAGGGTTAGACGACACTACATTAGAGAGTGTAAGCTGGGTAGAAGATCTGAGGTAACATATGGGATGAGGATATGATACATTAGAAGGACAATAGAGGATCACTGGGGAAGATGGCTGAGTATGAGTGAGGTCACAGGTACAGGAGGGTTAGAGGACATTACAATAGAGATAGTGTAAGCTGGGGAGAAGATCTGAGGTAACATATGGGATGATGATAGGATACATTAGAAGGACAATAGAGGAGCACAGGAGATGATTGGCTGAGTATGAGTGAGCTCACAGATACAGGAGGGTTAGAGGACATTATATTAGAGAGAGTGTAAGCTGGGTAGAAGATCTGAGGTAACATATGGGATGAGGATATGATACATTAGAAGGACAATAGAGGAGCACAGGGGATGACTGGCTGAGTATGAGTGAGGTCACAGATACAGGAGGGTTAGAGGACATTACATTAGAGAGTGTAAGCTGGGGAGAAGATCGGAGGTAACATATGGGATGCTGATAGGATACATTAGAAGGACAATAGAGGAGCACAGGAGATGACTGGTTGAGTATGAGTGAGGTCACAGATACAGGAGGGTTAGAGGACATTACATTAGAGAGAGTGTAAGCTGGGGAGAAGATCTGAGGTAACATGAGATGATGATATGATACATTAGAAGGACAGTAGAGGAGCACAGGGGATGACTGGCTGAGTATGAGTGAGGTCACAGATGCAGGAGGGTTAGAGGACATTACATTGGAGAGAGTGTAAGCTGGGTAGAAGATCTGAGGTAACATATGAGATGATGATAGGATACATTAGAAGGACAATAGAGGAGCACAGGGGATGTCTGTCTGAGTATGAGTGAGGTCACAGATACAGGAGGGTTAGAGGACATTACATTAGAGAGTGTTAGCTGGGGAGAAGATCGGAGGTAACATATGGGATGATGATAGGATACATTAGAAGGACAATAGAGGAGCACAGGAGATGACTGGTTGAGTATGAGTGAGGTCACAGATACATGAGGGTTAGAGGACTTTACATTAGAGAGAGTGTAAGCTGGGGAGAAGATCTGAGGTAACATGAGATGATGATATGATACATTAGAAGGACAGTAGATGAGCACAGGGGATGACTGGCTGAGTATGAGTGAGGTCACAGATACAGGAGGGTTAGAGGACATTACATTAGAGAGAGTGTAAGCTGGGGAGAAGATCTGAGGTAACATATGGGATGAGGATATGATACATTAGAAGGACAATAGAGGAGCACAGGGGAAGATGGCTGAGTATGAGTGAGGTCACAGATACAGGAGGGTTAGAGGACATTACATTAGAGAGAGTGTAAGCTGGGGAGAAGCTCTGAGGTAACATATGGGATGATGATATGATACATTAGAAGGACAGTAGAGGAGCACAGGGGATGACTGGCTGAGTACGAGTGAGGTCACAGATGTAGGAGGGTTAGAGGACATTACATTGGAGAGAGTGTAAGCTGGGGAGAAGATCTGAGATAACATATGGGATGATGATAGGATACATTAGAAGGACAATAGAGGAGCACAGGAGATGATTGGCTGAGTATGAGTGAGCTCACAGATACAGGAGGGTTAGAGGACATTATATTAGAGAGAGTGTAAGCTGGGTAGAAGATCTGAGGTAACATATGGGATGAGGATATGATACATTAGAAGGACAATAGAGGAGCACAGGGGATGACTGGCTGAGTATGAGTGAGGTCACAGATACAGGAGGGTTAGAGGACATTACATTAGAGAGTGTAAGCTGGGGAGAAGATCTGAGGTAAGATATGGGATGATGATATGATACATTAGAAGGACAATAGAGGAGCACAGGGTATGAATGGCTGAGTATGAGTGACGTCACAGATACAGTAGGGTTAGACGACACTACATTAGAGAGTGTAAGCTGTGGAGAAGATCTGAGGTAACATATGGGATGAGGATATGATACATTAGAAGGACAATAGAGGAGCACTGGGGAAGATGGCTGAGTATGAGTGAGGTCACAGGTACAGGAGGGTTAGAGGACATTACAATAGAGATAGTGTAAGCTGGGGAGAAGATCTGAGGTAACATATGGGATGATGATAGGATACATTAGAAGGACAATAGAGGAGCACAGGAGATGACTGGCTGAGTATGAGTGAGCTCACAGATACAGGAGGGTTAGAGGACATTACATTAGAGAGAGTGTAAGCTGGGTAGAAGATCTGAGGTAACATATGGGATGAGGATATGATACATTAGAAGGACAATAGAGGAGCACAGGGGATGACTGGCTGAGTATGAGTGAGGTCACAGATACAGGAGGGTTAGAGGACATTACATTAGAGAGTGTAAGCTGAGGAGAAGATCTGAGGTAACATATGGGATGATGATAGGAAACATAAGAAGGACAATAGAGGAGCACAGGAGATGACTGGCTGAGTATGAGTGAGGTCACAGATACAGGAGGGTTAGAGGACATTACATTAGAGAGAGTGTAAGCTGGGGAGAAGATCTGAGGTAACATGAGATGATGATATGATACATTAGAAGGACAATAGATGAGTACAGGGGATGATTGGCTGAGTATGAGTGAGGTCACAGATACAGGAGGGTTAGAGGACATTACATTAGAGAGAGTGTAAGCTGGGGAGAATATCTGAGGTAACATATGGGATGAGGATATGATACATTAGAAGGACAATAGAGGAGCACAGGGGAAGATGGCTGAGTATGAGTGAGGTCACAAATACAGGAGGGTTAGAGGACATTACATTAGAGAGAGAGTAAGCTGGGGAGAAGATCTGAGGTAACATATGGGATGATGATAAAATACATTAGAAGGACAAAAGAGGAGCACAGGGGATGACTAGCTGAGTATGAGTGAGGTCACAGGTACAGGAGGGTTAGAGGACATTACATTAGAGAGTGTAAGCTGGGGAGAAGATCTGAGGTAACATATGAGATGATGATATGATACATTAGAAGGACAATAGAGGAGCACAGGGGATGATGGTTGAGTATGAGTGAGGTCACAGATACAGGAGGGTTAGAGGACATTACATTAGAGAGAGTGTAAGCTGGGGAGAAGCTCTGAGGTAACATATGGGATGATGATATGATACATTAGAAGGACAATAGAGGAGAACAGGGGGTGACTGGCTGACTGTGAGTGAGGTCACAGATACAGGAGGGTTAGAGGACATTACATTAGAGAGAGAGTAAGCTGGGTAGAAGATATGAGGTAACATATGGGATGATGATATGATACATTAGAAGGACAATAGAGGAGCACAGGGGATGACTGGCTGAGTACAAGTGAGGTCACATATACAGGAGGGTTAGAGGACATCACATTAGAGAGAGTGTAAGCTGGGGAGAAGATCTGAGGTAACATATGGGATGATGATATGATACATAAGAAGGATAATTGAGGAGCACAGGGGATGACTGGCTGAGTATGAGTGAGGTCACAGATGCAGGATGGTTAGAGGACATTACATTAGAGAGAGTGTAAGCTGGGGAGAAGATCTGAGGTAACATATGGGATTATATGATACATTAGAAGGACAGTAGAGGAGCACAGGGGATGACTGGCTGAGTATGAGTGAGGTCACAGATACAGGAGGGTTAGAGGATATTACATTAGAGAAAGTGTAAGCTGGGGAGAAGATCTGAGGTAACATATGGGATGATGATATGATACATTAGAAGGACAATAGAGGAGCACAGGAGATGACTGGTTGAGTATGAGTGAGGTCACAGATACAGTAGGGTTAGCGGAGATTACATTAGAGAGAGTGTAAGCTGGGGAGAAGATCTGAGGTAACATGAGATGATGATTTGATACATTAGAAGGACAGTAGATGAGCACAGGGGATGACTGGCTGAGTATGAGTGAGGTCACAGATACAGGAGGGTTAGAGGACATTACATTAGAGAGAGTGTAAGCTGGGGAGAAGATCTGAGGTAACATATGGGATGAGGATATGATACATTAGAAGGACAATAGAGGAGCACAGGGGAAGATGGCTGAGTATGAGTGAGGTCACAGATACAGGAGGGTTAGAGGACATTACATTAGAGAGAGTGTAAGCTGGGGAGAAGCTCTGAGGTAACATATGGGATGATGATATGATACATTAGAAGGACAGTAGAGGAGCACAGGGGATGACTGGCTGAGTATGAGTGAGGTAACAGATGCAGGAGGGTTAGAGGACATTACATTGGAGAGAGTGTAAGCTGGGTAGAAGATCTGAGGTAACATATGAGATGATAATAGGATACATTAGAAGGACAATAGAGGAGCACAGGGGATGTCTGGCTGAGTATGAGTGAGGTCACAGATACAGGATGGTTAGCGGACAATACATTAGAGAGAGTGTAAGCTGGGGAGAAGATCTGAGGTAACATATGGGATGATATGATACATTAGAAGGACAGTAGATGAGCACAGGGGATGACTGGCTGAGAAGGAGTGAGGTCACAGATACAGGAGGGTTAGAGGACATTACATTAGAGATAGTGTAAGCTGGGGAGAAGATCTGAGGTAAGATATGGGATGATGATATGATACATTAGAAGGACAATAGAGGAGCACAGGGTATGAATGGCTGAGTATGAATGAGGTCACAGATGTAGTAGGGTTAGACGACACTACATTAGAGAGTGTAAGCTGGGTAGAAGATCTGAGGTAACATATGGGATGAGGATATGATACATTAGAAGGACAATAGAGGAGCACTGGGGAAGATGGCTGAGTATGAGTGAGGTCACAGGTACAGGAGGGTTAGAGGACATTACAATAGAGATAGTGTAAGCTGGGGAGAAGATCTGAGTTAACATATGGGATGATGATAGGATACATTAGAAGGACAATAGAGGAGCACAGGAGATGACTGGCTGAGTATGAGTGAGCTCACAGATACAGGAGGGTTAGAGGACATTATATTAGAGAGAGTGTAAGCTGGGTAGAAGATCTGAGGTAACATATGGGATGAGGATATGATACATTAGAAGGACAATAGAGGAGCACAGGGGATGACTGGCTGAGTATGAGTGAGGTCACAGATACAGGAGGGTTAGAGGACATTACATTAGAGAGTGTAAGCTGGGGAGAAGATCGGAGGTAACATATGGGATGATGATAGGATACATTAGAAGGACAATAGAGGAGCACAGGAGATGACTGGTTGAGTATGAGTGAGGTCACAGATACAGGAGGGTTAGAGGACATTACATTAGAGAGAGTGTAAGCTGGGGAGAAGATCTGAGGTAACATGAGATGATGATATGATACATTAGAAGGACAGTAGATGAGCACAGGGGAAGATGGCTGAGTATGAGTGAGGTCACAAATACAGGAGGGTTAGAGGACATTACATTAGAGAGAGTGTAAGCTGGGGAGAAGCTCTGAGGTAACGTATGGGATGATGATATGATACATTAGAAGGACAGTAGAGGAGCACAGGGGATGACTTGCTGAGTCTGAGTGAGGTCACAGATACAGGAGGGTTAGAGGACATTACATTAGAGAGAGTGTAAGCTGGGGAGAAGATCTGAGGTAACATATGGGATGAGGATATGATACATTAGAAGGACAATAGTGGAGCACAGGGGATGACTGGCTGAGTATGAGTGAGGTCACAGATACAGGAGGGTTAGAGGACATTACATTAGAGAGAGTGTAAGCTGGGGAGAAGATCTGAGGTAACATATGGGATGATATGATACATTAGAAGGACAGTAGATGAGCACAGGGGATGACTGGCTGAGTAGGAGTGAGGTCACAGATACAGGAGGGTTAGAGGACATTACATTAGAGAGAGTGTAAGCTGGGGAGAAGCTCTGAGGTAACATATGGGATGACGATATGATACATTAGAAGGACAGTAGAGGAGCACAGGGGATGACTGGCTGAGTATGAGTGAGGTAACAGATGCAGGAGGGTTAGAGGACATTACATTGGAGAGAGTGTAAGCTGGGTAGAAGATCTGAGGTAACATATGAGATGATAATAGGATACATTAGAAGGACAATAGAGGAGCACAGGGGATGTCTGGCTGAGTATGAGTGAGGTCACAGATACAGGATGGTTAGAGGACAATACATTAGAGAGAGTGTAAGCTGGGGAGAAGATCTGAGGTAACATATGGGATGATATGATACATTAGAAGGACAGTAGATGAGCACAGGGGATGACTGGCTGAGAAGGAGTGAGGTCACAGATACAGGAGGGTTAGAGGACATTACATTAGAGATAGTGTAAGCTGGGGAGAAGATCTGAGGTAAGATATGGGATGATGATATGATACATTAGAAGGACAATAGAGGAGCACAGGGTATGAATGGCTGAGTATGAGTGAGGTCACAGATACAGTAGGGTTAGACGACACTACATTAGAGAGTGTAAGCTGGGTAGAAGATCTGAGGTAACATATGGGATGAGGATATGATACATTAGAAGGACAATAGAGGATCACTGGGGAAGATGGCTGAGTATGAGTGAGGTCACAGGTACAGGAGGGTTAGAGGACATTACAATAGAGATAGTGTAAGCTGGGGAGAAGATCTGAGGTAACATATGGGATGATGATAGGATACATTAGAAGGACAATAGAGGAGCACAGGAGATGATTGGCTGAGTATGAGTGAGCTCACAGATACAGGAGGGTTAGAGGACATTATATTAGAGAGAGTGTAAGCTGGGTAGAAGATCTGAGGTAACATATGGGATGAGGATATGATACATTAGAAGGACAATAGAGGAGCACAGGGGATGACTGGCTGATTATGAGTGAGGTCACAGATACAGGAGGGTTAGAGGACATTACATTAGAGAGTGTAAGCTGGGGAGATCGGAGGTAACATATGGGATGATGATAGGATACATTAGAAGGACAATAGAGGAGCACAGGAGATGACTGGTTGAGTATGAGTGAGGTCACAGATACAGGAGGGTTAGAGGACATTACATTAGAGAGAGTGTAAGCTGGGGAGAAGATCTGAGGTAACATGAGATGATGATATGATACATTAGAAGGACAGTAGAGGAGCACAGGGGATGACTGGCTGAGTATGAGTGAGGTCACAGATGCAGGAGGGTTAGAGGACATTACATTGGAGAGAGTGTAAGCTGGGTAGAAGATCTGAGGTAACATATGAGATGATGATAGGATACATTAGAAGGACAATAGAGGAGCACAGGGGATGTCTGTCTGAGTATGAGTGAGGTCACAGATACAGGAGGGTTAGAGGACATTACATTAGAGAGTGTTAGCTGGGGAGAAGATCGGAGGTAACATATGGGATGATGATAGGATACATTAGAAGGACAATAGAGGAGCACAGGAGATGACTGGTTGAGTATGAGTGAGGTCACAGATACATGAGGGTTAGAGGACTATACATTAGAGAGAGTGTAAGCTGGGGAGAAGATCTGAGGTAACATGAGATGATGATATGATACATTAGAAGGACAGTAGATGAGCACAGGGGATGACTGGCTGAGTATGAGTGAGGTCACAGATACAGGAGGGTTAGAGGACATTACATTAGAGAGAGTGTAAGCTGGGGAGAAGATCTGAGGTAACATATGCGATGAGGATATGATACATTAGAAGGACAATAGAGGAGCACAGGGGAAGATGGCTGAGTATGAGTGAGGTCACAGATACAGGAGGGTTAGAGGACATTACATTAGAGAGAGTGTAAGCTGGGGAGAAGCTCTGAGGTAACATATGGGATGATGATATGATACATTAGAAGGACAGTAGAGGAGCACAGGGGATGACTGGCTGAGTACGAGTGAGGTCACAGATGCAGGAGGGTTAGAGGACATTACATTGGAGAGAGTGTAAGCTGGGGAGAAGATCTGAGATAACATATGGGATGATGATAGGATACATTAGAAGGACAATAGAGGAGCACAGGAGATGATTGGCTGAGTATGAGTGAGCTCACAGATACAGGAGGGTTAGAGGACATTATATTAGAGAGAGTGTAAGCTGGGTAGAAGATCTGAGGTAACATATGGGATGAGGATATGATACATTAGAAGGACAATAGAGGAGCACAGGGGATGACTGGCTGAGTATGAGTGAGGTCACAGATACAGGAGGGTTAGAGGACATTACATTAGAGAGTGTAAGCTGGGGAGAAGATCTGAGGTAAGATATGGGATGATGATATGATACATTAGAAGGACAATAGAGGAGCACAGGGTATGAATGGCTGAGTATGAGTGAGGTCACAGATACAGTAGGGTTAGACGACACTACATTAGAGAGTGTAAGCTGTGGAGAAGATCTGAGGTAACATATGGGATGAGGATATGATACATTAGAAGGACAATAGAGGAGCACTGGGGAAGATGGCTGAGTATGAGTGAGGTCACAGGTACAGGAGGGTTAGAGGACATTACAATAGAGATAGTGTAAGCTGGGGAGAAGATCTGAGGTAACATATGGGATGATGATAGGATACATTAGAAGGACAATAGAGGAGCACAGGAGATGACTGGCTGAGTATGAGTGAGCTCACAGATACAGGAGGGTTAGAGGACATTACATTAGAGAGAGTGTTAGCTGGGTAGAAGATCTGAGGTAACATATGGAATGAGGATATGATACATTAGAAGGACAATAGAGGAGCACAGGGGATGACTGGCTGAGTATGAGTGAGGTCACAGATACAGGAGGGTTAGAGGACATTACATTAGAGAGTGTAAGCTGAGGAGAAGATCTGAGGTAACATATGGGATGATGATAGGAAACATAAGAAGGACAATAGAGGAGCACAGGAGATGACTGGCTGAGTATGAGTGAGGTCACAGATACAGGAGGGTTAGAGGACATTACATTAGAGAGAGTGTAAGCTGGGGAGAAGATCTGAGGTAACATGAGATGATGATATGATACATTAGAAGGACAATAGATGAGTACAGGGGATGATTGGCTGAGTATGAGTGAGGTCACAGATACAGGAGGGTTAGAGGACATTACATTAGAGAGAGTGTAAGCTGGGGAGAATATCTGAGGTAACATATGGGATGAGGATATGATACATTAGAAGGACAATAGAGGAGCACAGGGGAAGATGGCTGAGTATGAGTGAGGTCACAAATACAGGAGGGTTAGAGGACATTACATTAGAGAGAGTGTAAGCTGGGGAGAAGCTCTGAGGTAACGTATGGGATGATGATATGATACATTAGAAGGACAGTAGAGGAGCACAGGGGATGACTTGCTGAGTATGAGTGAGGTCACAGATACAGGAGGGTTAGAGGACATTACATTAGAGAGCGTGTAAGCTGGGGAGAAGATCTGAGGTAACATATGGGATGAGGATATGATACATTAGAAGGACAATAGTGGAGCACAGGGGATGACTGGCTGAGTATGAGTGAGGTCACAGATACAGGAGGGTTAGAGGACATTACATTAGAGAGAGTGTAAGCTGGGGAGAAGATCTGAGGTAACATATGGGATGATGATATGTTACATTAGAAGGACAATGGAGGAGCACAGGGGATGATGACTGAGTATGAGTGAGGTCACAGGTACAGGAGGGTTAGAGGACATTACATTAGAGAGAGAATAAGCTGGGGAGATCGGAGGTAACATATGGGAGGATGATAATATACATTAGAAGGATAATAGAGGAGCACAGGGGATGACTGGCTGAGTATGAGTGAGGTCACAGATACAGGAGGGTTAGAGGACATTACATTAGAGAGAGTGTAAGCTGGGGAGAAGATCTGAGGTAACATATGGGATGAGGATATGATACATTAGAAGGACAATAGTGGAGCACAGGGGATGACTGGCTGAGTATGAGTGAGGTCACAGATACAGGAGGGTTAGAGGACATTACATTAGAGAGAGTGTAAGCTGGGGAGAAGATCTGAGGTAACATATGGGATGATATGATACATTAGAAGGACAGTAGATGAGCACAGGGGATGACTGGCTGAGTAGTAGTGAGGTCACAGATACAGGAGGGTTAGAGGACATTACATTAGAGATAGTGTAAGCTGGGGAGAAGATCTGAGGTAACATATGGGATGATGATATGATACATTAGAAGGACAATAGAGGAGCACAGGGGAAGATGGCTGAGTATGAGTGAGGTCACAGATACAGGAGGGTTAGAGGACATTACATTAGAGAGAGTGTAAGCTGGGGAGAAGCTCTGAGGTAACATATGGGATGATGATATGATACACTAGAAGGACAGTAGAGGAGCACAGGGGATGACTGGCTGAGTATGAGTGAGGTAACAGATGCAGGAGGGTTAGAGGACATTACATTGGAGAGAGTGTAAGCTGGGTAGAAGATCTGAGGTAACATATGAGATGATAATAGGATACATTAGAAGGACAATAGAGGAGCACAGGGGATGTCTGGCTGAGTATGAGTGAGGTCACAGATACAGGATGGTTAGAGGACAATACATTAGAGAGAGTGTAAGCTGGGGAGAAGATCTGAGGTAACATATGGGATGATATGATACATTAGAAGGACAGTAGATGAGCACAGGGGATGACTGGCTGAGAAGGAGTGAGGTCACAGATACAGGAGGGTTAGAGGACATTACATTAGAGATAGTGTAAGCTGGGGAGAAGATCTGAGGTAAGATATGGGATGATGATATGATACATTAGAAGGACAATAGAGGAGCACAGGGTATGAATGGCTGAGTATGATTGAGGTCACAGATACAGTAGGGTTAGACGACACTACATTAGAGAGTGTAAGCTGGGTAGAAGATCTGAGGTAACATATGGGATGAGGATATGATACATTAGAAGGACAATAGAGGATCACTGGGGAAGATGGCTGAGTATGAGTGAGGTCACAGGTACAGGAGGGTTAGAGGACATTACAATAGAGATAGTGTAAGCTGGGGAGAAGATCTGAGGTAACATATGGGATGATGATAGGATACATTAGAAGGACAATAGAGGAGCACAGGAGATGATTGGCTGAGTATGAGTGAGCTCACAGATACAGGAGGGTTAGAGGACATTATATTAGAGAGAGTGTAAGCTGGGTAGAAGATCTGAGGTAACATATGGGATGAGGATATGATACATTAGAAGGACAATAGAGGAGCACAGGGGATGACTGGCTGAGTATGAGTGAGGTCACAGATACAGGAGGGTTAGAGGACATTACATTAGAGAGTGTAAGCTGGGGAGAAGATCGGAGGTAACATATGGGATGATGATAGGATACATTAGAAGGACAATAGAGGAGCACAGGAGATGACTGGTTGAGTATGAGTGAGGTCACAGATACAGGAGGGTTAGAGGACATTACATTAGAGAGAGTGTAAGCTGGGGAGAAGATCTGAGGTAACATGAGATGATGATATGATACATTAGAAGGACAGTAGAGGAGCACAGGGGATGACTGGCTGAGTATGAGTGAGGTCACAGATGCAGGAGGGTTAGAGGACATTACATTGGAGAGAGTGTAAGCTGGGTAGAAGATCTGAGGTAACATATGAGATGGTGATAGGATACATTAGAAGGACAATAGAGGAGCACAGGGGATGTCTGTCTGAGTATGAGTGAGGTCACAGATACAGGAGGGTTAGAGGACTTTACATTAGAGAGAGTGTATGCTGGGGAGAAGATCTGAGGTAACATGAGATGATGATATGATACATTAGAAGGACAGTAGATGAGCACAGGGGATGACTGGCTGAGTATGAGTGAGGTCACAGATACAGGAGGGTTAGAGGACATTACATTAGAGAGAGTGTAAGCTGGGGAGAAGATCTGAGGTAACATATGGGATGAGGATATGATACATTAGAAGGACAATAGAGGAGCACAGGGGAAGATGGCTGAGAATGAGTGAGGTCACAGATACAGGAGGGTTAGAGGACATTACATTAGAGAGAGTGTAAGCTGGGGAGAAGCTCTGAGGTAACATATGGGATGATGATATGATACATTAGAAGGACAGTAGAGGAGCACAGGGGATGACTGGCTGAGTACGAGTGAGGTCACAGATGCAGGAGGGTTAGAGGACATTACATTGGAGAGAGTGTAAGCTGGGGAGAAGATCTGAGGTAACATATGGGATGATGATAGGATACATTAGAAGGACAATAGAGGAGCACAGGAGATGATTGGCTGAGTATGAGTGAGCTCACAGATACAGGAGGGTTAGAGGACATTATATTAGAGAGAGTGTAAGCTGGGTAGAAGATCTGAGGTAACATATGGGATGAGGATATGATACATTAGAAGGACAATAGAGGAGCACAGGGGATGACTGGCTGAGTATGAGTGAGGTCACAGATACAGGAGGGTTAGAGGACATTACATTAGAGAGTGTAAGCTGGGGAGAAGATCTGAGGTAAGATATGGGATGATGATATGATACATTAGAAGGACAATAGAGGAGCACAGGGTATGAATGGCTGAGTATGAGTGAGGTCACAGATACAGTAGGGTTAGACGACACTACATTAGAGAGTGTAAGCTGTGGAGAAGATCTGAGGTAACATATGGGATGAGGATATGATACATTAGAAGGACAATAGAGGAGCACTGGGGAAGATGGCTGAGTATGAGTGAGGTCAAAGGTACAGGAGGGTTAGAGGACATTACAATAGAGATAGTGTAAGCTGGGGAAAAGATCTGAGGTAACATATGGGATGATGATAGGATACATTAGAAGGACAATAGAGGAGCACAGGAGATGACTGGCTGATTATGAGTGAGCTCACAGATACAGGAGGTTTAGAGGACATTACATTAGAGAGAGTGTAAGCTGGGTAGAAGATCTGAGGTAACATATGGGATGAGGATATGATACATTAGAAGGACAATAGAGGAGCACAGGGGATGACTGGCTGAGTATGAGTGAGGTCACAGATACAGGAGGGTTAGAGGACATTACATTAGAGAGTGTAAGCTGAGGAGAAGATCTGAGGTAACATATGGGATGATGATAGGAAACATAAGAAGGACAATAGAGGAGCACAGGAGATGACTGGCTGAGTATGAGTGAGGTCACAGATACAGGAGGGTTAGAGGACATTACATTAGAGAGAGTGTAAGCTGGGGAGAAGATCTGAGGTAACATGAGATGATGATATGATACATTAGAAGGACAATAGATGAGTACAGGGGATGATTGGCTGAGTATGAGTGAGGTCACAGATACAGGAGGGTTAGAGGACATTACATTAGAGAGAGTGTAAGCTGGGGAGAATATCTGAGGTAACATATGGGATGAGGATATGATACATTAGAAGGACAATAGAGGAGCACAGGGGAAGATGGCTGAGTATGAGTGAGGTCACAAATACAGGAGGGTTAGAGGACATTACATTAGAGAGAGTGTAAGCTGGGGAGAAGCTCTGAGGTAACGTATGGGATGATGATATGATACATTAGAAGGACAGTAGAGGAGCACAGGGGATGACTTGCTGAGTATGAGTGAGGTCACAGATACAGGAGGGTTAGAGGACATTACATTAGAGAGCGTGTAAGCTGGGGAGAAGATCTGAGGTAACATATGGGATGAGGATATGATACATTAGAAGGACAATAGTGGAGCACAGGGGATGACTGGCTGAGTATGAGTGAGGTCACAGATACAGGAGGGTTAGAGGACATTACATTAGAGAGAGTGTAAGCTGGGGAGAAGATCTGAGGTAACATATGGGATGATATGATACATTAGAAGGACAGTAGATGAGCACAGGGGATGACTGGCTGAGTAGGAGTGAGGTCACAGATACAGGAGGGTTAGAGGACATTACATTAGAGATAGTGTAAGCTGGGGAGAAGATCTGAGGTAACATATGGGATGATGATATGATACATTAGAAGGACAATAGAGGAGCACAGGGGAAGATGGCTGAGTATGAGTGAGGTCACAGATACAGGAGGGTTAGAGGACATTACATTAGAGAGAGTGTAAGCTGGGGAGAAGCTCTGAGGTAACATATGGGATGATGATATGATACATTAGAAGGACAGTAGAGGAGCACAGGGGATGACTGGCTGAGTATGAGTGAGGTAACAGATGCAGGAGGGTTAGAGGACATTACATTGGAGAGAGTGTAAGCTGGGTAGAAGATCTGAGGTAACATATGAGATGATAATAGGATACATTAGAAGGACAATAGAGGAGCACAGGGGATGTCTGGCTGAGTATGAGTGAGGTCACAGATACAGGATGGTTAGAGGACTTTACATTAGAGAGAGTGTAAGCTGGGGAGAAGATCTGAGGTAACATATGGGATGATATGATACATTAGAAGGACAGTAGATGAGCACAGGGGATGACTGGCTGAGAAGGAGTGAGGTCACAGATACAGGAGGGTTAGAGGACATTACATTAGAGATACTGTAAGCTGGGGAGAAGATCTGAGGTAAGATATGGGATGATGATATGATACATTAGAAGGACAATAGAGGAGCACAGGGTATGAATGGCTGAGTATGAGTGAGGTCACAGATACAGTAGGGTTAGACGACACTACATTAGAGAGTGTAAGCTGGGTAGAAGATCTGAGGTAACATATGGGATGAGGATATGATACATTAGAAGGACAATAGAGAATCACTTTGGAAGATGGCTGAGTATGAGTGAGGTCACAGGTACAGGAGGGTTAGAGGACATTACAATAGAGATAGTGTAAGCTGGGGAGAAGATCTGAGGTAACATATGGGATGATGATAGGATACATTAGAAGGACAATAGAGGAGCACAGGAGATGATTGGCTGAGTATGAGTGAGCTCACAGATACAGGAGGGTTAGAGGACATTATATTAGAGAGAGTGTAAGCTGGGTAGAAGATCTGAGGTAACATATGGGATGAGGATATGATACATTAGAAGGACAATAGAGGAGCACAGGGGATGACTGGCTGAGTATGAGTGAGGTCACAGATACAGGAGGGTTAGAGGACATTACATTAGAGAGTGTAAGCTGGGGAGAAGATCGGAGGTAACATATGGGATGATGATAGGATACATTAGAAGGACAATAGAGGAGCACAGGAGATGACTGGTTGAGTATGAGTGAGGTCACAGATACAGGAGGGTTAGAAGACATTACATTAGAGAGAGTGTAAGCTGGGGAGAAGATCTGAGGTAACATGAGATGATGATATGATACATTAGAAGGACAGTAGAGGAGCACAGGGGATGACTGGCTGAGTATGAGTGAGGTCACAGATGCAGGAGGGTTAGAGGACATTACATTGGAGAGAGTGTAAGCTGGGTAGAAGATCTGAGGTAACATATGAGATGATGAAAGGATACATTAGAAGGACAATAGAGGAACACAGGGGATGTCTGTCTGAGTATGAGTGAGGTTACAGATACAGGAGGGTTAGAGGACATTACATTAGAGAGTGTTAGCTGGGGAGAAGATCGGAGGTAACATATGGGATGATGATAGGATACATTAGAAGGACAATAGAGGAGCACAGGAGATGACTGGTTGAGTATGAGTGAGGTCACAGATACAGGAGGGTTAGAGGACTTTACATTAGAGAGAGTGTAAGCTGGGGAGAAGATCTGAGGTAACATGAGATGATGATATGATACATTAGAAGGACAGTAGATGAGCACAGTGGATGACTGGCTGAGTATGAGTGAGGTCACAGATACAGGAGGGTTAGAGGACATTACATTAGAGAGAGTGTAAGCTGGGGAGAAGATCTGAGGTAACATATGGGATGAGGATATGATACATTAGAAGGACAATAGAGGAGCACAGGGGAAGATGGCTGAGTATGAGTGAGGTCACAGATACAGGAGGGTTAGAGGACATTACATTAGAGAGAGTGTAAGCTGGGGAGAAGCTCTGAGGTAACATATGGGATGATGATATGATACAATAGAAGGACAGTAGAGGAGCACAGGGGATGACTGGCTGAGTACGAGTGAGGTCACAGATGCAGGAGGGTTAGAGGACATTACATTGGAGAGAGTGTAAGCTGGGGAGAAGATCTGAGGTAACATATGGGATGATGATAGGATACATTAGAAGGACAATAGAGGAGCACAGGAGATGATTGGCTGAGTATGAGTGAGCTCACAGATACAGGAGGGTTAGAGGACATTATATTAGAGAGAGTTTAAGCTGGGTAGAAAATCTGAGGTAACATATGGGATGAGGATATGATACATTAGAAGGACAATAGAGGAGCACAGGGGATGACTGGCTGAGTATGAGTGAGGTCACAGATACAGGAGGGTTAGAGGACATTACATTAGAGAGTGTAAGCTGGGGAGAAGATCTGAGGTAAGATATGGGATGATGATATGATACATTAGAAGGACAATAGAGGAGCACAGGGTATGAATGGCTGAGTATGAGTGAGGTCACAGATACAGTAGGGTTAGACGACACTACATTAGAGAGTGTAAGCTGTGGAGAAGATCTGAGGTAACATATGGGATGAGGATATGATACATTAGAAGGACAATAGAGGAGCACTGGGGAAGATGGCTGAGTATGAGTGAGGTCACAGGTACAGGAGGGTTAGAGGACATTACAATAGAGATAGTGTAAGCTGGGGAGAAGATCTGAGGTAACATATGGGATGATGATAGGATACATTAGAAGGACAATAGAGGAGCACTGGAGATGACTGGCTGAGTATGAGTGAGCTCACAGATACAGGAGGGTTAGAGGACATTACATTAGAGAGAGTGTAAGCTGGGTAGAAGATCTGAGGTAACATATGGGATGAGGATATGATACATTAGAAGGACAATAGAGGAGCACAGGGGATGACTGGCTGAGTATGAGTGAGGTCACAGATACAGGAGGGTTAGAGGACATTACATTAGAGAGTGTAAGCTGAGGAGAAGATCTGAGGTAACATATGGGATGATGATAGGAAACATAAGAAGGACAATAGAGGAGCACAGGAGATGACTGGCTGAGTATGAGTGAGGTCACAGATACAGGAGGGTTAGAGGACATTACATTAGAGAGAGTGTAAGCTGGGGAGAAGATCTGAGGTAACATGAGATGATGATATGATACATTAGAAGGACAATAGATGAGTACAGGGGATGATTGGCTGAGTATGAGTGAGGTCACAGATACAGGAGGGTTAGAGGACATTACATTAGAGAGAGTGTAAGCTGGGGAGAATATCTCAGGTAACATATGGGATGAGGATATGATACATTAGAAGGACAATAGAGGAGCACAGGGGAAGATGGCTGAGTATGAGTGAGGTCACAAATACAGGAGGGTTAGAGGACATTACATTAGAGAGAGTGTAAGCTGGGGAGAAGCTCTGAGGTAACGTATGGGATGATGATATGATACATTAGAAGGACAGTAGAGGAGCACAGGGGATGACTTGCTGAGTATGAGTGAGGTCACAGATACAGGAGGGTTAGAGGACATTACATTAGAGAGAGTGTAAGCTGGGGAGAAGATCTGAGGTAACATATGGGATGAGGATATGATACATTAGAAGGACAATAGTGGAGCACAGGGGATGACTGGCTGAGTATGAGTGAGGTCACAGATACAGGAGGGTTAGAGGACATTACATTAGAGAGAGTGTAAGCTGGGGAGAAGATCTGAGGTAACATATGGGATGATGATATGTTACATTAGAAGGACAATGGAGGAGCACAGGGGATGATGACTGAGTATGAGTGAGGTCACAGATACAGGAGGGTTAGAGGACATTACATTAGAGAGAGAGTAAGCTGGGGAGATCTGAGGTAACATATGGGAGGATGATAATATACATTAGAAGGATAATAGAGGAGCACAGGGGATGACTGGCTGAGTATGAGTGAGGTCACAGGTACAGGAGGGTTAGAGGACATTACATTAGACAGAGAGTGAGCTGGGGAGAAGATCTGAGGTAATATATGGGATGATGATAGGATACATTAGAGGACAATAGGTGAGCACAGGGGATGACTGGCTGAGTATGAGTGAGGTCACAGATACAGGAGGGTTAGAGGACATTACATTAGAGAGAGTGTAAGCTGGGGAGAAGATCTGGGGTAACATATGGGATGATGATATGATACATTAGAAGGACAGTAGAGGAGCACAGGGGATGACTGGCTGAGTATGAGTGAGGTCACAGATGCAGGAGGGTTAGAGGACATTACATTGGAGAGAGTGTAAGCTGGGTAGAAGATCTGAGGTAACATATGAGATGATGATAGGTTACATTAGAAGGACAATAGAGGAGCACAGGGGATGTCTGGCTGAGTATGAGTGAGGTCACAGATACAGGATGGTTAGAGGACAATACATTAGAGAGAGTGTAAGCTGTGGAGAAGATTTGAGGTAACATATGGGATGATATGATACATTAGAAGGACAGTAGATGAGCACAGGGGATGACTGGCTGAGTAGGAGTGAGGTCACAGATACAGGAGGGTTAGAGGACATTACATTAGAGATAGTGTAAGCTGGGGAGAAGATCTGAGGTAACATATGGGATGATTATATGATACATTAGAAGGACAATAGAGGAGCACAGGGGAAGACGGCTGAGTATGAGTAAGGTCACAGATACAGGAGGGTTAGAGGACATTACATTAGAGAGAGTGTAAGCTGGGGAGAAGCTCTGAGGTAACATATGGGATGATGATATGATACATTAGAAGGACAGTAGAGGAGCACAGGGGATGACTGGCTGAGTATGAGTGAGGTAACAGATGCAGGAGGGTTAGAGGACATTACATTGGAGAGAGTGTAAGCTGGGTAGAAGATTTGAGGTAACATATGAGATGATAATAGGATACATTAGAAGGACAATAGAGGAGCACAGGGGATGTCTGGCTGAGTATGAGTGAGGTCACAGATACAGGATGGTTAGAGGACAATACATTAGAGAGAGTGTAAGCTGGGGAGAAGATCTGAGGTAACATATGGGATGATATGATACATTAGAAGGACAGTAGATGAGCACAGGGGATGACTGGCTGAGAAGGAGTGAGGTCACAGATACAGGAGGGTTAGAGGACATTACATTAGAGATAGTGTAAGCTGGGGAGAAGATCTGAGGTAAGATATGGGATGATGATATGATACATTAGAAGGACAATAGAGGAGCACAGGGTATGAATGGCTGAGTATGAGTGAGGTCACAGATACAGTAGGGTTAGACGACACTACATTAGAGAGTGTAAGCTGGGTAGAAGATCTGAGGTAACATATGGGATGAGGATATGATACATTAGAAGGACAATAGAGAATCACTTTGGAAGATGGCTGAGTATGAGTGAGGTCACAGGTACAGGAGGGTTAGAGGACATTACAATAGAGATAGTGTAAGCTGGGGAGAAGATCTGAGGTAACATATGGGATGATGATAGGATACATTAGAAGGACAATAGAGGAGCACAGGAGATGATTGGCTGAGTATGAGTGAGCTCACAGATACAGGAGGGTTAGAGGACATTATATTAGAGAGAGTGTAAGCTGGGTAGAAGATCTGAGGTAACATATGGGATGAGGATATGATACATTAGAAGGACAATAGAGGAGCACAGGGGATGACTGGCTGAGTATGAGTGAGGTCACAGATACAGGAGGGTTAGAGGACATTACATTAGAGAGTGTAAGCTGGGGAGAAGATCGGAGGTAACATATGGGATGATGATAGGATACATTAGAAGGACAATAGAGGAGCACAGGAGATGACTGGTTGAGTATGAGTGAGGTCACAGATACAGGAGGGTTAGAAGACATTACATTAGAGAGAGTGTAAGCTGGAGAGAAGATCTGAGGTAACATGAGATGATGATATGATACATTAGAAGGACAGTAGAGGAGCACAGGGGATGACTGGCTGAGTATGAGTGAGGTCACAGATGCAGGAGGGTTAGAGGACATTACATTGGAGAGAGTGTAAGCTGGGTAGAAGATCTGAGGTAACATATGAGATGATGAAAGGATACATTAGAAGGACAATAGAGGAACACAGGGGATGTCTGTCTGAGTATGAGTGAGGTTACAGATACAGGAGGGTTAGAGGACATTACATTAGAGAGTGTTAGCTGGGGAGAAGATCGGAGGTAACATATGGGATGATGATAGGATACATTAGAAGGACAATAGAGGAGCACAGGAGATGACTGGTTGAGTATGAGTGAGGTCACAGATACAGGAGGGTTAGAGGACTTTACATTAGAGAGAGTGTAAGCTGGGGAGAAGATCTGAGGTAACATGAGATGATGATATGATACATTAGAAGGACAGTAGATGAGCACAGTGGATGACTGGCTGAGTATGAGTGAGGTCACAGATACAGGAGGGTTAGAGGACATTACATTAGAGAGAGTGTAAGCTGGGGAGAAGATCTGAGGTAACATATGGGATGAGGATATGATACATTAGAAGGACAATAGAGGAGCACAGGGGAAGATGGCTGAGTATGAGTGAGGTCACAGATACAGGAGGGTTAGAGGACATTACATTAGAGAGAGTGTAAGCTGGGGAGAAGCTCTGAGGTAACATATGGGCTGATGATATGATACAATAGAAGGACAGTAGAGGAGCACAGGGGATGACTGGCTGAGTACGAGTGAGGTCACAGATGCAGGAGGGTTAGAGGACATTACATTGGAGAGAGTGTAAGCTGGGGAGAAGATCTGAGGTAACATATGGGATGATGATAGGATACATTAGAAGGACAATAGAGGAGCACAGGAGATGATTGGCTGAGTATGAGTGAGCTCACAGATACAGGAGGGTTAGAGGACATTATATTAGAGAGAGTTTAAGCTGGGTAGAAAATCTGAGGTAACATATGGGATGAGGATATGATACATTAGAAGGACAATAGAGGAGCACAGGGGATGACTGGCTGAGTATGAGTGAGGTCACAGATACAGGAGGGTTAGAGGACATTACATTAGAGAGTGTAAGCTGGGGAGAAGATCTGAGGTAAGATATGGGATGATGATATGATACATTAGAAGGACAATAGAGGAGCACAGGGTATGAATGGCTGAGTATGAGTGAGGTCACAGATACAGTAGGGTTAGACGACACTACATTAGAGAGTGTAAGCTGTGGAGAAGATCTGAGGTAACATATGGGATGAGGATATGATACATTAGAAGGACAATAGAGGAGCACTGGGGAAGATGGCTGAGTATGAGTGAGGTCACAGGTACAGGAGGGTTAGAGGACATTACAATAGAGATAGTGTAAGCTGGGGAGAAGATCTGAGGTAACATATGGGATGATGATAGGATACATTAGAAGGACAATAGAGGAGCACTGGAGATGACTGGCTGAGTATGAGTGAGCTCACAGATACAGGAGGGTTAGAGGACATTACATTAGAGAGAGTGTAAGCTGGGTAGAAGATCTGAGGTAACATATGGGATGAGGATATGATACATTAGAAGGACAATAGAGGAGCACAGGGGATGACTGGCTGAGTATGAGTGAGGTCACAGATACAGGAGGGTTAGAGGACATTACATTAGAGAGTGTAAGCTGAGGAGAAGATCTGAGGTAACATATGGGATGATGATAGGAAACATAAGAAGGACAATAGAGGAGCACAGGAGATGACTGGCTGAGTATGAGTGAGGTCACAGATACAGGAGGGTTAGAGGACATTACATTAGAGAGAGTGTAAGCTGGGGAGAAGATCTGAGGTAACATGAGATGATATGATACATTAGAAGGACAATAGATGAGTACAGGGGATGATTGGCTGAGTATGAGTGAGGTCACAGATACAGGAGGGTTAGAGGACATTACATTAGAGAGAGTGTAAGCTGGGGAGAATATCTCAGGTAACATATGGGATGAGGATATGATACATTAGAAGGACAATAGAGGAGCACAGGGGAAGATGGCTGAGTATGAGTGAGGTCACAAATACAGGAGGGTTAGAGGACATTACATTAGAGAGAGTGTAAGCTGGGGAGAAGCTCTGAGGTAACGTATGGGATGATGATATGATACATTAGAAGGACAGTAGAGGAGCACAGGGGATGACTTGCTGAGTATGAGTGAGGTCACAGATACAGGAGGGTTAGAGGACATTACATTAGAGAGAGTGTAAGCTGGGGAGAAGATCTGAGGTAACATATGGGATGAGGATATGATACATTAGAAGGACAATAGTGGAGCACAGGGGATGACTGGCTGAGTATGAGTGAGGTCACAGATACAGGAGGGTTAGAGGACATTACATTAGAGAGAGTGTAAGCTGGGGAGAAGATCTGAGGTAACATATGGGATGATGATATGTTACATTAGAAGGACAATGGAGGAGCACAGGGGATGATGACTGAGTATGAGTGAGGTCACAGATACAGGAGGGTTAGAGGACATTACATTAGAGAGAGAGTAAGCTGGGGAGATCTGAGGTAACATATGGGAGGATGATAATATACATTAGAAGGATAATAGAGGAGCACAGGGGATGACTGGCTGAGTATGAGTGAGGTCACAGGTACAGGAGGGTTAGAGGACATTACATTAGACAGAGAGTGAGCTGGGGAGAAGATCTGAGGTAATATATGGGATGATGATAGGATACATTAGAGGACAATAGGTGAGCACAGGGGATGACTGGCTGAGTATGAGTGAGGTCACAGATACAGGAGGGTTAGAGGACATTACATTAGAGAGAGTGTAAGCTGGGGAGAAGATCTGGGGTAACATATGGGATGATGATATGATACATTAGAAGGACAGTAGAGGAGCACAGGGGATGACTGGCTGAGTATGAGTGAGGTCACAGATGCAGGAGGGTTAGAGGACATTACATTGGAGAGAGTGTAAGCTGGGTAGAAGATCTGAGGTAACATATGAGATGATGATAGGTTACATTAGAAGGACAATAGAGGAGCACAGGGGATGTCTGGCTGAGTATGAGTGAGGTCACAGATACAGGATGGTTAGAGGACAATACATTAGAGAGAGTGTAAGCTGTGGAGAAGATCTGAGGTAACATATGGGATGATATGATACATTAGAAGGACAGTAGATGAGCACAGGGGATGACTGGCTGAGTAGGAGTGAGGTCACAGATACAGGAGGGTTAGAGGACATTACATTAGAGATAGTGTAAGCTGGGGAGAAGATCTGAGGTAACATATGGGATGATTATATGATACATTAGAAGGACAATAGAGGAGCACAGGGGAAGACGGCTGAGTATGAGTAAGGTCACAGATACAGGAGGGTTAGAGGACATTACATTAGAGAGAGTGTAAGCTGGGGAGAAGCTCTGAGGTAACATATGGGATGATGATATGATACATTAGAAGGACAGTAGAGGAGCACAGGGGATGACTGGCTGAGTATGAGTGAGATAACAGATGCAGGAGGGTTAGAGGACATTACATTGGAGAGAGTGTAAGCTGGGTAGAAGATCTGAGGTAACATATGAGATGATAATAGGATACATTAGAAGGACAATAGAGGAGCACAGGGGATGTCTGGCTGAGTATGAGTGAGGTCACAGATACAGGAGGGTTAGAGGACATTACATTAGAGAGTGTAAGCTGGGGAGAAGATCTGAGGTAAGATATGGGATGATGATATGATACATTAGAAGGACAATAGAGGAGCACAGGGTATGAATGGCTGAGTATGAGTGAGGTCACAGATACAGTAGGGTTAGACGACACTACATTAGAGAGTGTAAGCTGTGGAGAAGATCTGAGGTAACATATGGGATGAGGATATGATACATTAGAAGGACAATAGAGGAGCACTGGGGAAGATGGCTGAGTATGAGTGAGGTCAAAGGTACAGGAGGGTTAGAGGACATTACAATAGAGATAGTGTAAGCTGGGGAAAAGATCTGAGGTAACATATGGGATGATGATAGGATACATTAGAAGGACAATAGAGGAGCACAGGAGATGACTGGCTGATTATGAGTGAGCTCACAGATACAGGAGGTTTAGAGGACATTACATTAGAGAGAGTGTAAGCTGGGTAGAAGATCTGAGGTAACATATGGGATGAGGATATGATACATTAGAAGGACAATAGAGGAGCACAGGGGATGACTGGCTGAGTATGAGTGAGGTCACAGATACAGGAGGGTTAGAGGACATTACATTAGAGAGTGTAAGCTGAGGAGAAGATCTGAGGTAACATATGGGATGATGATAGGAAACATAAGAAGGACAATAGAGGAGCACAGGAGATGACTGGCTGAGTATGAGTGAGGTCACAGATACAGGAGGGTTAGAGGACATTACATTAGAGAGAGTGTAAGCTGGGGAGAAGATCTGAGGTAACATGAGATGATGATATGATACATTAGAAGGACAATAGATGAGTACAGGGGATGATTGGCTGAGTATGAGTGAGGTCACAAATACAGGAGGGTTAGAGGACATTACATTAGAGAGAGTGTAAGCTGGGGAGAAGCTCTGAGGTAACGTATGGGATGATGATATGATACATTAGAAGGACAGTAGAGGAGCACAGGGGATGACTTGCTGAGTATGAGTGAGGTCACAGATACAGGAGGGTTAGAGGACATTACATTAGAGAGCGTGTAAGCTGGGGAGAAGATCTGAGGTAACATATGGGATGAGGATATGATACATTAGAAGGACAATAGTGGAGCACAGGGGATGACTGGCTGAGTATGAGTGAGGTCACAGATACAGGAGGGTTAGAGGACATTACATTAGAGAGAGTGTAAGCTGGGGAGAAGATCTGAGGTAACATATGGGATGATATGATACATTAGAAGGACAGTAGATGAGCACAGGGGATGACTGGCTGAGTAGGAGTGAGGTCACAGATACAGGAGGGTTAGAGGACATTACATTAGAGATAGTGTAAGCTGGGGAGAAGATCTGAGGTAACATATGGGATGATGATATGATACATTAGAAGGACAATAGAGGAGCACAGGGGAAGATGGCTGAGTATGAGTGAGGTCACAGATACAGGAGGGTTAGAGGACATTACATTAGAGAGAGTGTAAGCTGGGGAGAAGCTCTGAGGTAACATATGGGATGATGATATGATACATTAGAAGGACAGTAGAGGAGCACAGGGGATGACTGGCTGAGTATGAGTGAGGTAACAGATGCAGGAGGGTTAGAGGACATTACATTGGAGAGAGTGTAAGCTGGGTAGAAGATCTGAGGTAACATATGAGATGATAATAGGATACATTAGAAGGACAATAGAGGAGCACAGGGGATGTCTGGCTGAGTATGAGTGAGGTCACAGATACAGGATGGTTAGAGGACTTTACATTAGAGAGAGTGTAAGCTGGGGAGAAGATCTGAGGTAACATATGGGATGATATGATACATTAGAAGGACAGTAGATGAGCACAGGGGATGACTGGCTGAGAAGGAGTGAGGTCACAGATACAGGAGGGTTAGAGGACATTACATTAGAGATAGTGTAAGCTGGGGAGAAGATCTGAGGTAAGATATGGGATGATGATATGATACATTAGAAGGACAATAGAGGAGCACAGGGTATGAATGGCTGAGTATGAGTGAGGTCACAGATACAGTAGGGTTAGACGACACTACATTAGAGAGTGTAAGCTGGGTAGAAGATCTGAGGTAACATATGGGATGAGGATATGATACATTAGAAGGACAATAGAGAATCACTTTGGAAGATGGCTGAGTATGAGTGAGGTCACAGGTAAAGGAGGGTTAGAGGACATTACAATAGAGATAGTGTAAGCTGGGGAGAAGATCTGAGGTAACATATGGGATGATGATAGGATACATTAGAAGGACAATAGAGGAGCACAGGAGATGATTGGCTGAGTATGAGTGAGCTCACAGATACAGGAGGGTTAGAGGACATTATATTAGAGAGAGTGTAAGCTGGGTAGAAGATCTGAGGTAACATATGGGATGAGGATATGATACATTAGAAGGACAATAGAGGAGCACAGGGGATGACTGGCTGAGTATGAGTGAGGTCACAGATACAGGAGGGTTAGAGGACATTACATTAGAGAGTGTAAGCTGGGGAGAAGATCGGAGGTAACATATGGGATGATGATAGGATACATTAGAAGGACAATAGAGGAGCACAGGAGATGACTGGTTGAGTATGAGTGAGGTCACAGATACAGGAGGGTTAGAAGACATTACATTAGAGAGAGTGTAAGCTGGGGAGAAGATCTGAGGTAACATGAGATGATGATATGATACATTAGAAGGACAGTAGAGGAGCACAGGGGATGACTGGCTGAGTATGAGTGAGGTCACAGATGCAGGAGGGTTAGAGGACATTACATTGGAGAGAGTGTAAGCTGGGTAGAAGATCTGAGGTAACATATGAGATGATGAAAGGATACATTAGAAGGACAATAGAGGAACACAGGGGATGTCTGTCTGAGTATGAGTGAGGTTACAGATACAGGAGGGTTAGAGGACATTACATTAGAGAGTGTTAGCTGGGGAGAAGATCGGAGGTAACATATGGGATGATGATAGGATACATTAGAAGGACAATAGAGGAGCACAGGAGATGACTGGTTGAGTATGAGTGAGGTCACAGATACAGGAGGGTTAGAGGACTTTACATTAGAGAGAGTGTAAGCTGGGGAGAAGATCTGAGGTAACATGAGATGATGATATGATACATTAGAAGGACAGTAGATGAGCACAGTGGATGACTGGCTGAGTATGAGTGAGGTCACAGATACAGGAGGGTTAGAGGACATTACATTAGAGAGAGTGTAAGCTGGGGAGAAGATCTGAGGTAACATATGGGATGAGGATATGATACATTAGAAGGACAATAGAGGAGCACAGGGGAAGATGGCTGAGTATGAGTGAGGTCACAGATACAGGAGGGTTAGAGGACATTACATTAGAGAGAGTGTAAGCTGGGGAGAAGCTCTGAGGTAACATATGGGATGATGATATGATACAATAGAAGGACAGTAGAGGAGCACAGGGGATGACTGGCTGAGTACGAGTGAGGTCACAGATGCAGGAGGGTTAGAGGACATTACATTGGAGAGAGTGTAAGCTGGGGAGAAGATCTGAGGTAACATATGGGATGATGATAGGATACATTAGAAGGACAATAGAGGAGCACAGGAGATGATTGGCTGAGTATGAGTGAGCTCACAGATACAGGAGGGTTAGAGGACATTATATTAGAGAGAGTTTAAGCTGGGTAGAAAATCTGAGGTAACATATGGGATGAGGATATGATACATTAGAAGGACAATAGAGGAGCACAGGGGATGACTGGCTGAGTATGAGTGAGGTCACAGATACAGGAGGGTTAGAGGACATTACATTAGAGAGTGTAAGCTGGGGAGAAGATCTGAGGTAAGATATGGGATGATGATATGATACATTAGAAGGACAATAGAGGAGCACAGGGTATGAATGGCTGAGTATGAGTGAGGTCACAGATACAGTAGGGTTAGACGACACTACATTAGAGAGTGTAAGCTGTGGAGAAGATCTGAGGTAACATATGGGATGAGGATATGATACATTAGAAGGACAATAGAGGAGCACTGGGGAAGATGGCTGAGTATGAGTGAGGTCACAGGTACAGGAGGGTTAGAGGACATTACAATAGAGATAGTGTAAGCTGGGGAGAAGATCTGAGGTAACATATGGGATGATGATAGGATACATTAGAAGGACAATAGAGGAGCACTGGAGATGACTGGCTGAGTATGAGTGAGCTCACAGATACAGGAGGGTTAGAGGACATTACATTAGAGAGAGTGTAAGCTGGGTAGAAGATCTGAGGTAACATATGGGATGAGGATATGATACATTAGAAGGACAATAGAGGAGCACAGGGGATGACTGGCTGAGTATGAGTGAGGTCACAGATACAGGAGGGTTAGAGGACATTACATTAGAGAGTGTAAGCTGAGGAGAAGATCTGAGGTAACATATGGGATGATGATAGGAAACATAAGAAGGACAATAGAGGAGCACAGGAGATGACTGGCTGAGTATGAGTGAGGTCACAGATACAGGAGGGTTAGAGGACATTACATTAGAGAGAGTGTAAGCTGGGGAGAAGATCTGAGGTAACATGAGATGATGATATGATACATTAGAAGGACAATAGATGAGTACAGGGGATGATTGGCTGAGTATGAGTGAGGTCACAGATACAGGAGGGTTAGAGGACATTACATTAGAGAGAGTGTAAGCTGGGGAGAATATCTCAGGTAACATATGGGATGAGGATATGATACATTAGAAGGACAATAGAGGAGCACAGGGGAAGATGGCTGAGTATGAGTGAGGTCACAAATACAGGAGGGTTAGAGGACATTACATTAGAGAGAGTGTAAGCTGGGGAGAAGCTCTGAGGTAACGTATGGGATGATGATATGATACATTAGAAGGACAGTAGAGGAGCACAGGGGATGACTTGCTGAGTATGAGTGAGGTCACAGATACAGGAGGGTTAGAGGACATTACATTAGAGAGAGTGTAAGCTGGGGAGAAGATCTGAGGTAACATATGGGATGAGGATATGATACATTAGAAGGACAATAGTGGAGCACAGGGGATGACTGGCTGAGTATGAGTGAGGTCACAGATACAGGAGGGTTAGAGGACATTACATTAGAGAGAGTGTAAGCTGGGGAGAAGATCTGAGGTAACATATGGGATGATGATATGTTACATTAGAAGGACAATGGAGGAGCACAGGGGATGATGACTGAGTATGAGTGAGGTCACAGATACAGGAGGGTTAGAGGACATTACATTAGAGAGAGAGTAAGCTGGGGAGATCTGAGGTAACATATGGGAGGATGATAATATACATTAGAAGGATAATAGAGGAGCACAGGGGATGACTGGCTGAGTATGAGTGAGGTCACAGGTACAGGAGGGTTAGAGGACATTACATTAGACAGAGAGTGAGCTGGGGAGAAGATCTGAGGTAATATATGGGATGATGATAGGATACATTAGAGGACAATAGGTGAGCACAGGGGATGACTGGCTGAGTATGAGTGAGGTCACAGATACAGGAGGGTTAGAGGACATTACATTAGAGAGAGTGTAAGCTGGGGAGAAGATCTGGGGTAACATATGGGATGATGATATGATACATTAGAAGGACAGTAGAGGAGCACAGGGGATGACTGGCTGAGTATGAGTGAGGTCACAGATGCAGGAGGGTTAGAGGACATTACATTGGAGAGAGTGTAAGCTGGGTAGAAGATCTGAGGTAACATATGAGATGATGATAGGTTACATTAGAAGGACAATAGAGGAGCACAGGGGATGTCTGGCTGAGTATGAGTGAGGTCACAGATACAGGATGGTTAGAGGACAATACATTAGAGAGAGTGTAAGCTGTGGAGAAGATCTGAGGTAACATATGGGATGATATGATACATTAGAAGGACAGTAGATGAGCACAGGGGATGACTGGCTGAGTAGGAGTGAGGTCACAGATACAGGAGGGTTAGAGGACATTACATTAGAGATAGTGTAAGCTGGGGAGAAGATCTGAGGTAACATATGGGATGATTATATGATACATTAGAAGGACAATAGAGGAGCACAGGGGAAGACGGCTGAGTATGAGTAAGGTCACAGATACAGGAGGGTTAGAGGACATTACATTAGAGAGAGTGTAAGCTGGGGAGAAGCTCTGAGGTAACATATGGGATGATGATATGATACATTAGAAGGACAGTAGAGGAGCACAGGGGATGACTGGCTGAGTATGAGTGAGGTAACAGATGCAGGAGGGTTAGAGGACATTACATTGGAGAGAGTGTAAGCTGGGTAGAAGATTTGAGGTAACATATGAGATGATAATAGGATACATTAGAAGGACAATAGAGGAGCACAGGGGATGTCTGGCTGAGTATGAGTGAGGTCACAGATACAGGATGGTTAGAGGACAATACATTAGAGAGAGTGTAAGCTGGGGAGAAGATCTGAGGTAACATATGGGATGATATGATACATTAGAAGGACAGTAGATGAGCACAGGGGATGACTGGCTGAGAAGGAGTGAGGTCACAGATACAGGAGGGTTAGAGGACATTACATTAGAGATAGTGTAAGCTGGGGAGAAGATCTGAGGTAAGATATGGGATGATGATATGATACATTAGAAGGACAATAGAGGAGCACAGGGTATGAATGGCTGAGTATGAGTGAGGTCACAGATACAGTAGGGTTAGACGACACTACATTAGAGAGTGTAAGCTGGGTAGAAGATCTGAGGTAACATATGGGATGAGGATATGATACATTAGAAGGACAATAGAGAATCACTTTGGAAGATGGCTGAGTATGAGTGAGGTCACAGGTACAGGAGGGTTAGAGGACATTACAATAGAGATAGTGTAAGCTGGGGAGAAGATCTGAGGTAACATATGGGATGATGATAGGATACATTAGAAGGACAATAGAGGAGCACAGGAGATGATTGGCTGAGTATGAGTGAGCTCACAGATACAGGAGGGTTAGAGGACATTATATTAGAGAGAGTGTAAGCTGGGTAGAAGATCTGAGGTAACATATGGGATGAGGATATGATACATTAGAAGGACAATAGAGGAGCACAGGGGATGACTGGCTGAGTATGAGTGAGGTCACAGATACAGGAGGGTTAGAGGACATTACATTAGAGAGTGTAAGCTGGGGAGAAGATCGGAGGTAACATATGGGATGATGATAGGATACATTAGAAGGACAATAGAGGAGCACAGGAGATGACTGGTTGAGTATGAGTGAGGTCACAGATACAGGAGGGTTAGAAGACATTACATTAGAGAGAGTGTAAGCTGGGGAGAAGATCTGAGGTAACATGAGATGATGATATGATACATTAGAAGGACAGTAGAGGAGCACAGGGGATGACTGGCTGAGTATGAGTGAGGTCACAGATGCAGGAGGGTTAGAGGACATTACATTGGAGAGAGTGTAAGCTGGGTAGAAGATCTGAGGTAACATATGAGATGATGAAAGGATACATTAGAAGGACAATAGAGGAACACAGGGGATGTCTGTCTGAGTATGAGTGAGGTTACAGATACAGGAGGGTTAGAGGACATTACATTAGAGAGTGTTAGCTGGGGAGAAGATCGGAGGTAACATATGGGATGATGATAGGATACATTAGAAGGACAATAGAGGAGCACAGGAGATGACTGGTTGAGTATGAGTGAGGTCACAGATACAGGAGGGTTAGAGGACTTTACATTAGAGAGAGTGTAAGCTGGGGAGAAGATCTGAGGTAACATGAGATGATGATATGATACATTAGAAGGACAGTAGATGAGCACAGTGGATGACTGGCTGAGTATGAGTGAGGTCACAGATACAGGAGGGTTAGAGGACATTACATTAGAGAGAGTGTAAGCTGGGGAGAAGATCTGAGGTAACATATGGGATGAGGATATGATACATTAGAAGGACAATAGAGGAGCACAGGGGAAGATGGCTGAGTATGAGTGAGGTCACAGATACAGGAGGGTTAGAGGACATTACATTAGAGAGAGTGTAAGCTGGGGAGAAGCTCTGAGGTAACATATGGGATGATGATATGATACAATAGAAGGACAGTAGAGGAGCACAGGGGATGACTGGCTGAGTACGAGTGAGGTCACAGATGCAGGAGGGTTAGAGGACATTACATTGGAGAGAGTGTAAGCTGGGGAGAAGATCTGAGGTAACATATGGGATGATGATAGGATACATTAGAAGGACAATAGAGGAGCACAGGAGATGATTGGCTGAGTATGAGTGAGCTCACAGATACAGGAGGGTTAGAGGACATTATATTAGAGAGAGTTTAAGCTGGGTAGAAAATCTGAGGTAACATATGGGATGAGGATATGATACATTAGAAGGACAATAGAGGAGCACAGGGGATGACTGGCTGAGTATGAGTGAGGTCACAGATACAGGAGGGTTAGAGGACATTACATTAGAGAGTGTAAGCTGGGGAGAAGATCTGAGGTAAGATATGGGATGATGATATGATACATTAGAAGGACAATAGAGGAGCACAGGGTATGAATGGCTGAGTATGAGTGAGGTCACAGATACAGTAGGGTTAGACGACACTACATTAGAGAGTGTAAGCTGTGGAGAAGATCTGAGGTAACATATGGGATGAGGATATGATACATTAGAAGGACAATAGAGGAGCACTGGGGAAGATGGCTGAGTATGAGTGAGGTCACAGGTACAGGAGGGTTAGAGGACATTACAATAGAGATAGTGTAAGCTGGGGAGAAGATCTGAGGTAACATATGGGATGATGATAGGATACATTAGAAGGACAATAGAGGAGCACTGGAGATGACTGGCTGAGTATGAGTGAGCTCACAGATACAGGAGGGTTAGAGGACATTACATTAGAGAGAGTGTAAGCTGGGTAGAAGATCTGAGGTAACATATGGGATGAGGATATGATACATTAGAAGGACAATAGAGGAGCACAGGGGATGACTGGCTGAGTATGAGTGAGGTCACAGATACAGGAGGGTTAGAGGACATTACATTAGAGAGTGTAAGCTGAGGAGAAGATCTGAGGTAACATATGGGATGATGATAGGAAACATAAGAAGGACAATAGAGGAGCACAGGAGATGACTGGCTGAGTATGAGTGAGGTCACAGATACAGGAGGGTTAGAGGACATTACATTAGAGAGAGTGTAAGCTGGGGAGAAGATCTGAGGTAACATGAGATGATATGATACATTAGAAGGACAATAGATGAGTACAGGGGATGATTGGCTGAGTATGAGTGAGGTCACAGATACAGGAGGGTTAGAGGACATTACATTAGAGAGAGTGTAAGCTGGGGAGAATATCTCAGGTAACATATGGGATGAGGATATGATACATTAGAAGGACAATAGAGGAGCACAGGGGAAGATGGCTGAGTATGAGTGAGGTCACAAATACAGGAGGGTTAGAGGACATTACATTAGAGAGAGTGTAAGCTGGGGAGAAGCTCTGAGGTAACGTATGGGATGATGATATGATACATTAGAAGGACAGTAGAGGAGCACAGGGGATGACTTGCTGAGTATGAGTGAGGTCACAGATACAGGAGGGTTAGAGGACATTACATTAGAGAGAGTGTAAGCTGGGGAGAAGATCTGAGGTAACATATGGGATGAGGATATGATACATTAGAAGGACAATAGTGGAGCACAGGGGATGACTGGCTGAGTATGAGTGAGGTCACAGATACAGGAGGGTTAGAGGACATTACATTAGAGAGAGTGTAAGCTGGGGAGAAGATCTGAGGTAACATATGGGATGATGATATGTTACATTAGAAGGACAATGGAGGAGCACAGGGGATGATGACTGAGTATGAGTGAGGTCACAGATACAGGAGGGTTAGAGGACATTACATTAGAGAGAGAGTAAGCTGGGGAGATCTGAGGTAACATATGGGAGGATGATAATATACATTAGAAGGATAATAGAGGAGCACAGGGGATGACTGGCTGAGTATGAGTGAGGTCACAGGTACAGGAGGGTTAGAGGACATTACATTAGACAGAGAGTGAGCTGGGGAGAAGATCTGAGGTAATATATGGGATGATGATAGGATACATTAGAGGACAATAGGTGAGCACAGGGGATGACTGGCTGAGTATGAGTGAGGTCACAGATACAGGAGGGTTAGAGGACATTACATTAGAGAGAGTGTAAGCTGGGGAGAAGATCTGGGGTAACATATGGGATGATGATATGATACATTAGAAGGACAGTAGAGGAGCACAGGGGATGACTGGCTGAGTATGAGTGAGGTCACAGATGCAGGAGGGTTAGAGGACATTACATTGGAGAGAGTGTAAGCTGGGTAGAAGATCTGAGGTAACATATGAGATGATGATAGGTTACATTAGAAGGACAATAGAGGAGCACAGGGGATGTCTGGCTGAGTATGAGTGAGGTCACAGATACAGGATGGTTAGAGGACAATACATTAGAGAGAGTGTAAGCTGTGGAGAAGATCTGAGGTAACATATGGGATGATATGATACATTAGAAGGACAGTAGATGAGCACAGGGGATGACTGGCTGAGTAGGAGTGAGGTCACAGATACAGGAGGGTTAGAGGACATTACATTAGAGATAGTGTAAGCTGGGGAGAAGATCTGAGGTAACATATGGGATGATTATATGATACATTAGAAGGACAATAGAGGAGCACAGGGGAAGACGGCTGAGTATGAGTAAGGTCACAGATACAGGAGGGTTAGAGGACATTACATTAGAGAGAGTGTAAGCTGGGGAGAAGCTCTGAGGTAACATATGGGATGATGATATGATATATTAGAAGGACAGTAGAGGAGCACAGGGGATGACTGGCTGAGTATGAGTGAGATAACAGATGCAGGAGGGTTAGAGGACATTACATTGGAGAGAGTGTAAGCTGGGTAGAAGATCAGAGGTAACATATGAGATGATAATAGGATACATTAGAAGGACAATAGAGGAGGACAGGGGATGTCTGGCTGAGTATGAGTGAGGTCACAGATACAGGATGGTTAGAGGACAATACATTAGAGAGAGTGTAAGCTGGGTAGAAGATCTGAGGTAACATATTGGATGAGGATATGATACATTAGAAGGACAATAGAGGAGCACTGGGGAAGATGGCTGAGTATGAGTGAGGTCACAGGTACAGGAGGGTTAGAGGACATTACAATAGAGATAGTGTAAGCTGGGGAGAAGATCTGAGGTAACATATGGGATGATGATAGGATACATTAGAAGTACAATAGAGGAGCACAGGAGATGATTGGCTGAGTATGATTGAGCTCACAGATACAGGAGCGTTAGAGGACATTATATTAGAGAGAGTGTAAGCTGGGTAGAAGATCTGAGGTAACATATGGGATATGGATATGATACATTAGAAGGACAATAGAGGAGCACAGGGGATGACTGGCTGAGTATGAGTGAGGTCACAGATACAGGAGGGTTAGAGGACATTACATTAGAGAGTGTAAGCTGGGGAGAAGATCGGAGGTAACATATGGGAGGATGATAGGATACATTAGAAGGACAATAGAGGAGCACAGGAGATGACTGGTTGAGTATGAGTGAGGTCACAGATACAGGAGGGTTAGAGGACATTACATTAGAGAGAGTGTAAGCTGGGGAGAAGATCTGAGGTAACATGAGATGATGATATGATACATTAGAAGGACAGTAGAGGAGCACAGGGGATGACTGGCTGAGTATGAGTGAGGTCACAGATGCAGGAGGGTTAGAGGACATTACATTGGAGAGAGTGTAAGCTGGGTAGAAGATCTGAGGTAACATATGAGATGATGATAGGATACATTAGAAGGACAGTAGATGAGCACAGGGGATGATTGGCTGAGTATGAGTGAGGTCACAGAAACAGGAGGGTTAGAGGACATTACATTAGAGAGAGTGTAAGCTGGGGAGAAGATCTGAGGTAACATATGGGATGAGGATATGATACATTAGAAGGACAATAGAGGAGCACAGGGGAAGATGGCTGAGTATGAGTGAGGTCACAGATACAGGAGGGTTAGAGGACATTACATTAGAGAGAGTGTAAGCTGGGGAGAAGCTCTGAGGTAACATATGGGATGATGATATGATACATTAGAAGGACAGTAGAGGAGCACAGGGGATGACTGGCTGAGTACGAGTGAGGTCACAGATGCAGGAGGGTTAGAGGACATTACATTGGAGAGAGTGTAAGCTGGGGAGAAGATCTGAGGTAACATATGGGATGATGATAGGATACCTTAGAAGGACAATAGAGGAGCACAGGAGATGATTGGCTGAGTATGAGTGAGCTCACAGATACAGGAGGGTTAGAGGACATTACATTAGAGAGAGTGTAAGCTGGGTAGAAGATCTGAGGTAACATATGGGATGAGGATATGATACATTAGAAGGACAATAGAGGAGCACAGGGGATGACTGGCTGAGTATGAGTGAGGTCACAGATACAGGAGGGTTAGAGGACATTACATTAGAGAGTGTAAGCTGGGGAGAAGATCTGAGGTAAGATATGGGATGATGATATGATACATTAGAAGGACAATAGAGGAGCACAGGGTATGAATGGCTGAGTATGAGTGAGGTCACAGATACAGTAGGGTTAGACGACACTACATTAGAGAGTGTAAGCTGTGGAGAAGATCTGAGGTAACATAAAGGATGAGGATATGATACATTAGAAGGACAATAGAGGAGCACTGGGGAAGATGGCTGAGTATGAGTGAGGTCACAGGTACAGGAGGGTTAGAGGACATTACAATAGAGATAGTGTAAGCTGGGGAGAAGATCTGAGGTAACATATGGGATGATGATAGGATACATTAGAAGGACAATAGAGGAGCACAGGAGATGACTGGCTGAGTATGAGTGAGCTCACAGATACAGGAGGGTTAGAGGACATTACATTAGAGAGAGTGTAAGCTGGGTAGAAGATCTGAGGTAACATATGGGATGAGGATATGATACATTAGAAGGACAATAGAGGAGCACAGGGGATGACTGGCTGAGTATGAGTGAGGTCACAGATACAGGAGGGTTAGAGGACATTACATTAGAGAGTGTAAGCTGAGGAGAAGATCTGAGGTAACATATGGGATGATGATAGTAAACATAAGAAGGACAATAGAGGAGCACAGGAGATGACTGGCTGAGTATGAGTGAGGTCACAGATACAGGAGGGTTAGAGGAAATTACATTAGAGAGAGTGTAAGCTGGGGAGAAGATCTGAGGTAACATGAGATGATGATATGATACATTAGAAGGACAGTAGATGAGCACAGGGGATGATTGGCTGAGTATGAGTGAGGTCACAGATACAGGAGGGTTAGAGGACATTACATTAGAGAGAGTGTAAGCTGGGGAGAATATCTGAGGTAACATATGGGATGAGGATATGATACATTAGAAGGACAATAGAGGAGCACAGGGGAAGATGGCTGAGTATGAGTGAGGTCACAAATACAGGAGGGTTAGAGGACATTACCTTAGAGAGAGTGTAAGCTGGGGAGAAGCTCTGAGGTAACGTATGAGATGATGATATGATACATTAGAAGGACAGTAGAGGAGCACAGGGGATGACTTGCTGAGTAAGAGTGAGGTCACAGATACAGGAGGGTTAGAGGACATTACATTAGATAGAGTGTAAGCTGGGGAGAAGATCTGAGGTAACATATGGGATGAGGATATGATACATTAGAAGGACAATAGTGGAGCACAGGGGATGACTGGCTGAGTATGAGTGAGGTCACAGATACAGGAGGGTTAGAGGACATTACATTAGAGAGAGTGTAAGCTGGGGAGAAGATCTGAGGTAACATATGGGATGATGATATGTTACATTAGAAGGACAATGGAGGAGCACAGGGGATGATGACTGAGTATGAGTGAGGTCACAGATACAGGAGGGTTAGAGGACATTACATTAGAGAGAGAGTAAGCTGGGGAGATCTGAGGTAACATATGGGAGGATGATAATATACATTAGATGGATAATAGAGGAGCACAGGGGATGACTGGCTGAGTATGAGTGAGGTCACAGGTACAGGAGGGTTAGAGGACATTACATTAGACAGAGAGTGAGCTGGGGAGAAGATCTGAGGTAATATATGGGATGATGATAGGATACATTAGAGGACAATAGGTGAGCACAGGGGATGACTGGCTGAGTATGAGTGAGGTCACAGATACAGGATGGTTAGAGGACAATACATTAGAGAGAGTGTAAGCTGGGGAGAAGATCTGAGGTAACATATGGGATGATATGATACATTAGAAGGACAGTAGATGAGCACAGGGGATGACTGGCTGAGTAGGAGTGAGGTCACAGATACAGGAGGGTTAGAGGACATTACATTAGAGATAGTGTAAGCTGGGGAGAAGATCTGAGGTAACATATGGGATGATGATATGATACATTAGAAGGACAATAGAGGAGCACAGGGTATGAATGGCTGAGTATGAGTGAGGTCACAGATACAGTAGGGTTAGACGACACTACATTAGAGAGTGTAAGCTGGGTAGAAGATCTGAGGTAACATATGGGATGAGGATATGATACATTAGAAGGACAATAGAGGAGCACTGGGGAAGATGGCTGAGTATGAGTGAGGTCACAGGTACAGGAGGGTTAGAGGACATTACAATAGAGATAGTGTAAGCTGGGGAGAAGATCAGAGGTAACATATGGGATGATGATAGGATACATTAGAAGGACAATAGAGGAGCACAGGAGATGACTGGCTGAGTATGAGTGAGCTCACAGATACAGGAGGGTTAGAGGACATTACATTAGAGAGAGTGTAAGCTGGGTAGAAGATCTGAGGTAACATATGAGATGAGGATATGATACATTAGAAGGACAATAGAGGAGCACAGGGGATGACTGGCTGAGTATGAGTGAGGTCACAGATACAGGAGGGTTAGAGGACATTACATTAGAGAGTGTAAGCTGGGGAGAAGATCGGAGGTAACATATGGGATGATGATAGGATACATTAGAAGGACAATAGAGGAGCACAGGAGATGACTGGATGAGTATGAGTGAGGTCACAGATACAGGAGGGTTAGAGGACATTACATTAGAGAGTGTAAGCTGAGGAGAAGATCTGAGGTAACATATGGGATGATGATAGGAAACATTAGAAGGACAATAGAGGAGCACAGGAGATGACTGGCTGAGTATGAGTGAGGTCACAGATACAGGAGGGTTAGAGGACATTACATTAGAGAGGGTTTAAGCTGGGGAGAAGATCTGAGGTAACATGAGATGATGATATGATACATTAGAAGGACAATAGAGGAGCACAGGGGAAGATGGCTGAGTATCTGTGAGGTCACAGATACAGGAGGGTTAGAGGACATTACATTAGAGAGAGTGTAAGCTGGTGAGAAGCTCTGAGGTAACGTATGGGATGATGATATGATACATTAGATGGACAGTAGAGGAGCACAGGGGATGACTTGCTGAGTATGAGTGAGGTCACAGATACAGGAGGGTTAGAGGACATTACATTAGAGAGAGTGTAAGCTGGGGAGAAGATCTGAGGTAACATATGGGATGAGGATATGATACATTAGAAGGACAATAGTGGAGCACAGGGGATGACTGGCTGAGTATGAGTGAGGTCACAGATACAGGAGGGTTAGAGGACATTACATTAGAGAGAGTGTAAGCTGGGGAGAAGATCTGAGGTAACATATGGGATGATGATATGTTACATTAGAAGGACAATGGAGGAGCACAGGGGATGATGACTGAGTATGAGTGAGGTCACAGATACAGGAGTGTTAGAGGACATTACATTAGAGAGAGAGTAAGCTGGGGAGATCTGAGGTAACATATGGGAGGATGATAATATACATTAGAAGGATAATAGAGGAGCACAGGGGATGACTGGCTGAGTATGAGTGAGGTCACAGTTACAGGAGGGTTAGAGGACATTACATTAGACAGAGAGTGAGCTGGGGAGAAGATCTGAGGTAATATTTGGGATGATGATAGGATACATTAGAGGACAATAGGTGAGCACAGGGGATGACTGGCTGTGTATGAGTGAGGTCACAGATACAGGAGGGTTAGAGGACATTACATTAGAGAGAGTGTAAGCTGGGGAGAAGATCTGGGGTAACATATGGGATGATGATATGATACATTAGAAGGACAATAGAGGAGCACAGGAGATGACTGGCTGAGTATGAGTGAGGTCACAGATACAGGAGGGTTAGAGGACATTACATTATAGAGAGTGTAAGCTGGGGAGAAGATCTGAGGTAACATAAGGGATGATGATATGATACATTAGAAGGACAATAGAGGAGCACAGGGGATGACTGGCTGAGTATGAGTGAGGTCACAGATACAGGAGGGTTAGAGGACATTACATTAGAGAGAGTGTAGGCTGGGGAGAAGATCTGAGGTAACATATGGGATGATGATATGATACATTAGAAGGACAATAGAGGAGCACAGATGATGTCTGGCTGAGTATGAGTGAGGTCACAGATACAGGAGGGTTAGAGGACATTACATTAGAGAGTGTAAGTTGGGTAGAAGATCTGAGGTAACATATGGGATGATGATAGGATACATTAGAAGGACAATAGAGGAGCACAGGGGATGACTGGCTGAGTATGAGTGAGGTCACAGATACAGGAGGGTTAGAGGACCTTACATTAGAGAGAGTGTAAGCTGGGGAGAAGATCTGAGGTAACATATGGGATGATGATATGATACATTAGAAGGACAATAGAGGAGCACAGGGGATGACTGGCTGAGTATGAATGAGGTCACAGATACAGGAGGGATAGAGGACATTACATTAGCGAGAGTGTAAGCTGTGGAGAAGATCTGAGGTAAAATATGGGATGATGATAGGATACATTAGAAGGACAATAGAGGAGCACAGGGGATGACTGGCTGAGTGTGAGTGAGGTCACAGATACAGGAGGGTTAGAAGACATTACATTAGAGAGAGTGTAAGCTGGGGAGAAGATCTGAGGTAACATATGGGATGATGATAGGATACATTAGAAGGACAATAGAGGAGCACAGGGTATGAATGGCTGAGTATGAGTGAGGTCACAGGTACAGGAGGGTTAGAGGACATTACATTAGAGAGAGTGTAAGCTGGGGAGAAGATCTGAGGGAACATGAGATGATGATACGATACATTAGAAGGACAGTAGAGGAGCACAGGGGATGACAGGCTGAGTATGAGTGAGGTCACAGATACAGTAGGGTTAGAGGACATTACATTAGAGAGAGTGTAAGCTGGGGAGAAGATCTGAGGTAACATATGGGATGATGATATGATACATTAGAGGACAATAAACGAGCACAGGAGATGACTGTCTGAGTATGAGTGAGGTCACAGATACAGGAGGGTTAGAGGACATTACAGTAGAAAGTGTAAGCTGGGGAGAAGATCTGAGGTAACATATGGGATGAGGATAAGGTACATTAGAAGGACAATAGAGGAGCACAGGGGATGACTGGCTGAGTATGAGTGAGGTCACAGATACAGGAGGGTTAGAGGACATTACATTAGAGAGTGTAAGTTGGGGTGAAGATCTGCAGTAACATATGGGATGATGATAGGATACATTAGAAGGACAATAGAGGAGCACAGGAGATGACTGGCTGAGTATGAGTGAGGTCAAAGATACAGGGGGGTTAGAGGACATTACATTAGAGAGTGTAAGCTGGGGAGAAGATCTGAGGTAACATATGGGATGATGATAGGATACATTAGAAGGACAATAGAGGAGCACAGGAGATGACTGGCTGAGTATGAGTGATGTCACAGATACAGGAGGGTTAGAGGACATTACATTAGAGAGAGTGTAAGCTGGGGAGAAGATCTGAGGTAACATGAGATGAGGATATGATACATTTGAAGGACAGTAGATGAGCACAGGGGATGATTGGCTGAGTATGATTGAGGTCACAGATACAGGAGGGTTAGAGGACATTACATTAGAGAGAGTGTAACCTGGGGAGAAGATCTGAGGTAACATATGGGATGAGGATATGATACATTAGAAGGACAGTAGAGGAGCACAGGGGAAGATGGCTGAGAATGAGTGAGGTCACAGATACAGGAGGGTTAGAGGACATTACATTAGAGAGAGTGTAAGCTGGGGAGAAGATCTGAGGTAACATATGGGAGGATGATATGATACATTAGAAGGACAATAGAGGATCACAGGGGATGACTGGCTGAGTATGAATGAGGTCACAGATACAGGAGGGTTAGAGGACATTACATTAGCGAGAGTGTAAGCTGTGGAGAAGATCTGAGGTAAAATATGGGATGATGATAGGATACATTAGAAGGACAATAGAGGAGCACAGGGGATGACTGGCTGAGTATGAGTGAGGTCACAGATACTGGAGTGTTAGAGGACATTACATTAGAGAGAGTGTAAGCTGGGGAGAAGCTCTGAGGTAACATATGGGATGATGATATGATACATTAGAATTACAATAGAGGAGCACAGGGGATGACTGGCTGAGTATGAGTGAGGTCACAGATACAGGAGGGTTAGAGGACATTACATTAGAGAGAGTGTAAGCTGGGGAGAAGATCTGAGGTAACATGAGATGATGATATGATACATTAGAAGGACAGTAGATGAGCACAGGGGATGACTGGCTGAGTATGAGTGAGGTCACATATACAGGAGGGTTAGAGGACATTACATTAGAGAGAGTGTAAGCTGGGAAGAAGATCTGAGGTAACATATGGGATGAGGATATGATACATTAGAAGTACAATAGAGGAGCACAGGGGAAGATGGCTGAGTATGAGTGAGGTCACAGATACAGGAGGGTTAGAGGACATTACATTAGAGAGAGTGTAAGCTGGGGAGAAGCTCTGAGGTAACATATGGGATGATGATATCATACATTAGAAGGACAGTAGAGGAGCACAGGGGATGTCTGGCTGAGTATGAGTGAGGTCACAGATACAGGATGGTTAGAGGACAATACATTAGAGAGAGAGTAAGCTGGGGAGAAGATCTGAGGTAACATATGGGATGATATGATATATTAGAAGGACAGTAGATGAGCACAGGGGATGACTGGCTGAGTAGGAGTGAGGTCAGAGATACAGGAGGGTTAGAGGACATTACATTAGAGATAGTGTAAGCTGGGGAGAAGATCTGAGGTAACATATGGGATGATGATATGATACATTAGAAGGACAATAGAGGAGCACAGGGTATGAATGGCTGAGTATGAGTGAGGTCACAGATACAGTAGGGTTAGACGACACTACATTAGAGAGTGTAAGCTGGGTAGAAGATCTGAGGTAACATATGGGATGAGGATATGATACATTAGAAGGACAATAGAGGAGCACTGGGGAAGATGGCTGAGTATGAGTGAGGTCACAGGAACAGGAGGGTTAGAGGACATTACATTAGAGAGAGTGTAAGCTGGGTAGAAGATATGAGGTAACATATGGGATGAGGATATGATACATTAGAAGGACAATAGAGGAGCACAGGGGATGACTGGCTGAGTATGAGTGAGGTCACAGATACAGGAGGATTAGAGGACATTACATTAGAGAGAGTGTAAGCTGGGTAGAAGATCTGAGGTAATATATGGGATGAGGATATGATACATTAGAAGGACAATAGAGGAGCACAGGGGATGACTGGCTGAGTATGAGTGAGGTCACAGATACAGGAGGGTTAGAGGACATTACATTAGAGAGAGTGTAAGCTGGGGAGAAGATCTGAGGTAACATATGGGATGATGATAGGATACATTAGAAGGACAATAGAGGAGCACAGGAGATGATAGGCTGAGTATGAGTGAGGTCAAAGATACAGGAGGGTTAGAGGACATTACATTAGAGAGTGTAAGCTGGGAAGAAGATCTGAGGTAACATATGGGATGATGATAGGATACATTAGAAGGACAATAGAGGAGCACAGGAGATGACTGGCTGAGTATGAGTGAGGTCACAGATACAGGAGGGTTAGAGGACATTACATTAGAGAGAGTGTAAGCTGGGGAGAAGATCTGAGGTAACATGAGATGATGACATGATACATTAGAAGGACAGCAGATGAGCACAGGGGATGATTGGCTGAGTATGAGTGAGGTCACAGATACAGGAGGGTTAGAGGACATTACATTAGAGAGTGTAAGCTGGGGAGAAGATCCGAGGTAACATATGGGATGATGATAGGATACATTAGAAGGACAATAGAGGAGCACAGGAGATGACTGGATGAGTATGAGTGAGGTCACAGATACAGGAGGGTTAGAGGACATTACATTAGAGAGTGTAAGCTGAGGAGAAGATCTGAGGTAACATATGGGATGATGATAGGAAACATTAGAAGGACAATAGAGGAGCACAGGAGATGACTGGCTGAGTATGAGTGAGGTCACAGATACAGGAGGGTTAGAGGACATTACATTAGAGAGAGTGTAAGCTGGGGAGAAGATCTGAGGTAACATGAGATGATGATATGATACATTAGAAGGACAATAGAGGAGCACAGGGGAAGATGGCTGAGTATGAGTGAGGTCACAGATACAGGAGGGTTAGAGGACATTACATTAGAGAGAGTGTAAGCTGGTGAGAAGCTCTGAGGTAACGTATGGGATGATGATATGATACATTAGATGGACAGTAGAGGAGCACAGGGGATGACTTGCTGAGTATGAGTGAGGTCACAGATACAGGAGGGTTAGAGGACATTACATTAGAGAGAGTGTAAGCTGGGGAGAAGATCTGAGGTAACATATGGGATGAGGATATGATACATTAGAAGGACAATAGTGGAGCACAGGGGATGACTGGCTGAGTATGAGTGAGGTCACAGATACAGGAGGGTTAGAGGACATTACATTAGAGAGAGTGTAAGCTGGGGAGAAGATCTGAGGTAACATATGGGATGATGATATGTTACATTAGAAGGACAATGGAGGAGCACAGGGGATGATGACTGAGTATGAGTGAGGTCACAGATACAGGAGTGTTAGAGGACATTACATTAGAGAGAGAGTAAGCTGGGGAGATCTGAGGTAACATATGGGAGGATGATAATATACATTAGAAGGATAATAGAGGAGCACAGGGGATGACTGGCTGAGTATGAGTGAGGTCACAGTTACAGGAGGGTTAGAGGACATTACATTAGACAGAGAGTGAGCTGGGGAGAAGATCTGAGGTAATATTTGGGATGATGATAGGATACATTAGAGGACAATAGGTGAGCACAGGGGATGACTGGCTGTGTATGAGTGAGGTCACAGATACAGGAGGGTTAGAGGACATTACATTAGAGAGAGTGTAAGCTGGGGAGAAGATCTGGGGTAACATATGGGATGATGATATGATACATTAGAAGGACAATAGAGGAGCACAGGAGATGACTGGCTGAGTATGAGTGAGGTCACAGATACAGGAGGGTTAGAGGACATTACATTATAGAGAGTGTAAGCTGGGGAGAAGATCTGAGGTAACATAAGGGATGATGATATGATACATTAGAAGGACAATAGAGGAGCACAGGGGATGACTGGCTGAGTATGAGTGAGGTCACAGATACAGGAGGGTGAGAGGACATTACATTAGAGAGAGTGTAAGCTGGGGAGAAGATCTGAGGTAACATATGGGATGATGATATGATACATTAGAAGGACAATAGAGGAGCACAGATGATGTCTGGCTGAGTATGAGTGAGGTCACAGATACAGGAGGGTTAGAGGACATTACATTAGAGAGTGTAAGTTGGGTAGAAGATCTGAGGTAACATATGGGATGATGATAGGATACATTAGAAGGACAATAGAGGAGCACAGGGGATGACTGGCTGAGTCTGAGTGAGGTCACAGATACAGGAGGGTTAGAGGACATTACATTAGAGAGAGTGTAAGCTGGGGAGAAGATCTGAGGTAACATATGGGAGGAGGATATGATACATTAGAAGGACAATAGAGGAGCACAGGGGAAGATGGCTGAGTATGAGAGAGGTCACAGGTACAGGAGGGTTAGAGGACATTACATTAGAGAGTGTAAGCTGGGGAGAAGATCTGAGGTAACATATGGGATGATGATATGATACATTAGAAGGACAATAGAGGAGCACAGGGGATGACTGGCTGAGTATGAATGAGGTCACAGATACAGGAGGGATAGAGGACATTACATTAGCGAGAGTGTAAGCTGTGGAGAAGATCTGAGGTAAAATATGGGATGATGATAGGATACATTAGAAGGACAATAGAGGAGCACAGGGGATGACTGGCTGAGTGTGAGTGAGGTCACAGATACAGGAGGGTTAGAGGACATTACATTAGAGAGAGTGTAAGCTGGGGAGAAGATCTGAGGTAACATATGGGATGATGATAGGATACATTAGAAGGACAATAGAGGAGCACAGGGTATGAATGGCTGAGTATGAGTGAGGTCACAGGTACAGGAGGGTTAGAGGACATTACATTAGAGAGAGTGTAAGCTGGGGAGAAGATCTGAGGGAACATGAGATGATGATACGATACATTAGAAGGACAGTAGAGGAGCACAGGGGATGACTGGCTGAGTATGAGTGAGGTCACAGATACAGTAGGGTTAGAGGACATTACATTAGAGAGAGTGTAAGCTGGGGAGAAGATCTGAGGTAACATATGGGATGATGATATGATACATTAGAGGACAATAAACGAGCACAGGAGATGACTGTCTGAGTATGAGTGAGGTCACAGATACAGGAGGGTTAGAGGACATTACATTAGAGAGTGTAAGCTGGGGAGAAGATCAGAGGTAACATATGGGATGAGGATAAGGTACATTAGAAGTACAATAGAGGAGCACAGGGGATGACTGGCTGAGTATGAGTGAGGTCACAGATACAGGAGGGTTAGAGGACATTACATTAGAGAGTGTAAGTTGGGGTGAAGATCTGCAGTAACATATGGGATGATGATAGGATACATTAGAAGGACAATAGAGGAGCACAGGAGATGACTGGCTGAGTATGAGTGAGGTCAAAGATACAGGGGGGTTAGAGGACATTACATTAGAGAGTGTAAGCTGGGGAGAAGATCTGAGGTAACATATGGGATGATGATAGGATACATTAGAAGGACAATAGAGGAGCACAGGAGATGACTGGCTGAGTATGAGTGATGTCACAGATACAGGAGGGTTAGAGGACATTACATTAGAGAGAGTGTAAGCTGGGGAGAAGATCTGAGGTAACATGAGATGAGGATATGATACATTTGAAGGACAGTAGAGGAGCACAGGGGAAGATGGCTGAGAATGAGTGAGGTCACAGATACAGGAGGGTTAGAGGACATTACATTAGAGAGAGTGTAAGCTGGGGAGAAGATCTGAGGTAACATATGGGAGGATGATATGATACATTAGAAGGACAATAGAGGAGCACAGTGGATGACTGGCTGAGTATGAATGAGGTCACAGATACAGGAGGATTAGAGGACATTACATTAGCGAGAGTGTAAGCTGTGGAGAAGATCTGAGGTAAAATATGGGATGATGATAGGATACATTAGAAGGACAATAGAGGAGCACAGGGGATGACTGGCTGAGTATGAGTGAGGTCACAGATACTGGAGGGTTAGAGGACATTACATTAGAGAGAGTGTAAGCTGGGGAGAAGATCTGAGGTAACATATGGGATGATGATATGATACATTAGAATTACAATAGAGGAGCACAGGGGATGACTGGCTGAGTATGAGTGAGGTCACAGATACAGGAGGGTTAGAGGACATTACATTAGAGAGAGTGTAAGCTGGGGAGAAGATCTGAGGTAACATGAGATGATGATATGATACATTAGAAGGACAGTAGATGAGCACAGGGGATGACTGGCTGAGTATGAGTGAGGTCACATATACAGGAGGGTTAGAGGACATTACATTAGAGAGAGTGTAAGCTGGGGAGAAGATCTGAGGTAACATATGGGATGAGGATATGATACATTAGAAGGACAATAGAGGAGCACAGGGGAAGATGGCTGAGTATGAGTGAGGTCACAGATACAGGAGGGTTAGAGGACATTACATTAGAGAGAGTGTAAGCTGGGGAGAAGCTCTGAGGTAACATATGGGATGATGATATGATACATTAGAAGGACAGTAGATGAGCACAGGGGATGACTGGCTGAGTATGAGTGAGGTCACAGATACAGGAGGATTAGAGGACATTACATTAGAGAGAGTGTAAGCTGGGTAGAAGATCTGAGGTAACATATGGGATGAGGATATGATACATTAGAAGGACAATAGAGGAGCACAGGGGATGACTGGCTGAGTATGAGTGAGGTCACAGATACAGGAGGGTGAGAGGACATTACATTAGAGAGAGTGTAAGCTGGGGAGAAGATCTGAGGTAACATATGGGATGATGATAGGATACATTAGAAGGACAATAGAGGAGCACAGGAGATGATAGGCTGAGTATGAGTGAGGTCAAAGATACAGGAGGGTTAGAGGACATTACATTAGAGAGTGTAAGCTGGGAAGAAGATCTGAGGTAACATATGGGATGATGATAGGATACATTAGAAGGACAATAGAGGAGCACAGGAGATGACTGGCTGAGTATGAGTGAGGTCACAGATACAGGAGGGTTAGAGGACATTACATTAGAGAGAGTGTAAGCTGGGGAGAAGATCTGAGGTAACATGAGATGATGACATGATACATTAGAAGGACAGCAGATGAGCACAGGGGATGATTGGCTGAGTATGAGTGAGGTCACAGATACAGGAGGGTGAGAGGACATTACATTAGAGAGAGTGTAAGCTGGGGAGAAGATCTGAGGTAACATATGGGATGATGATATGATACATTAGAAGGACAATAGAGGAGCACAGATGATGTCTGGCTGAGTATGAGTGAGGTCACAGATACAGGAGGGTTAGAGGACATTACATTAGAGAGTGTAAGTTGGGTAGAAGATCTGAGGTAACATATGGGATGATGATAGGATACATTAGAAGGACAATAGAGGAGCACAGGGGATGACTGGCTGAGTCTGAGTGAGGTCACAGATACAGGAGGGTTAGAGGACATTACATTAGAGAGAGTGTAAGCTGGGGAGAAGATCTGAGGTAACATATGGGAGGAGGATATGATACATTAGAAGGACAATAGAGGAGCACAGGGGAAGATGGCTGAGTATGAGAGAGGTCACAGGTACAGGAGGGTTAGAGGACATTACATTAGAGAGTGTAAGCTGGGGAGAAGATCTGAGGTAACATATGGGATGATGATATGATACATTAGAAGGACAATAGAGGAGCACAGGGGATGACTGGCTGAGTATGAATGAGGTCACAGATACAGGAGGGATAGAGGACATTACATTAGCGAGAGTGTAAGCTGTGGAGAAGATCTGAGGTAAAATATGGGATGATGATAGGATACATTAGAAGGACAATAGAGGAGCACAGGGGATGACTGGCTGAGTGTGAGTGAGGTCACAGATACAGGAGGGTTAGAGGACATTACATTAGAGAGAGTGTAAGCTGGGGAGAAGATCTGAGGTAACATATGGGATGATGATAGGATACATTAGAAGGACAATAGAGGAGCACAGGGTATGAATGGCTGAGTATGAGTGAGGTCACAGGTACAGGAGGGTTAGAGGACATTACATTAGAGAGAGTGTAAGCTGGGGAGAAGATCTGAGGGAACATGAGATGATGATACGATACATTAGAAGGACAGTAGAGGAGCACAGGGGATGACTGGCTGAGTATGAGTGAGGTCACAGATACAGTAGGGTTAGAGGACATTACATTAGAGAGAGTGTAAGCTGGGGAGAAGATCTGAGGTAACATATGGGATGATGATATGATACATTAGAGGACAATAAACGAGCACAGGAGATGACTGTCTGAGTATGAGTGAGGTCACAGATATAGGAGGGTTAGAGGACATTACATTAGAGAGTGTAAGCTGGGGAGAAGATCAGAGGTAACATATGGGATGAGGATAAGGTACATTAGAAGTACAATAGAGGAGCACAGGGGATGACTGGCTGATTATGAGTGAGGTCACAGATACAGGAGGGTTAGAGGACATTACATTAGAGAGTGTAAGTTGGGGTGAAGATCTGCAGTAACATATGGGATGATGATAGGATACATTAGAAGGACAATAGAGGAGCACAGGAGATGACTGGCTGAGTATGAGTGAGGTCAAAGATACAGGGGGGTTAGAGGACATTACATTAGAGAGTGTAAGCTGGGGAGAAGATCTGAGGTAACATATGGGATGATGATAGGATACATTAGAAGGACAATAGAGGAGCACAGGAGATGACTGGCTGAGTATGAGTGATGTCACAGATACAGGAGGGTTAGAGGACATTACATTAGAGAGAGTGTAAGCTGGGGAGAAGATCTGAGGTAACATGAGATGAGGATATGATACATTTGAAGGACAGTAGAGGAGCACAGGGGAAGATGGCTGAGAATGAGTGAGGTCACAGATACAGGAGGGTTAGAGGACATTACATTAGAGAGAGTGTAAGCTGGGGAGAAGATCTGAGGTAACATATGGGAGGATGATATGATACATTAGAAGGACAATAGAGGAGCACAGTGGATGACTGGCTGAGTATGAATGAGGTCACAGATACAGGAGGATTAGAGGACATTACATTAGCGAGAGTGTAAGCTGTGGAGAAGATCTGAGGTAAAATATGGGATGATGATAGGATACATTAGAAGGACAATAGAGGAGCACAGGGGATGACTGGCTGAGTATGAGTGAGGTCACAGATACTGGAGGGTTAGAGGACATTACATTAGAGAGAGTGTAAGCTGGGGAGAAGCTCTGAGGTAACATATGGGATGATGATATGATACATTAGAATTACAATAGAGGAGCACAGGGGATGACTGGCTGAGTATGAGTGAGGTCACAGATACAGGAGGGTTAGAGGACATTACATTAGAGAGAGTGTAAGCTGGGGAGAAGATCTGAGGTAACATGAGATGATGATATGATACATTAGAAGGACAGTAGATGAGCACAGGGGATGACTGGCTGAGTATGAGTGAGGTCACATATACAGGAGGGTTAGAGGACATTACATTAGAGAGAGTGTAAGCTGGGGAGAAGATCTGAGGTAACATATGGGATGAGGATATGATACATTAGAAGGACAATAGAGGAGCACAGGGGAAGATGGCTGAGTATGAGTGAGGTCACAGATACAGGAGGGTTAGAGGACATTACATTAGAGAGAGTGTAAGCTGGGGAGAAGCTCTGAGGTAACATATGGGATGATGATATGATACATTAGAAGGACAGTAGAGGAGCACAGGGGATGTCTGGCTGAGTATGAGTGAGGTCACAGATACAGGATGGTTAGAGGACAATACATTAGAGAGAGAGTAAGCTGGGGAGAAGATCTGAGGTAACATATGGGATGATATGATATATTAGAAGGACAGTAGATGAGCACAGGGGATGACTGGCTGAGTATGAGTGAGGTCACAGATACAGGAGGATTAGAGGACATTACATTAGAGAGAGTGTAAGCTGGGTAGAAGATCTGAGGTAACATATGGGATGAGGATATGATACATTAGAAGGACAATAGAGGAGCACAGGGGATGACTGGCTGAGTATGAGTGAGGTCACAGATACAGGAGGGTTAGAGGACATTACATTAGAGAGAGTGTAAGCTGGGGAGAAGATCTGAGGTAACATATGGGATGATGATAGGATACATTAGAAGGACAATAGAGGAGCACAGGAGATGATAGGCTGAGTATGAGTGAGGTCAAAGATACAGGAGGGTTAGAGGACATTACATTAGAGAGTGTAAGCTGGGAAGAAGATCTGAGGTAACATATGGGATGATGATAGGATACATTAGAAGGACAATAGAGGAGCACAGGAGATGACTGGCTGAGTATGAGTGAGGTCACAGATACAGGAGGGTTAGAGGACATTACATTAGAGAGAGTGTAAGCTGGGGAGAAGATCTGAGGTAACATGAGATGATGACATGATACATTAGAAGGACAGCAGATGAGCACAGGGGATGATTGGCTGAGTATGAGTGAGGTCACAGATACAGTAGGGTTAGAGGACATTACATTAGAGAGAGTGTAAGCTGGGGAGAAGATCTGAGGTAACATATGGGATGAGGATATGATACATTAGAAGGACAATAGAGGAGCACAGGGGAAGATGGCTGAGAATGAATGAGGTCACAGACACAGGAGGGTTAGAGGACATTACATTAGAGAGAGTGTAAGCTGGGGAGAAGATCTGAGGTAACATATGGGAGGATGATATGATACATTAGAAGGACAATAGAGGAGCACAGTGGATGACTGGCTGAGTATGAATGAGGTCACAGATACAGGAGGGTTAGAGGACATTACATTAGCGAGAGTGTAAGCTGTGGAGAAGATCTGAGGTAAAATATGGGATGATGATAGGATACATTAGAAGGACAATAGAGGAGCACAGGGGATGACTGGCTGAGTATGAGTGAGGTCACAGATACTGGAGGGTTAGAGGACATTACATTAGAGAGAGTGTAAGCTAAGGGAGAAGATCTGAGGTAACATATGGGATGATGATATGATACATTAGAATTACAATAGAGGAGCACAGGGGATGACTGGCTGAGTATGAGTGAGGTCACAGATACAGGAGGGTTAGAGGACATTGCATTAGAGAGAGTGTAAGCTGGGGAGAAGATCTGAGGTAACATGAGATGATGATATGATACATTAGAAGGACAGTAGATGAGCACAGAGGATGACTGGCTGAGTATGAGTGAGGTCACATATACAGGAGGGTTAGAGGACATTACATTAGAGAGAGTGTAAGCTGGGGAGAAGATCTGAGGTAACATATGGGATGAGGATATGATACATTAGAAGGACAATAGAGGAGCACAGGGGAAGATGGCTGAGTATGAATGAGGTCACAGATACAGGAGGGTTAGAGGACATTACATTAGAGAGAGTGTAAGCTGGGGAGAAGCTCTGAGGTAACATATGGGATGATGATATGATACATTAGAAGGACAGTAGAGGAGCACAGGGGATGTCTGGCTGAGTATGAGTGAGGTCACAGATACAGGATGGTTAGAGGACAATACATTAGAGAGAGAGTAAGCTGGGGAGAAGATCTGAGGTAACATATGGGATGATATGATATATTAGAAGGACAGTAGATGAGCACAGGGGATGACTGGCTGAGTATGAGTGAGGTCACAGATACAGGAGGATTAGAGGACATTACATTAGAGAGAGTGTAAGCTGGGTAGAAGATCTGAGGTAACATATGGGATGAGGATATGATACATTAGAAGGACAATAGAGGAGCACAGGGGATGACTGGCTGAGTATGAGTGAGGTCACAGATACAGGAGGGTTAGAGGACATTACATTAGAGAGAGTGTAAGCTGGGGAGAAGATCTGAGGTAACATATGGGATGATGATAGGATACATTAGAAGGACAATAGAGGAGCACAGGAGATGATAGGCTGAGTATGAGTGAGGTCAAAGATACAGGAGGGTTAGAGGACATTACATTAGAGAGTGTAAGCTGGGAAGAAGATCTGAGGTAACATATGGGATGATGATAGGATACATTAGAAGGACAATAGAGGAGCACAGGAGATGACTGGCTGAGTATGAGTGAGGTCACAGATACAGGAGGGTTAGAGGACATTACATTAGAGAGAGTGTAAGCTGGGGAGAAGATCTGAGGTAACATGAGATGATGACATGATACATTAGAAGGACAGCAGATGAGCACAGGGGATGATTGGCTGAGTATGAGTGAGGTCACAGATACAGTAGGGTTAGAGGACATTACATTAGAGAGAGTGTAAGCTGGGGAGAAGATCTGAGGTAACATATGGGATGAGGATATGATACATTAGAAGGACAATAGAGGAGCACAGGGGAAGATGGCTGAGAATGAGTGAGGTCACAGACACAGGAGGGTTAGAGGACATTACATTGGAGAGAGTGTAAGCTGGGGAGAAGATCTGAGGTAACATATGGGAGGATGATATGATACATTAGAATGACAATAGAGGAGCACAGTGGATGACTGGCTGAGTATGAATGAGGTCACAGATACAGGAGGGTTAGAGGACATTACATTAGCGAGAGTGTAAGCTGTGGAGAAGATCTGAGGTAAAATATGGGATGATGATAGGATACATTAGAAGGACAATAGAGGAGCACAGGGGATGACTGGCTGAGTATGAGTGAGGTCACAGATACTGGAGGGTTAGAGGACATTACATTAGAGAGAGTGTAAGCTGGGGAGAAGATCTGAGGTAACATATGGGATGATGATATGATACATTAGAATTACAATAGAGGAGCACAGGGGATGACTGGCTGAGTATGAGTGAGGTCACAGATACAGGAGGGTTAGAGGACATTACAATAGAGAGAGTGTAAGCTGGGGAGAAGATCTGAGGTAACATGAGATGATGATATGATACATTAGAAGGACAGTAGATGAGCACAGGGGATGACTGGCTGAGTATGAGTGAGGTCACATATACAGGAGGGTTAGAGGACATTACATTAGAGAGAGTGTAAGCTGGGGAGAAGATCTGAGGTAACATATGGGATGAGGATATGATACATTAGAAGGACAATAGAGGAGCACAGGGGAAGATGGCTGAGTATGAGTGAGGTCACAGATACAGGATGGTTAGAGGACAATACATTAGAGAGAGAGTAAGCTGGGGAGAAGATCTGAGGTAACATATGGGATGATATGATATATTAGAAGGACAGTAGATGAGCACAGGGGATGACTGACTGAGTAGGAGTGAGGTCAGAGATACAGGAGGGTTAGAGGACATTACATTAGAGATAGTGTAAGCTGGGGAGAAGATCTGAGGTAACATATGGGATGATGATATGATACATTAGAAGGACAATAGAGGAGCACAGGGTATGAATGGCTGAGTATGAGTGAGGTCACAGATACAGTAGGGTTAGACGACACTACATTAGAGAGTGTAAGCTGGGTAGAAGATCTGAGGTAACATATGGGATGAGGATATGATACATTAGAAGGACAATAGAGGAGCACTGGGGAAGATGGCTGAGTATGAGTGAGGTCACAGGAACAGGAGGGTTAGAGGACATTACATTAGAGAGAGTGTAAGCTGGGTAGAAGATATGAGGTAACATATGGGATGAGGATATGATACATTAGAAGGACAATAGAGGAGCACAGGGGATGACTGGCTGAGTATGAGTGAGGTCACAGATACAGGAGGATTAGAGGACATTACATTAGAGAGAGTGTAAGCTGGGTAGAAGATCTGAGGTAACATATGGGATGAGGATATGATACATTAGAAGGACAATAGAGGAGCACAGGGGATGATTGGCTGAGTATGAGTGAGGTCACAGATACAGGAGGGTTAGAGGACATTACATTAGAGAGAGTGTAAGCTGGGGAGAAGATCTGAGGTAACATATGGGATGATGATAGGATACATTAGAAGGACAATAGAGGAGCACAGGAGATGATAGGCTGAGTATGAGTGAGGTCAAAGATACAGGAGGGTTAGAGGACATTACATTAGAGAGTGTAAGCTGGGAAGAAGATCTGAGGTAACATATGGGATGATGATAGGATACATTAGAAGGACAATAGAGGAGCACAGGAGATGACTGGCTGAGTATGAGTGAGGTCACAGATACAGGAGGGTTAGAGGACATTACATTAGAGAGAGTGTAAGCTGGGGAGAAGATCTGAGGTAACATGAGATGATGACATGATACATTAGAAGGACAGCAGATGAGCACAGGGGATGATTGGCTGAGTATGAGTGAGGTCACAGATACAGTAGGGTTAGAGGACATTACATTAGAGAGAGTGTAAGCTGGGGAGAAGATCTGAGGTAACATATGGGATGAGGATATGATACATTAGAAGGACAATAGAGGAGCACAGGGGAAGATGGCTGAGAATGAGTGAGGTCACAGACACAGGAGGGTTAGAGGACATTACATTAGAGAGAGTGTAAGCTGGGGAGAAGATTTGAGGTAACATATGGGAGGATGATATGATACATTAGAAGGACATTAGAGGAGCACAGGGGATAACTGGCTGAGTATGAATGAGGTCACAGATACAGGAGGGTTAGAGGACATTACATTAGCGAGAGTGTAAGCTGTAGAGAAGATCTGAGGTAAAATATGGGATGATGATAGGATACATTAGAAGGACAATAGAGGAGCACAGGGGATGACTGACTGAGTATGAGTGAGGTCACAGATACTGGAGGGTTAGAGGACATTACATTAGAGAGAGTGTAAGCTGGGGAGAAGATCTGAGGTAACATATGGGATGATGATATGATACATTAGAAGGACAATAGAGGAGCACAGGGGATGACTGGCTGAGTATGAGTGAGGTCACAGATACAGGAGGGTTAGAGGACATTACATTAGAGAGAGTGTAAGCTGGGGAGAAGATCTGAGGTTACATGAGATGATGATATGATACATTAGAAGGACAGTAAATGAGCACAGGGGATGACTGGCTGAGTATGAGTGAGGTCACATATACAGGAGGGTTAGAGGACATTACATTAGAGAGAGTGTAAGCTGGGGAGAAGATCTGAGGTAACATATGGGATGAGGACATGATACATTAGAAGGACAATAGAGGAGCACAGGGGAAGATGGCTGAGTATGAGTGAGGTCACAGATACAGGAGGGTTAGAGGACATTACATTACAGAGAGTGTAAGCTGGGGAGAAGCTCTGAGGTAACATATGGGATGATGATATGATACATTAGAAGGACAGTAGAGGAGCACAGGGGATGTCTGGCTGAGTATGAGTGAGGTCACAGATACAGGATGGTTAGAGGACAATACATTAGAGAGAGAGTAAGCTGGGGAGAAGATCTGAGGTAACATATGGGATGATATGATATATTAGAAGGACAGTAGATGAGCACAGGGGATGACTGGCTGAGTAGGAGTGAGGTCAGAGATACAGGAGGGTTAGAGGACATTACATTAGAGATAGTGTAAGCTGGGGAGAAGATCTGAGGTAACATATGGGATGATGATATGATACATTAGAAGGACAATAGAGGAGCACAGGGTATGAATGGCTGAGTATGAGTGAGGTCACAGATACAGTAGGGTTAGACGACACTACATTAGAGAGTGTAAGCTGGGTAGAAGATCTGAGGTAACATATGGGATGAGGATATGATACATTAGAAGGACAATAGAGGAGCACTGGGGAAGATGGCTGAGTATGAGTGAGGTCACAGGAACAGGAGGGTTAGAGGACATTACATTAGAGATAGCGTAAGCTGGGGAGAAGATCTGAGGTAACATATGGGATGATGATAGGATACATTAGAAGGACAATAGAGGAGCACAGGGGATGACTGGCTGAGTATGAGTGAGGTCACAGACACAGGAGGATTAGAGGACATTACATTAGAGAGAGTGTAAGCTGGGTAGAAGATTTGAGGTAACATATGGGATGAGGATATGATACATTAGAAGGACAATAGAGGAGCACAGGGGATGACTGGCTGAGTATGAGTGAGGTCACAGATACAGGAGGGTTAGAGGACATTACATTAGAGAGAGTGTAAGCTGGGGAGAAGATCTGAGGTAACATATGGGATGATGATAGGATACATTAGAAGGACAATAGAGGAGCAGAGGAGATGACTGGCTGAGTATGAGTGAGGTCAAAGATACAGGAGGGTTAGAGGACATTACATTAGAGAGTGTAAGCTGGGAAGAAGATCTGAGGTAACATATGGGATGATGATAGGATACATTAGAAGGACAATAGAGGAGCACAGGAGATGACTGGCTGAGTATGAGTGAGGTCACAGATACAGGAGGGTTAGAGGACATTACATTAGAGAGAGTGTAAGCTGGGGAGAAGATCTGAGGTAACATGAGATGATGACATGATACATTAGAAGGACAGCAGATGAGCACAGGGGATGATTGGCTGAGTATGAGTGAGGTCACAGATACAGGAGGGTTAGAGGACATTACATTAGAGAGAGTGTAAGCTGGGGAGAAGATCTGAGGTAACATATGGGATGAGGATATGATACATTAGAAGGACAATAGAGGAGCACAGGGGAAGATGGATGAGAATGAGTGAGGTCACAGACACAGGAGGGTTAGAGGACATTACATTAGAGAGAGTGTAAGCTGAGGAGAAGATCTGAGGTAACATATGGGAGGATGATATGATACATTAGAAGGACAATAGAGGAGCACAGGGGATAACTGGCTGAGTATGAATGAGGTCACAGATACAGGAGGGTTAGAGGACATTACATTAGCGAGAGTGTAAGCTGTAGAGAAGATCTGAGGTAAAATATGGGATGATGATAGGATACATTAGAAGGACAATAGAGGAGCACAGGGGATGACTGGCTGAGTGTGAGTGAGGTCACAGATACAGGAGGGTTAGAGGACATTACATTAGAGAGAGTGTAAGCTGGGGAGAAGATCTGAAGTAACATATGGGATGATGATAGGATACATTAGAAGGACAATAGAGGAGCACAGGGTATGAATGGCTGAGTATGAGTGAGGTCACAGGTACAGGAGGGTTAGAGGACATTACATTAGAGAGAGTGTAAGCTGGGGAGAAGATCTGAGGGAACATGAGATGATGATACGATACATTAGAAGGACAGTAGAGGAGCACAGGGGATGACTGGCTGAGTATGAGTGAGGTCACAGATACAGGAGGGTTAGAGGACATTACATTAGAGAGAGTGTAAGCTGGGGAGAAGATCTGAGGTAACTTATGGGATGATGATCTGATACATTAGAGGACAATAGAGGAGCACAGGAGATGACTGTCTGAGTATGAGTGAGGTCACAGATACAGGAGGGTTAGAGGACATTACATTAGAGAGTGTAAGCTGGGGAGAAGATCTGAGGTAACATATGGGATGATGATATGATACATTAGAATGACAATAGAGGAGCACAGGGGAAGACTGGCTGAGTATGAGTGAGGTCACAGATACAGGAGGGTTAGAGGACATTACATTAGAGAGAGTGTAAGCTGGGGAGAAGATCTGAGGTAACACATGGGATGATGATATGATACATTAGAAGGACAATAGAGGAGCACAGGAGATGACTGGCTGAGTATGAGTGAGGTCACAGATACAGGAGGGTTAGAGGACATTACATTAGAGAGAGTGTAAGTTGGGGAGAAGATCTGAGGTAACATATGGGATGATATGATACATTAGAGGAGAATAGAGGAGCACAGGGGATGACTGGCTGAGTATGAGTGAGGTCACAGATAATGGAGGGTTAGAGGACATTACATTAGAGAGAGTGTAAGCTGGGGAGAAGATCTGAGGTAACATATGGGATGATGATATGATACATTAGAAGGACAATAGAGGAGCACAGGGGATGACTGGCTGAGTATGAGTGAGGTCACAGATACAGGAGGGTTAGAGGACATTACATTAGAGAGAGTGTAAGCTGGGGAGAAGATCTGAGGTAACATGAGATGATGATATGATACATTAGAAGGACAGTAGATGAGCACAGGGGATGACTGGCTGAGTATGAGTGAGGTCACAGATACAGGAGGGTTAGAGGACATTACATTAGAGAGAGTGTAAGCTGGGGAGAAGATCTGAGGTAACATATGGGATGAGGATATGATACATTAGAAGGACAATAGAGGAGCACAGGGGAAGATGGCTGAGTATGAGTGAGGTCACAGATACAGGAGGGTTAGAGGACATTACATTAGAGAGAGTGTAAGCTGGGGAGAAGCTCTGAGGTAACATATTGGATGATGATATGATACATTAGAAGGACAGTAAAGGAGCACAGGGGATGTCTGGCTGAGTATGAGTGAGGTCACAGATACAGGATGGTTAGAGGACAATACATTAGAGAGAGTGTAAGCTGGGGAGAAGATCTGAGGTAACATATGGGATGATATGATACATTAGAAGGACAGTAGATGAGGACAGGGGATGACTGGCTGAGTAGGAGTCAGGTCACAGATACAGGAGGGTTAGAGGACATTACATTAGAGATAGTGTAAGCTGGGGAGAAGATCTGAGGTAACATATGGGATGATGATATGATACATTGGAAGGACAATAGAGGAGCACAGGAGATGACTGGTTGAGTATGAGTGAGGTCACAGATACAGGAGGGTTAGAGGACATTACATTAGCGAGAGTGTAAGCTGGTGAGAAGATCTGAGGTAACATGAGTTGATGATATGATACATTAGAAGGACAGTAGATGAGCACAGGGGATGATTGGCTGAGTATGAGTGAGGTCACAGATACAGGAGGGTTAGAGGACATTACATTAGAGAGAGTGTAAGCTGGGGAGAAGATCTGAGGTAACATATGGGATGAGGATATGATACATTAGAAGGACAATAGAGGAGCACAGGGAAAGATGGCTGAGTATGAGTGAGGTCACAGATACAGGAGGGTTAGAGGACATTACATTAGAGAGAGTGTAAGCTGAGGAGAAGCTCTGAGGTAACGTATGGGATGATGATATGATACATTAGAAGGACAGTAGAGGAGCACAGGGGATGACTGGCTGAGTATGAGTGAGGTCACAGATACAGGAGGGTTAGAGGACATTACATTAGAGAGAGTGTAAGCTGGGGAGAAGATCTGAGGTAACATATGGGATGATGATATGATACATTAGAAGGACAATGGAGGAGCACAGGGGATGACTGTCTGAGTATGAGTGAGGTCACAGGTACAGGAGGGTTAGAGGACATTACATTAGAGAGAGAGTAAGCTGGGGAGAAGATCTGAGGTAACATATGGGATGATGATAGGATACATTAGAGGACAATAGGTGAGCACAGGGGATGACTTGCTGAGTATGAGTGAGGTCACAGATACAGGAGGGTTAGAGGACATTACATTAGAGAGAGTGTAAGCTGGGGAGAAGATCTGTGGTAACATATGGGATGATGATATGATACATTAGAAGGACAATAGAGGAGCACAGGAGATGACTGCCTGAGTATGAGTGAGGTCACAGATACAGGAGGGTTAGAGGACATTACATTAGACAGTGTAAGCTGGGGAGAAGATCTGAGGTAACATAAGGGATGATGATATGATACATTAGAAGGACAATAGAGGAGCACAGGGGATGACTGGCTGAGTATGAGTGAGGTCACAGATACAGGAGGGTTAGAGGACATTACATTAGAGAGAGTGTAAGCTGGGGAGAAGATCTGAGGTAACATATGGGATGATGATATGATACATTAGAGGACAATAGAGGAGCACAGGGGATGTCTGGCTGAGTATGAGTGAGGTCACAGATACAGGAGGGTTAGAGGACATTACATTAGAGAGTGTAAGCTGGGTAGAAGATCTGAGGTAACATATGGGATGATGATAGGATACATTAGAAGGACAATAGAGGAGCACAGGGGATGACTGGCTGAGCATGAGTGAGGTCACAAATACAGGAGGGTTAGAGGACATTACATTAGAGAGAGTGTAAGCTGGGGAGAAGATCTGAGGTAACATGAGTTGATGATATGATACATTAGAAGGACAGTAGATGAGCACAGGGGATGACTGGCTGAGTATGAGTGAGGTCACAGATACAGGAGGGTTAGAGGACATTACATTAGAGAGAGTGTAAGCTGGGGAGAAATCTGAGGTAACATATGGGATGAGGATATGATACATTAGAAGGACAATAGAGGAGCACAGGGTAAGATGGCTGAGTATGAGTGAGGTCACAGATACAGGAGGGTTAGAGTACATTACATTAGAGAGTGTAAGCTGGGGAGAAGATCTGAGGTAACATATGGGATGATGATATGATACATTAGAAGGACAATAGAGGAGCACAGGGGATGACTGGCTGAGTGTGAGTGAGGTCACAGATACAGGAGGGTTAGAGGACATTACATTAGAGAGAGTGTAAGCTGGGGAGAAGATCTGAGATAACATATGGGATGATGATAGGATACATTAGAAGGACAATAGAGGAGCACAGGGGATGACTGGCTGAGTGTGAGTGAGGTCACAGATACAGGAGGGTTAGAGGACATTACATTAGAGAGAGTGTAAGCTGGGGAGAAGATCTGAGGTAACATATGGGATGATGATAGGATACATTAGAAGGACAATAGAGGAGCACAGGGTATGAATGTCTGAGTATGAGTGAGGTCACAGGTACAGGAGGGTTAGAGGACATTACATTAGAGAGAGTGTAAGCTGGGGAGAAGATCTGAGGGAACATGAGATGATGATATGATACATTAGAAGGACAGGAGGACAGAAGCACAGGGGATGACTGGCAGAGTATGAGTGAGGTCACAGATACAGGAGGGTTAGAGGACATTACATTAGAGAGAGTGTAAGCTGGGGAGAAGATCTGAGGTAACATATGGGATGATGATATGATACATTAGAGGACAATAGAGGAGCACAGGAGATGACTGTCTGAGTATGAGTGAGGTCACAGATATAGGAGGGTTAGAGGACATTACATTAGAGAGTGTAAGCTGGGGAGAAGATCTGAGGTAACATATGGGATGATGATATGATACATTAGAAGGACAATATAGGAGCACAGGGGATGACTGGCTGAGTATGAGTGAGGTCACAGATACAGGAGGGTTAGAGGACATTACATTAGAGAGAGTGTAAGCTGGGGAGAAGGTCTGAGGTAACATATGGGATGATGATATGATACATTAGAAGGACAATAGAGGAGCACAGGAGATGACTGGCTGAGTATGAGTGAGGTCAAAGATACAGGAGGGTTAGAGGACATTACATTAGAGAGAGTGTAAGTTGGGTAAAAGATCTGAGGTAACATATGGGATGATATGATACATTAGAGGAGAATAGAGGAGCACAGGGGAAGACTGGCTGAGTATGAGTGAGGTCACAGATACAGGAGGGTTAGAGGACATTACATTAGAGAGAGTGTAAGCTGGGGAGAAGATCTGAGGTAACATATGGGATGATGATATGATACATTAGAAGGACAATAGAGGAGCACAGGGGATGACTGGCTGAGTATGAGTGAGGTCACAGATACAGCAGGGTTAGAGAACATTACATTAGAGAGAGTGTAAGCTGGGGAGAAGATCTGAGGTAACATATGGGATGATGATATGATACATTAGAAGGACAATAGATGAGCACAGGGGATGACTGGCTGAGTATGAGTGAGGTCAGGGTAGACACTTTGAATAGTAATCTGGATTTGGTTTCTTTGTTACAGTCCTGTCCTATGCTGGCGCCTTCTTTGTGGACACTGAGAAGCCGATCATCTTCCAGAACAGTGATCGTAGCTTTGGATACCAGGTTGCACAGCTGGATAAATGGTGAGAGGTTATGACCGTTCCCCTCTCCTATAGGGTGGATTATGCATGCTGAATGTCCTCAGCACTAAGACGCAGACCTCTAGTATTTGTGTTTCATTACAGGGTGATTGTCAGCGCTCCCCTCCATCAAGTGGCGACTAATAAAACAGGACAGTTATATCGCTGTGATCCTGGGACCAATGACTGTACTCCAATCACAATCACCGGTAATAATCTACATGTTTTCTTGTGGTATTTTTTTGAACCATTCAGATCCTTGTAAACCATCAGACTATACAGTATATAAGGTTATCGTCCTCCATTTATTCATATATTCTGCTGTTAGCTCTGAGACCACTAGGTGGCAGCAAACTCTTTTCCACTCATTGTACAATGGTGTAAATGTGATTGGATCATCTTTTATGGGTGTATTTACTAAGAATCATGTCTGCCAAAGATTGCATTCCTGTGAGAGTTTCCCCTGATTTTCAAACATGGAGATTTACTAAAATCACTACACTAATTACCTTGCAAGTACTTTCTATAGACAGGAATAGAACACAGGGATTTACCAACACGATCATACATGGAGAAAACTGGGGAAGTTTTAAATAGACCATCTCCTCAGTAGCGTGTTCAGCAGAATCACTGCACAGGTCAGTGCGATCTGTGTTATAGGTAAAAAACAGTGTTAAAAAATCAGAAAGAAAATGATGTGGGGTTCCAACCCCCCACCCCACCTTCCTAAAAAGAGCACAACCAGTCCTGGACCTCTGAACCGGTTCTGGTTAGGAAAATTAATATGTGGATCCCATTATTTTCCTATAACCAGCACCAGGCTGAGCCAGCCGGGGTGATAATAGCACAGGAGGGAGAGTCACAGTGTGGGGTCTCCCTGCCAAAGCATTCTCCAGCCCCCAACTGGTCATCCCAGGGCTGGCAATCCTTGGAAAGTGGGGATCCCAAAAATAAAATGCCTCCCAGCGAAGTTTCAGGAGATCAGCTCCGTTTCTCCACAGCGAGGATAATAATCTCCATTGTGCACATTTATAGGGGTATTCAATATGGAGCGAAAACTCCGTTTCTGCGATGTTTTCGCTCGGATGATGTCATTTTCGCCGCTTTTACTTTTATACCGTATTCAATTTGAAAACTTTTCGCCGGTGCGAAAAGTATATTGCATTCGACCCTGCAAAAAAGTATCACCAAGGAATGGGTGTTGAAAAAAAGTGCAGAATTGGGGTTTTGGGGTGCAACATTTCGGAAACCACCCTGCAACCTTCAGACAGTCCCCCAAATGTAAACTGTGTCAAAAAAATGTAAAAAAATACCACTGAAGACCCCAAAAAAAGCACTATCATTTTGGGGGCGATTTCAAATTTAATACGGGTATAAGCGGGGGCACACGCGATTCTTTTTCACCGGCAAAAGCTCCAATGTGCGGCGAAAACTTCGACACGCATAGACGGTGAAGTTTACGTTTCAAATTGAATACCCCTCTTAGGATGGAGAGGGATGAGAGTGAACGGCCTGGGCTATACTGGTCCTCCGGCTGATCTCGCCCCCTCCCTCTCTCAGGGCTTAGTATATATTTGGCACCATCTTGTTATAAGGGCAAAGCTGTGCCCATATGTTAAGGCCAGGGGCGTATTAATAATGGGTGCAGGGTGGGCAATGCACACGGGCCCTGGGTCCAGGTGAGGGCGCACTGCACACCCTGCACCCATGCTTTTTTTCCTCTTACTTACCTCTCCGATGTCCCAAGGAGTAGCGCTACAGAAAATGCCTTGAAAAAAGCCGCCGTGGCAATTTTGCGGTGATTTGCACATGCGCAGTAGGTAATCACGGGGATAATGGCTGCCGCACCTTTTTCCCGGTGAACTGCGCACTCCAGGCACAGTTTTCTGACTTCACCCAGGGAAAGAGGAGGGGGCCCTGGACGGGGAGTGAACACGGGCCCCCTCCTCTTTTAATACGGCTCTGGTTAAGGCTGAATCAAATAAATAGCATTTTGTCATCATCATTTTGTGAGGGGGGGTAATGGTGTTTGAGGGACTATACGTCAAAAGTTATTGGAAGTACTGAGCAGAAATGTGGCGTGGACACGTAAAACCGCCGCCCGGTGCTGCATGCCAGATCTCAGGGCAACAACAACAACAACAATGGAGACATTTGGGATAATCTAAAGCTGAAATGTCAGTGTTTTTCCTCCACTTCCTTTGTGACACAAGTGTCAGTTTTGAGCTTTTTTGAGGTATTTTTGGGAAGGCATAGCTCAGGGAAGAGGGATATAGGGGTCTATTTACTAAGCCTTGAATGGAGATAAAGTACCAGCCAATCAGCTGCTATCTGCCATGTCACAGGCTGTGTTTGGAAAATGACAGTTAGGAGCTGATTGGCTGGTACTTTATATCCATCTACTTTATCTCCACCCAAGGCTTAGTAAATAGACCCCATATTTACTAATGTCCAGTTTTTAGAAGTGGAGATATTGCCCATAGCAACCAATTAGATTCCAGCTATTATCTTCTAAAGGGTGCTAGATAAAGGTTAAGTAGAATCTGATTGGTTGCTATGGGCAACAACTACACTGTCTAAAAACCCGCACTGTAGTAAATATATTTATAAGATCAGTGGTTCTCAAATTCGGTCCTCAGGACCCACACCCAGTTCACGTTTTCCAGGTCACCCAGCAGGAGCACAGGTGTACTCATTACTCACTTACACATTTCCCAGGTCACCCAGCAGGTGCACAGGTGTACTCATTACTCACTTACACATTTCCCAGGTCACCCAGCAGGTGCACATGTGTATTCATTACTCATAGACACAATTCCCAGGTCACCCAGCAGGTGCACAGGTGTACTCATTACTCACTGACACATTTCCCAGGTCACCCAGCAGGTGCACAGGTGTAATAATTACTCACTGACACATTTCCCAGGTCACCCAGCAGGTGCACAGGTGTAATAATTACTCACTGACACATTTCCCAGATCACCCAGCAGGTGCACAGATGTAGTCATTACTCACTGACACATTTCCCAGATCACCCAGCAGGTGCACAGGTGTAGTCATTACTCACTGACACATTTCCCAAGTCACCCAGCAGGTGCACAGGTGTACTCATTACTCACTGACACATTTCCCAGGTCACCCAGCAGGTGCACAGGTGTATTCATTACTCACTGACACATTTCCCAGGTCACCCAGCAGGTGCACAGGTGTAATCATTACTCACTAACACATTTCCCAGGTCACCCAGCAGGTGCACAGGTGTAGTCATTACTCACTGACACATTTCCCAGGTTACCCAGCAGGTACATAGGTGTAATCATTACTCACTGACACATTTCCCAGGTCACCCAGCAGGTGCACAGGTGTATTCATTACTCACTGACACATTTCCCAGGTCACCCAGCAGGTGCACAGGTGTAATCATTACTCACTGACACATTTCCCAGGTCACCCAGCAGGTGCACATGTGTACTCATTACTCACTGACACATTTCCCAGGTCACCCAGCAGGTGCACAGGTGTATTCATTACTCACTGACACATTTCCCAGATCACCCAGCAGGTGCACAGATGTAGTCATTACTCACTGACACATTTCCCAGATCACCCAGCAGGTGCACAGGTGTAGTCATTACTCACTGACACATTTCCCAGGTTACCCAGCAGGTGCACAGGTGTAGTCATTACTCACTGACACATTTCCCAGGTCACCCAGCAGGTGCACAGGTGTATTCATTACTCACTGACACATTTCCCAGGTCACCCAGCAGGTGTAATCATTACTCACTGACACATTTCCCAGGTCACCCAGCAGGTGCACAGGTGTACTCATTACTCACTGACACATTTCCCAGGTCACCCAGCAGGTGCACAGGTGTATTCATTACTCACTGACACATTTCCCAGGTCACCCAGCAGGTGCACAGGTGTAATCATTACTCACTGACACATTTCCCAGGTCACCCAGCAGGTGCACAGGGGTAGTCATTACTCACTGACACATTTCCCAGGTTACCCAGCAGGTACACAGGTGTAATCATTACTCACTGACACATTTCCCAGGTCACCCAGCAGGTGCACAGGTGTAATAATTACTCACTGACACATTTCCCAGGTCACCCAGCAGGTGCACAGGTGTAATAATTACTCACTGACACATTTCCCAGATCACCCAGCAGGTGCACAGATGTAGTCATTACTCACTGACACATTTCCCAGATCACCCAGCAGGTGCACAGGTGTAGTCATTACTCACTGACACATTTCCCAAGTCACCCAGCAGGTGCACAGGTGTACTCATTACTCACTGACACATTTCCCAGGTCACCCAGCAGGTGCACAGGTGTATTCATTACTCACTGACACATTTCCCAGGTCACCCAGCAGGTGCACAGGTGTAATCATTACTCACTAACACATTTCCCAGGTCACCCAGCAGGTGCACAGGTGTAGTCATTACTCACTGACACATTTCCCAGGTCACCCAGCAGGTGCACAGGTGTATTCATTACTCACTGACACATTTCCCAGGTCACCCAGCAGGTGTAATCATTACTCACTGACACATTTCCCAGGTCACCCAGCAGGTGCACAGGTGTACTCATTACTCACTGACACATTTCCCAGGTCACCCAGCAGGTGCACAGGTGTATTCATTACTCACTGACACATTTCCCAGGTCACCCAGCAGGTGCACAGGTGTAATCATTACTCACTGACACATTTCCCAGGTCACCCAGCAGGTGCACAGGGGTAGTCATTACTCACTGACACATTTCCCAGGTTACCCAGCAGGTACACAGGTGTAATCATTACTCACTGACACATTTCCCAGGTCACCCAGCAGGTGCACAGGTGTAATAATTACTCACTGACACATTTCCCAGGTCACCCAGCAGGTGCACAGGTGTAATAATTACTCACTGACACATTTCCCAGATCACCCAGCAGGTGCACAGATGTAGTCATTACTCACTGACACATTTCCCAGATCACCCAGCAGGTGCACAGGTGTAGTCATTACTCACTGACACATTTCCCAAGTCACCCAGCAGGTGCACAGGTGTACTCATTACTCACTGACACATTTCCCAGGTCACCCAGCAGGTGCACAGGTGTATTCATTACTCACTGACACATTTCCCAGGTCACCCAGCAGGTGCACAGGTGTAATCATTACTCACTAACACATTTCCCAGGTCACCCAGCAGGTGCACAGGTGTAGTCATTACTCACTGACACATTTCCCAGGTTACCCAGCAGGTACATAGGTGTAATCATTACTCACTGACACATTTCCCAGGTCACCCAGCAGGTGCACAGGTGTATTCATTACTCACTGACACATTTCCCAGGTCACCCAGCAGGTGCACAGGTGTAATCATTACTCACTGACACATTTCCCAGGTCACCCAGCAGGTGCACATGTGTACTCATTACTCACTGACACATTTCCCAGGTCACCCAGCAGGTGCACAGGTGTATTCATTACTCACTGACACATTTCCCAGATCACCCAGCAGGTGCACAGATGTAGTCATTACTCACTGACACATTTCCCAGATCACCCAGCAGGTGCACAGGTGTAGTCATTACTCACTGACACATTTCCCAGGTTACCCAGCAGGTGCACAGGTGTAGTCATTACTCACTGACACATTTCCCAGGTCACCCAGCAGGTGCACAGGTGTATTCATTACTCACTGACACATTTCCCAGGTCACCCAGCAGGTGTAATCATTACTCACTGACACATTTCCCAGGTCACCCAGCAGGTGCACAGGTGTACTCATTACTCACTGACACATTTCCCAGGTCACCCAGCAGGTGCACAGGTGTATTCATTACTCACTGACACATTTCCCAGGTCACCCAGCAGGTGCACAGGTGTAATCATTACTCACTGACACATTTCCCAGGTCACCCAGCAGGTGCACAGGGGTAGTCATTACTCACTGACACATTTCCCAGGTTACCCAGCAGGTACACAGGTGTAATCATTACTCACTGACACATTTCCCAGGTCACCCAGCAGGTGCACAGGTGTATTCATTACTCACTGACACATTTCCCAGGTCACCCAGCAGGTGCACAGGTGTAATCATTACTCACTGACACATTTCCCAGATCACCCAGCAGGTGCACAGATGTAGTCATTACTCACTGACACATTTCCCAGATCACCCAGCAGGTGCACAGGTGTAGTCATTACTCACTGACACATTTCCCAGATCACCCAGCAGGTGCACAGGTGTATTCATTACTCACTAACACATTTCCCTGGTCACCCAGCAGGTGCACAGGTGTAGTCATTACTCACTGACACATTTCCCAGGTTACCCAGCAGGTACATAGGTGTAATCATTACTCACTGACACACTTCCCAGGTCACCCAGCAGGTGCACAGGTGTATTCATTACTCACTGACACATTTCCCAGGTCACCCAGCAGGTGCACAGGTGTACTCATTACTCAATGACACATTTCCCAGGTCACCCTGCAGGTGCACAGGTGTACTCATTACTCACTAACACATTTCCCAGGTCACCCAGCAGGAGCACAGGTGTACTCATTACTCACTAACACATTTCCCAGGTCACCCAGCAGGTACATAGGTGTAATCATTACTCACTAACACATTTGAAAAGATCCACAGGTGGAGCTAATTATTTAACTTGCGATTCTGTGAGGAGACCTGGAAAACATGCAGTGATCTCTCTGGCACAGGGCACCGATAAATCTAGTTACGGCTCTGTCTTTGGGCGAAGGTGCCAGGGAATGGCCGTACAAGGAAGGCACCAGGAAGCCCATTGGCCATTGCTGCAAATTTGGGCAGGACGAGCAGGTAAACCTGCCCCCCTCTTCACACCTTACTAGTCTGGCTGGCCAGTGAAAAGCAGCGGGCTGGGTTCAGGATGGGGGTAGGTATCAGGGGTTAGGAGGGGCAGCCAGAGGAGTGAAAGCCCTCTTATCTCTCTTCGACATCCAGGGCATTCAGCCCAAAGACATATTACTAACAGGCTCAAGGGCACACATCTAAAGGGGCATGGCAGGAAGACCAAAGCAAATGGGCCTACAAGACGCTCCTTGTACTCCAAGCAAGAACCGGAGGGACCATGGGTTTTTATTGTGGCATGCAATACTATAAAAGCCTCGCTCAGCAACCCGGAAGTATGCAACGGGGGCTGGCACATGGAGGGCATACAGGAAGAGGACATCATAAATAGTTTGCAGAGCAATCTTTGCCCGCTACCCCCAATATGCCCCCCAGAAGAAGATACCATCAACCATTGCGGGCATTCTCATACACCAATCTGTCCTAAGGTACAGGGGCCAGCAGGACTCACCCACGAATGGCTGCAATCAAGAAGTGGCCCATTCAAAAATACAAAAGCTTTAATGACCAGAGGCACAAGAAGCGCTGATATAGGGCCCGCAATGCAGGGACGGATGGCACCAGTCCAGGGGCGAAGCCAGCAGGAGCCAACATTCCTGCCCATCCCCAATGTGAACAACTTGGCAATGCTCAGTGTGGTTATATACAGTAAGATAATGGTGGCAATGCTCAGTGTGGTTATATACAGTAAGATAATGGTGGCAATGCTCAGTGTGGTTATATACAGTTACCTAATGGTGGCAATGCTCAATGTGGTTATATACAGTAAGACAATGATAGCAATGCCCAGTGTGGTTATATACAGTTAACTAATGGTAGCAATGCTCAGTGTGGTTATATACAGTTACCTAATGGTGGCAATGCTCAGTGTGGTTATATACAATTATATAATGGTGGCAATTCTCAGTGCGGTTATATACAGTTACGTAATTGTGGCAATGCTCAGTGTGGTTATATACAGTTACCTAATGGTGGCAATGCTCAGTGTGGTTATATACAGTTACCTAATGGTGACAATGCTCAGTGTGGTTATATACAGTAAGATAATGGTAGCAATGCTCAGTGTGGTTATATACAGTAAGATAATGGTGGCAATCCTCAGTGTGGTTATATACAGTAAGATAATGGTAGCAATGCTCAGTGTGGTAATATACAGTAAGATAATGATAGCAATGCTCAGTGTGGTTATATACAGTTACCCCATGTTGGCAATGCTCAGTGTGGTTATATACAGTTACCCAATTTTGGCAATGCTTATATACAGTAAGATAATGGTAGCAATGCTCAGTGTGGTTATATACAGTTACCTAATGGTGGCAATGCTCAGTGTGGTTATATACAGTTAACTAATGGTGGCAATGCTCAGTGTGGTTATATACAGTTACCTAATGGTGGCAATGCTCAGAGTAGTTATATACAGTTAGCCAATGGTTTCAATGCTCAGTGTGGTTATATACAGTAAGATAATAATAGCAATGCTCAGTGTGGTTATATACAGTTACCCCATGTTGGCAATGCTCAGTGTGGTTATATACAGTTACCTAATGGTGGCAATCCTCAGTGTGGTTATATACAGTAAGATAATGGTGGCAATGACCAATGTAGCTATATACAATTATATAATGGTGGCAATTCTCAGTGCGGTTATATACAGTTACGTAATTGTGGCAATGCTCAGTGTGGTTATATACAGTTAACTTATGGTGGCAATGCTCAGTGTGGTTATATACAGTTACCTAATAGTGGCAATACTCAGTGTGGTTATATACAGTTACTTAATGGTGGCAATGCTCAGTGTGGTTATATATAGTTACCTTATGGTAGCAATGCTCAGCATTGTTATATACAGTTACCTATTGGAGGCAATGCTCAGTGTGGTGATATACAGTTAACTAATGGTGGCAATGCTCAGTGTGGTTATATACAGATTCCTAATGGTGGCAATGATCAGTGTGGTTATATACAGTTACCTAATGGTGGCAATGCTCAGTGTGGTTATATACAGTTACCTAATGGTGGCAATGCTCAGTGTGGTTATATACAGTTACCCAATGGTGGCAATGCTCAGTGTGGTTATATACAGTTACCCAATGGTTTCAATGCTCAGTGTGGTTATATACAGTAAGATAATGATAGCAATGCTCAGTGTGGTTATATACAGTTACCTAATGGTGGCAATGCTCAGTGTGGTTATATACAGTTAACCAATGTTGGCAATGCTTATATACAGTAAGATAATGGTAGCAATGCTCAGTGTGTTTACATACAGTTACCTAATGGTGGCAATGCTCAGTGTGGTTATATACAGTTACTTAATGGTGGCAATGCTCAGCGTGGTTATATACAGTTACCTTATGGTAGCAATGCTCAATGTGGTTATATACAGTTAACTAATGTTGGCAATGCTCAGTGTGGTTATATACAGTTAGATAATGGTGGCAATGCTCAGTGTGGTTATATACAGTAAGATAGTGGTGACAATGCTTAGTGTGGCAAAATATACAGTTACCTAATGGTGGCAATGCTCATTGTGGTTATATACAGTTACCTAATGGTGGCAATGCACAGTGTGGTTATATACAGTTAACTAATGGTGGCAATGCTCAATGTGGTTATATACAGTTAACTAATGTTGGCAATGCTCAGTGTGGTTATATACAGTTAGATAATGGTGGCAATGCTCAGTGTGGTTATATACAGTTACCTAATAGTGGCAATGCTCAGTTTGGTTATATACAGTTACCTAATGGTGGCAATGCTCAGTGTGGTTATATACAGTAAGATAATGGTAGCAATGCTCAGTGTGGTAATATACAGTAAGATAATGATAGCAATGCTCAGTGTGGTTATATACAGTTACCCCATGTTGGCAATGCTCAGTGTGGTTATATACAGTTACCCAATTTTGGCAATGCTTATATACAGTAAGATAATGGTAGCAATGCTCAGTGTGGTTATATACAGTTACCTAATGGTGGCAATGCTCAGTGTGGTTATATACAGTTAACTAATGGTGGCAATGCTCAGTGTGGTTATATACAGTAAGATAATGGTAGCAATGCTCAGTGTGGTAATATACAGTAAGATAATGATAGCAATGCTCAGTGTGGTTATATACAGTTACCCCATGTTGGCAATGCTCAGTGTGGTTATATACAGTTACCCAATTTTGGCAATGCTTATATACAGTAAGATAATGGTAGCAATGCTCAGTGTGGTTATATACAGTTACCTAATGGTGGCAATGCTCAGTGTGGTTATATACAGTTAACTAATGGTGGCAATGCTCAGTGTGGTTATATACAGTTACCTAATGGTGGCAATGCTCAGAGTAGTTATATACAGTTACCCAATGGTTTCAATGCTCAGTGTGGTTATATACAGTAAGATAATGATAGCAATGCTCAGTGTGGTTATATACAGTTACCCCATGTTGGCAATGCTCAGTGTGGTTATATACAGTTACCTAATGGTGGCAATCCTCAGTGTGGTTATATACAGTAAGATAATGGTGGCAATGACCAATGTAGCTATATACAATTATATAATGGTGGCAATTCTCAGTGCGGTTATATACAGTTACGTAATTGTGGCAATGCTCAGTGTGGTTATATACAGTTACCTATTGGTGGCAATGCTCAGTGTGGTTATATACAGTTACCTAATAGTGGCAATACTCAGTGTGGTTATATACAGTTACTTAATGGTGGCAATGCTCAGTGTGGTTATATACAGTTACCTTATGGTAGCAATGCTCAGCATTGTTATATACAGTTACCTATTGGAGGCAATGCTCAGTGTGGTGATATACAGTTAACTAATGGTGGCAATGCTCAGTGTGGTTATATACAGATTCCTAATGGTGGCAATGATCAGTGTGGTTATATACAGTTACCTAATGGTGGCAATGCTCAGTGTGGTTATATACAGTTACCTAATGGTGGCAATGCTCAGTGTGGTTATATACAGTTACGTAATGGTGGCAATGCTCAGTGTGGTTATATACAGTTACCCAATGGTTTCAATGCTCAGTGTGGTTATATACTGTAAGATAATGATAGCAATGCTCAGTGTGGTTATATACAGTTACCTAATGGTGGCAATGCTCAGTGTGGTTATATACAGTTAACCAATGTTGGCAATGCTTATATACAGTAAGATAATGGTAGCAATGCTCAGTGTGGTTACATACAGTTACCTAATGGTGGCAATGCTCAGTGTGGTTATATACAGTTACTTAATGGTGGCAATGCTCAGCGTGGTTATATACAGTTACCTTATGGTAGCAATGCTCAATGTGGTTATATACAGTTAACTAATGTTGGCAATGCTCAGTGTGGTTATATACAGTTAGATAATGGTGGCAATGCTCAGTGTGGTTATATACAGTAAGATAGTGGTGACAATGCTTAGTGTGGCAAAATATACAGTTACCTAATGGTGGCAATGCTCATTGTGGTTATATACAGTTACCTAATGGTGGCAATGCACAGTGTGGTTATATACAGTTAACTAATGGTGGCAATGCTCAATGTGGTTATATACAGTTAACTAATGTTGGCAATGCTCAGTGTGGTTATATACAGTTAGATAATGGTGGCAATGCTCAGTGTGGTTATATACAGTTACCTAATAGTGGCAATGCTCAGTTTGGTTATATACAGGTACCTAATGGTGGCAATGCTCAGTGTGGTTATATACAGTAAGATAATGGTAGCAATGCTCAGTGTGGTAATATACAGTAAGATAATGATAGCAATGCTCAGTGTGGTTATATACAGTTACCCCATGTTGGCAATGCTCAGTGTGGTTATATACAGTTACCCAATTTTGGCAATGCTTATATACAGTAAGATAATGGTAGCAATGCTCAGTGTGGTTATATACAGTTACCTAATGGTGGCAATGCTCAGTGTGGTTATATACAGTTAACTAATGGTGGCAATGCTCAGTGTGGTTATATACAGTAAGATAATGGTAGCAATGCTCAGTGTGGTAATATACAATAAGATAATGATAGCAATGCTCAGTGTGGTTATATACAGTTACCCCATGTTGGCAATGCTCAGTGTGGTTATATACAGTTACCCAATTTTGGCAATGCTTATATACAGTAAGATAATGGTAGCAATGCTCAGTGTGGTTATATACAGTTACCTAATGGTGGCAATGCTCAGTGTGGTTATATACAGTTAACTAATGGTGGCAATGCTCAGTGTGGTTATATACAGTTACCTAATGGTGGCAATGCTCAGAGTAGTTATATACAGTTACCCAATGGTTTCAATGCTCAGTGTGGTTATATACAGTAAGATAATGATAGCAATGCTCAGTGTGGTTATATACAGTTACCCCATGTTGGCAATGCTCAGTGTGGTTATATACAGTTACCTAATGGTGGCAATCCTCAGTGTGGTTATATACAGTAAGATAATGGTGGCAATGACCAATGTAGCTATATACAATTATATAATGGTGGCAATTCTCAGTGCGGTTATATACAGTTACGTAATTGTGGCAATGCTCAGTGTGGTTATATACAGTTACCTAATGGTGGCAATGCTCAGTGTGGTTATATACAGTTACCTAATAGTGGCAATACTCAGTGTGGTTATATACAGTTACTTAATGGTGGCAATGCTCAGTGTGGTTATATACAGTTACCTTATGGTAGCAATGCTCAGCATTGTTATATACAGTTACCTATTGGAGGCAATGCTCAGTGTGGTGATATACAGTTAACTAATGGGGCAATGCTCAGTGTGGTTATATACAGATTCCTAATGGTGGCAATGATCAGTGTGGTTTTATACAGTTACCTAATGGTGGCAATGCTCAGTGTGGTTATATACAGTTACCTAATGGTGGCAATGCTCAGTGTGGTTATATACAGTTACGTAATGGTGGCAATGCTCAGTGTGGTTATATACAGTTATCGAATGGTTTCAATGCTCAGTGTGGTTATATACAGTAAGATAATGATAGCAATGCTCAGTGTGGTTATATACAGTTACCTAATGGTGGCAATGCTCAGTGTGGTTATATACAGTTACCTAATGGTGGCAATGCACAGTGTGGTTATATACAGTTAACTAATGGTGGCAATGCTCAATGTGGTTATATACAGTTAACTAATGTTGGCAATGCTCAGTGTGGTTATATACAGTTAGATAATGGTGGCAATGCTCAGTGTGGTTATATACAGTTACCTAATGGTGGCAATACTCAATGTGGTTATATACACTTAAATTGTGGCAAAGCTCAATGTGGTTATATACAGTTACCTAATGGTGGCTATGCTCAATGTGGTTATATACAGTAAGATAAGGATAGCAATGCTCAGTGTGGTTATTTACAGTTACCTAACGTTGGCAATGCTCAGTGTAGTTATATACAGTTACCTAGTGACAGTAATGCTAAGTGTGGCTATATACAGTTACCTAATGGTGGCAAAGCTCAGTGTGGTTATATACAGTTACCTAACGGTGACTATGCTCAGTGTGGTTATATACAGTTACCTAATGGTGGCAATGATCAGTGTGGTTATATACAGTAAGATAATGGTGGCAATACTCAGGGTGGTTATATACAGTTACCTAATGGTGGCAATGCTCAGTTTGATTATATACAGTTAACTAATGGTTGTAATGCTCAGTGTGGTTATATGCAGTTAGATAATGGAAGCAATGCTCAGTGTGGTTATATACAGTTACCTAAAGGTGGCAATGCTCAATGTGGTTATATACAGTCATATAATGGCAGCAATGCTCAGTGTGGGTATATACAGTTACTGTACCTAGTGGTGGCAATGCTCAGTGTGGTTATACACAATTACCTAATGGTGGCAATGCTCAGTGTGGTAATATACAGTTACCTAATGGTGCTAATGCTCAGTGTGGTTATATACAGTAAGATAATGCTAACAATGCTCAGTTTGGTTATAAACAGTTACCTAATGGTGGCAATGCTCAGTGTGGTTATATACAGTTACTTAATTGTGGCAATGCTCAGTGTGGTTATATACAGATACCTAATTGTGGCAATGCTCAGTGTGGTAATATACAATTACCTAATTGTAGCAATGCTCAGTGTGATTAAATAAAGTTGCCTAATAGTGGCAATGCTCAGAGTGGTTAAACACAGTTACCTAATGGTGGCAATTCTCAGCATTGTTATATACAGTTACCTATTGGTGGGAATGCTTAGTATGGTTATATACAGTAAGATAGTGGTGGCAATGCTCAGTGTGGTTAAGTACAGTTACCTAATGGTGGCAGTGCTCAGTGTGGTTATATACAGTTACCTAATGGTTGCAATGCTCAATGTGGTTACATACAGTTACCTAATGGTGGCAATGCTCAATGTGGTTATATACACTTAAATTGTGGCAAAGCTCAATGTGGTTATATACAGTTACCTAATGGTGGCAATGCTCAGTGTGGTTATATACAGAAAGATAAGTGTAGCAATGCTCAGTGTGGTTATTTACAGTTACCTAACGTTGGCAATGCTCAGTGTAGTTATATACAGTTACCTAATGGTGGCAATGATCAGTGTGGTTATATACAGTAAGATAATGGTGGCAATACTCAGGGTGGTTATATACAGTTACCTAATTGTGGCAATGCTCAGTTTGATTATATACAGTTAACTAATGGTTGTAATGCTCAGTGTGGTTATATGCAGTTAGATAATGGTAGCAATGCTCAGTGTAGTTATATACAGTTACCTAGTGACAGTAATGCTAAGTGTGGCTATATACAGTTAACTAATGGTGGCAATGCTCAGTGTGGTAATATACAGTTACCTAATGGTGGCAATGCTCAGTGTGGTTATATTAAGTTACTTAATTGTGGCAATGCTCAGTGTGGTTATATACAGTTAACCAATGGTGGCAATGCTCAATGTGGTTTTATACAGTTACATAATGGTGGCAGTGCTCAGTGTGGTTATATACAGTTACCTAATGGTGGCAATGCTCAATGTGGTTACATACAGTTACCTAATGGTGGCAATGCTCAATGTGGTTATATACACTTAAATTGTGGCAAAGCTCAATGTGGTTATATACAGTTACCTAATGGTGGCAATGCTCAGTGTGGTTATATACAGTAAGATAAGGGTAGCAATGCTCAGTGTAGTTATATACAGTTACCTAGTGACAGTAATGCTAAGTGTGGCTATATACAGTTACCTAATGGTGGCAATGCTCAGTGTGGTTATATACAGTTACCTAACGGTGACTATGCTCAGTGTGGTTATATACAGTTACCTAATGGTGGCAATGATCAGTGTGGTTATATACAGTAAGATAATGGTAGCATTGCTCAGTGTGGTAATATACAGTTACCTAATGGTGGCAATGCTCAGTGTGGTTATATACAGATTCCTAATGGTGGCAATGATCAGTGTGGTTATATACAGTTACCTAATGGTGGCAATGCTCAGTGTGGTTATATACAGTTACCTAATGGTGGCAATGCTCAGTGTGGTTATATACAGTTACGTAATGGTGGCAATGCTCAGTGTGGTTATATACAGTTACCCAATGGTTTCAATGCTCAGTGTGGTTATATACTGTAAGATAATGATAGCAATGCTCAGTGTGGTTATATACAGTTACCTAATGGTGGCAATGCTCAGTGTGGTTATATACAGTTAACCAATGTTGGCAATGCTTATATACAGTAAGATAATGGTAGCAATGCTCAGTGTGGTTACATACAGTTACCTAATGGTGGCAATGCTCAGTGTGGTTATATACAGTTACTTAATGGTGGCAATGCTCAGCGTGGTTATATACAGTTACCTTATGGTAGCAATGCTCAATGTGGTTATATACAGTTAACTAATGTTGGCAATGCTCAGTGTGGTTATATACAGTTAGATAATGGTGGCAATGCTCAGTGTGGTTATATACAGTAAGATAGTGGTGACAATGCTTAGTGTGGCAAAATATACAGTTACCTAATGGTGGCAATGCTCATTGTGGTTATATACAGTTACCTAATGGTGGCAATGCACAGTGTGGTTATATACAGTTAACTAATGGTGGCAATGCTCAATGTGGTTATATACAGTTAACTAATGTTGGCAATGCTCAGTGTGGTTATATACAGTTAGATAATGGTGGCAATGCTCAGTGTGGTTATATACAGTTACCTAATGGTGGCAATACTCAATGTGGTTATATACACTTAAATTGTGGCAAAGCTCAATGTGGTTATATACAGTTACCTAATGGTGGCTATGCTCAATGTGGTTATATACAGTAAGATAAGGGTAGCAATGCTCAGTGTGGTTATTTACAGTTACCTAACGTTGGCAATGCTCAGTGTAGTTATATACAGTTACCTAGTGACAGTAATGCTAAGTGTGGCTATATACAGTTACCTAATGGTGGCAAAGCTCAGTGTGGTTATATACAGTTACCTAACGGTGACTATGCTCAGTGTGGTTATATACAGTTACCTAATGGTGGCAATGATCAGTGTGGTTATATACAGTAAGATAATGGTGGCAATACTCAGGGTGGTTATATACAGTTACCTAATGGTGGCAATGCTCAGTTTGATTATATACAGTTAACTAATGGTTGTAATGCTCAGTGTGGTTATATGCAGTTAGATAATGGAAGCAATGCTCAGTGTGGTTATATACAGTTACCTAAAGGTGGCAATGCTCAATGTGGTTATATACAGTCATATAATGGCAGCAATGCTCAGTGTGGGTATATACAGTTACTGTACCTAGTGGTGGCAATGCTCAGTGTGGTTATACACAATTACCTAATGGTGGCAATGCTCAGTGTGGTAATATACAGTTACCTAATGTTGCTAATGCTCAGTGTGGTTATATACAGTAAGATAATGCTAACAATGCTCAGTTTGGTTATAAACAGTTACCTAATGGTGGCAATGCTCAGTGTGGTTATATACAGTTACTTAATTGTGGCAATGCTCAGTGTGGTTATATACAGATACCTAATTGTGGCAATGCTCAGTGTGGTAATATACAATTACCTAATTGTAGCAATGCTCAGTGTGATTAAATAAAGTTGCCTAATAGTGGCAATGCTCAGAGTGGTTAAACACAGTTACCTAATGGTGGCAATTCTCAGCATTGTTATATACAGTTACCTATTGGTGGGAATGCTTAGTATGGTTATATACAGTAAGATAGTGGTGGCAATGCTCAGTGTGGTTAAGTACAGTTACCTAATGGTGGCAGTGCTCAGTGTGGTTATATACAGTTACCTAATGGTTGCAATGCTCAATGTGGTTATATACAGTTACCTAAAGGTGGCAATTTTCAGTGTGGTTATATACAGTTACCTAATGGTGGCAATGCTAAGTGTGGTTATTTACAGTGAGATAAGAGTAGCAATGCTCAGTGTGGTTATATACAGTTACCTAATGGTGGCAATGCTCAGTGTGGTTATATACAGGAAGATAATGGTAGCATTGCTCAGTGTGGTTATATACAGTTACCTAATGGTGGCAATGCTCAGTGTTGTTATAAACACTTACCTAATGTTGGCAATGCTCAGTGTGGTTATATACAGTAAGTTAATGGTGGCAATGCTCAGTGTGGTTATATACAGTAAGATAATTGTAGCAATGCACAGTGTGGTTATATAGAGTAAGATAAATTTGGCAATGCTCAGTGTGGTTAAATACAGTTACCTAATGGTGGCAATGCTCAGTGTGGCTATATACAGTTAACTAATGTTGGCAATGCTCAGTGTGGATATATACAGTTATATAATGTTGGCAATGCTCAGTGTGGATATATACAGTTATATAATGGTGGCAATGCTCAGTGTGGTTATATACATTTACCTAATGTTGGCAATGCTCTTATATACCGTAGTGCTACCTAATGTTGGCAATGCTCAGTGTCGTTATATACAGTAAGATAATGGTGGCAATGCTCTGTGTGGTTGTATACAGTTACCTAATGGTGGGCAGCAGTGCAGGAGTGTCGGCAGCGGTGGTGTCGGCAGTGGGGGGTGCTGCCAGTGGGGATGCCGGCGGTGTCAGAAGCGGGGGATGCCGGCGGTGTCAGACACTGGGGGATGGCGTGCGCCATCATTTTTTCTTCCTTTGTAATGTTTTCACTGGGCTTAACGCTGTTTGGCTGAGAGCCGTGACAGACGGCACTCTCAGCCAATCAGCATTAAGCCCGTTCAAAACAAAACCTCGCAACTCGACAGAGGGGTCGCGAGGTTTTGCCTCAGGTCAGTGATATGGGTCAGGCAGGGAGATCCGAGTTGCGCTCGGATCGCCGCGGATCCCTGAAATTCGGGAGGGTCTAATTCTCAGAGAACCAGACCCGCTCATCTCTAATATATACAGTTACCTAATGGTAGCAATGCTCAGTGTGATTATATACAGTTACCTAAAGGTGGCAATGCACAGTGTGATTATATACAGTTACCTAAAGGTGGCAATGCACAGTGTGACTATATACAGTTACCTAATGGTGGCAATGCTCAGTGTGATTATATACAGTTACCTAAAGGTGGCAATGCACAGTGTGACTATATACAGTTACCTAATAGTGGCAATGCTCAGTGTGGTTATATACAGTTACCTAATGGTGGCATTGCTCAGTGTGGTTATATACAGTTACCTAGTGGTGGCATTGCTCAGTGTGGTTATATACAGTTACCTAATGGTGGCATTGCTCAGTGTGGTTATATACAGTAAGATAATGGTAGCAATGCTCAAAGTGGTTATATACAGTTACCTAATGGTGGCAATGATCAGTGTTTTTATATACAGTTACCTGATGGTGGAAATGCTCAGTGTGGTTATATACAGTTACCTAATGGTGGCAATGCTCAGTGTGGTTATATACAGTTACCTAATGGTGGCAATGCTCAGTGTGGTTATATACAGTTACCTAATGGTGGCAATGCTCAGTGTGGTTATATACAGTTACCTAATGGTGGCAATGCTCAGTGTGGTTATATACAGTTACCTAATGGTGGCAATGCTCAGTGTGGTTATATACAGTTACCTAATGGTGGCAATGCTCAGTGTGGTTATATACAGTTACCTAATGGTGGCAATGCTCAGTGTTTTTATATACAGTTACCTAATGGTAGCAATGTTCAGTGTAGTTATATACAGTTACCGATTGTGGCAATGCTCAGTGTGGTTATATACAGTAAGATAATGGTAGCAATGCTCAGAGTGGTTATATACAGTTTCCTAATGGTGGCAATGCTCAGTGTGGTTGTATACAGTGACCTAATGGTGGCAATGCTCTGTGTGGTGATATACAGTTAACTAATGGTGGCAATGCTCAGTGTGGTTATATAGAGTTTCCTAATGGTGACAATGCTCAGTGTGGTTATATACAGTTACCTAATGGTGGCAATGCTCAGTGTGGTTATATAGAGTTAGCTAATGGTGGCAATGCTCAGTGTGGTTATATACAGTTTCCTAATGGTGACAATGCTCAGTGTGGTTATATACAGTGACCTAATGGTGGCAATGCACAGTGTGGTTATATACAGTTAGATAATGATAGCAAAGCTCAGTGTGGTAATATACAGTTAGTTATTAATAGTAATGCTCAGTGTGGTTATATACAGTTAGTTATTAATAGTAATGCTCAGTGTGGTTATATACAGTTATTAATAGTAATGCTCAGTGTGGTTATATACAGTTAGTTATTAATAGTAATGCTCAGCGTGGTTATATACAGTTAGTTATAAATAGTAATGCTCAGTGTGGTTATATGCAGTTAGTTATTAATAGTGCTCAGTGTTATTATATACAGTTAGTTATTAATAGTAATGCTCAGTGTGGTTATATACAGTTATTAATAGTAATGCTCAGTGTGGTTATATACAGTTATTAATAGTCATGCTCAGTGTGGTTATATACAGTTATTAATAGTAATGCTCAGTGTGGTTATATACAGTTATTAATAGTAATGCTCAGTGTGGTTATATACAGTTATTAATAGTAATGCTCAGTGTGATTATATACAGTTATTAATAGTAATGCTCCGTGTGGTTATATACAGTTATTAATAGTAATGCACAGTGTGGTTATATACAGTTATTAATAGTAATGCTCAGTGTGGTTATATACAGTTATTAATAGTAATGCTCAGTGTGGTTATATACAGTTATTAATAGTAATGCTCAGTGTGGTTATATACAGTTATTAATAGTAATGCTCAGTGTGATTATATACAGTTATTAATAGTAATGCTCCGTGTGGTTATATACAGTTATTAATAGTAATGCACAGTGTGGTTATATACAGTTATTAATAGTAATGCTCAGTGTGGTTATATACAGTTATTAATAGTAATGCTCAGTGTGGTTATATACAGTTATTAATAGTAATGCTCAGTGTGGTTATATACAGTTATTAATAGTAATGCTCAGTGTGGTTATATACAGTTATTAATAGTAATGCTCAGTGTGGTTATATACAGTTATTAATAGTAATGCTCAGTGTGATTATATACAGTTAGTTATTAATAGTAATGCTCAGTGTGATTATATACAGTTATTAATAGTAATGCTCCGTGTGGTTATATACAGTTATTAATAGTAATGCTCAGTGTGGTTATATACAGTTATTAATAGTAATGCTCAGTGTGGTTATATACAGTTATTAATAGTAATGCACAGTGTGGTTATATACAGTTATTAATAGTAATGCTCAGTGTGGTTATATACAGTTATTAATAGTAATGCTCAGTGTGGTTATATACAGTTATTAATAGTAATGCTCAGTGTGGTTATATACAGTTATTAATATTAATGCTCAGTGTGGTTATATACAGTTATTAATAGTAATGCTCAGTGTGATTATATACAGTTAGTTATTAATAGTAATGCTCAGTGTGATTATATACAGTTATTAATAGTAATGCTCCGTGTGGTTATATACAGTTATTAATAGTAATGCTCAGTGTGGTTATATACAGTTATTAATAGTAATGCTCAGTGTGGTTATATACAGTTATTAATAGTAATGCTCAGTGTGGTTATATACAGTTATTAATAGTAATGCTCAGTGTGGTTATATACAGTTAGTTATTAATAGTAATGCTCAGTGTGATTATATACAGTTAAATAATGTTACTAATGTGCACAGAAAGGAAGTTTATTTTAGGAAGGTTTGCAACACAGGATGGGGGTAATAATGACACAAACACGGAGGCGAGTCCTCTGGTCAGTAAGGATGATGATAACAGATCTTCTGACTTAGAGGGTGACACAGGTGAGGAAGGTTTGGAAAGAGCAGCTGTGGTTAATGGCTAATTGATTGGCTGGAGCACCATTTATCATACACAGTGACAGTTGGGAGCTGATTGGCTGGAGCACCATTTATCATACACAGTGACAGTTGGGAGCTGATTGGCTGGAGCACCATGTATCATACACAGTGACAGTTGGGAGCTGATTGGCTGGAGCACCATTTATCATACACAGTGACAGTTGGGAGCTGATTGGCTGGAGCACCATTTATCATACACAGTGACAGTTGGGAGCTGATTGGCTGGAGCACCATTTATCATACACAGTGACAGTTGGGAGCTGATTGGCTGGAGCACCATTTATCATACACAGTGACAGTTGGGAGCTGATTGGCTGGAGCACCATTTATCATACGCAGTGACAGTTGGCAGCTGATTGGCTGGAGCACCATTATCATACGCAGTGACAGTTAGGAGCTGATTGGCTGGAGCACCATTTATCATACGCAGTGACAGTTGGGAGCTGATTGGCTAGAGCACCATTTATCATACGCAGTGACAGTTAGGAGCTGATTGGCTGGAGCACCATTTATCATACGCAGTGACAGTTGGGAGCTGATTGGCTAGAGCACCATTTATCATACGCAGTGACAGTTGGGAGCTGATTGGCTAGAGCACCATTTATCATACACAGTGACAGTTGGGAGCTGATTGGCTGGAGCACCATTTATCATACACAGTGACAGTTGGGAGCTGATTGGCTGGAGCACCATTTATCATACACAGTGACAGTTGGGAGCTGATTGGCTGGAGCACCATTTATCATACACAGTGACATGTATCACTCATTTTGGTGATAAAACTTGTTAGTAGAGGCCCATATCATTCCAAATGGAAATAAGACCATACTGTAGGTGCTCTATGCCTGGAAGGTAACCCTAAATCTGGATACACACATAAAGACTTTCTGTGGAACCATCCAACTAGTTGATTGGTTGGAATGAAAATCTGGTAACGTATGGAAGCAAATGACAATCAGCAATTTGCTACCAAACGCAGGAAAATGGACAAAAACTGTTTGAACAAATTGTTTAGATCAAACATTTAACAAACTTATCTGACGCCATTTTCTTCTGTTTTCTGGCATTTAGGAGCAAATTGCTGATCATCAGTTACTCCCATACGTTACCTGATTTTCATTCCAACCAATCAACTAGTTGGATGGTTGGACAGAAAATCTTTACGTATGTACCAACCTTAGTCCGGGATTATCCTGGTGATAGAGGTTCATTCAGTTCATCAGATAAGTCCTGTGTGTAGAACAATGTTGTATTGACTTAATAATAGCATCAAAAGTCACATGTGATTCACAGCCACTCAGTACATTAGTAATGGTGCGTTACAAAGCACAATAAGATTGTACATGCAATGTGCCAAATGCCACTTCAAGCCATCCACAGTATGATGGAACTAACACTGACATATCTACATGTGTGACTGCACCTGATCAACCTCAGCATGGAGGGAGAGCGCTTCTCAGTGTGGTGGTACAGTGGCCTCAGCATGGAGGGAGAGCACTTCTCAGTGTGGTGGTACAGTGGCCCTCAGCATGGAGGGAGAGCGCTTCTCAGTGTGGTGGTACAGTGGCCCTCAGCATGGAGGGAGAGTGCTTTTCAGTGTGGTGGTACAGCAGCATTCAGCATGGAGGGAGAGCGCTTCTCAGTGGGGTAGTATGAAGCCCTCAGCATGGAGGGAGAGTGCTTCTCAATGTGGTGGTACAGTGGCCCTCAGCATGGAGGGAGAGTGCTTCTCAGTGTGGTGGTACAGTGGCCCTCAGCATAGAGGGAGAGCGCTTCTCAGTGTGGTAGTATGAAGCCCTCAGCATGGAGGGAGAGTGCTTCTCAATGTGGTGGTACAGTTGCCCTCAGCATAGAGGGAGAGCGCTTCTCAGTGTGGTAGTATGAAGCCCTCAGCATGGAGGGAGAGAGCGTCTCAGTGTGGTGGTACAGTGGCCCTCAGCATAGAGGGAGAGTGCTTCTCAGTGTGGTAGTATGAAGCCCTCAGCATGGAGGGAGAGAGCGTCTCAGTGTGGTGGTACAGTGGCCCTCAGCATAGAGGGAGAGTGCTTCTCAGTGTGGTAGTATGAAGCCCTCAGCATGGAGGGAGAGTGCTTCTCAATGTGGTGTTACAGTGGCCCTCAGCATAGAGGGAGAGTGCTTCTCAGTGTGGTAGTATGAAGCCCTCAGCATGGAGGGAGAGTGCTTCTCAATGTGGTGGTACAGTGGCCCTCAGCATAGAGGGAGAGCGCTTCTCAGTGTGGTAGTATGAAGCCCTCAGCATGGAGGGAGAGAGCGTCTCAGTGTGGTGGTACAGTGGCCCTCAGCATAGAGGGAGAGTGCTTCTCAGTGTGGTAGTATGAAGCCCTCAGCATGGAGGGAGAGTGCTTCTCAATGTGGTGGTACAGTGGCTCTCAGCATGGCGGGAGAGTGATTCTCAGTGTGCTGGTACAGCTTCCCTTGGCACGGAGGTAAGTGCTTCTCAGTGAGGTGGTACAGCAGCCCTCAGCATGGAGAGAGAGTGCTTCTCTGTTTGGCAGTATAGTGGCCCTCAGCATGGAGGGAGAGTGCTTCAATGTGTTGTGGTTCAGCGGCCCTTAGCATGGAGGGAGAGTGCTTCTCAGTGTGGTGGTACAGCGGACCTCAGTATGGTGGGAGAATGCTTCTCTGAGTGGCAGTTGTGATATATTCGGGGTTGGGGTTCCCTCTCCTGGGGTAGGTGGACACCTCCTTACACACAGCAGCCAGGAAACAGCACACCAGTCCAGGATTTCCATGCGAGCTAGTTGGAACCACTTTTATTGTGCAATATAAACAACATAATAAACAAAACATAAAAATAAGTCCTAGCCCATCTGGGCACTAACTAGATAGGTTATTCCCTATCTATAAGTGGCAGGGCCTACTGCCTTACCACAAACACAAACACAGCACTTTCAAATGTCACAGTGTCTCTGAACAAACCTCAGTGTCTGTTCTCCCCAGGGTATGTGAGACTCTCAACCAAAACCTAACGTAGCTTATCTGAGCCACTTCCAGGTGCAACTACTAATCAGCCTGCTCTCAAACTGAAAGGCCCAACACCTGGAATGGCCTGTGGATGGAGCCCTCCCTTCTCTTCTCACATCCACACCCCTAGGACCCATTATCCGGCTTTTACCAAAAGCCGACACTTGTGGTCTGTTTGGCATAAAAGACGTTTCCTGGGGTTTTTAAAACACATATGATAGGAATCTGGGACACACATATATGCCATCCCCGACTTCTCCAGTGCTTCTATCACACAGTACAGTGGCCCTCAGCATGGAGGGAGAACGCTTCTCTGGGTGGCAGTACAGTGGGCTTCAGCAGTGTCTCTTTGTTTAGCAGCAGTCTCTAGAAGCAGCAGTATCTATCACCACAGATATTTGTGTATACATTTATATTCAAATGGGGTGTTGTACAAATGGAGTGTGGTATGTTAGATTGAAAGTTCTGATGTTGACATGCTTATCATCAGCTACAATTCAGCAATTTTCAACTGGTGTTTCAACCGGTGTGCTACCAGAGATGCCTGCAGTGAAGCTCCTAACTCCCGGGACGGGTAAGCTCTGGGTTCAATGGGCGGCTCAGCTGCTACCTGGGCCATGACCAATAGAGATGTGGCGTGTGACATAATACGTCACGCACATCGCATCACCGTCTTGCCCACGCAGTGCTTACTGTGACTGCACCCACTTCCGCGGCTAAGGGAGCTCCTTTCTCTGTGATGGACAGGTAGGGGCCAATGTATAATATATTGCATTCTGTGGGGGCCAGTGTGGATGTGTATGTGGGACATGATAGATTGTCAACATAACATCCCTGGCGGCGCAGCAGTAACGTATTCAGTGTCATCTTCCGGGTCCTGACAGTCATGTAATGTGTAGTTCCAGTGCGTATTTCTGACAAGTGGTATTCCGGTTGAGTATTCTCCCCGTATTACTAATCCCTACCTCTACCCCTAACCCTCCCCCTGATGCCTAACCCCCCCTTCCCCTCCCCAATGCAGTCGAACCCTAACCTCCCCCTACCGCCTTTCCCTAATCCTCCTGGAGAACCCCAACCCTGACTGGCAGCATTCTGAGGCTGTTGACATGGTACAACTGTCAACCATGTGACCGGATACCATCACATGTTTTGTTCTCACATGACATAATATCACATGTGTGTACCCGTGTATGTGTGTATCTTATATGTGTTTGTATTGCAGGATCTGAGGATGAGGATAATAATAATATGTCGCTGGGACTCACTCTGACCACTGATGAAGACTCATCTCAGATACTGGTAATAATCCTACATCCTCTCCCATTCATGGAGTACTATGGACAGATTCTTTTACACTAAGGGGCTTATTTAGTGCTCAGTGTAAATCCATTGTACCGCAACATACAAAGAGGTCTATCTATCTGCGCCAGAATAAGCCCCAGATCAGTTACATTGTTACGTCTTAGTGCTTCTGTATCACATGTGATGGAAATATTATATGGGTGCTGTCAAAATTCTGCACCACCAGACAGTGAGGAGGACAGGACATAAAGAACATAAAACAGGGACATATGAGGTAGACTAAATAAATGCAGACATACAAAAAACAGTAGGGAGGGCCCTGCTCATGATGGAGATTGGAAGAGATCACAGCTAAGGCAAGAGGAGTGAGAGAGAAGTGAGAGAGGGAGGTAGGAGTGACAGAGGAGGGAGGGAGGGAAGGAGGAGTGACAGAGGAGGGAGTGAAGGAGTGAGGAGTGAGGGGAGGGAGGAGTGAAGGAGGGAGGAGGGAGGAGTGAGGGAGGGAGGAGGGAGGGAGGAGTGAGGGAAGGGAGGAGTGAAGGAGGTAGGATTGAGGAGGGAGGGAGGAGTGAAGGAGTGAAGGGGGAGGGAGGAGTGAAGGAGGAGGGAGGGAGGAGTGAAGGAGGAGTGAGAGAGGGAGGAGTGAGGGAGGAGTGAGGGAGGAGTGGAGGAGTGAAGGAGGAGTGAGAGAGGGAGGTAGGAGTGACAGAGGAGGGAGGGAAGGAGGAGTGACAGAGGAGGGAGTGAAGGAGTGAGGAGTGAGGGGAGGGAGGAGTGAAGGAGGGAGGAGGGAGGAGTGAGGGAGGGAGGGAGGAGTGAGGGAAGGGAGGAGTGAAGGAGGTAGGATTGAGGAGGGAGGGAGGAGTGAAGGAGTGAAGGGGGAGGGAGGAGTGAAGGAGGAGGGAGGGAGGAGTGAAGGAGGAGTGAGAGAGGGAGGAGTGAGGGAGGAGTGAGGGAGGAGTGGAGGAGTGAAGGAGGAGTGAGAGAGGAAGGTAGGAGTGACAGAGGAGGGAGGGAAGGAGGAGTGACAGAGGAGGGAGTGAAGGAGTGAGGAGTGAGGGGAGGGAGGAGTGAGAGAGGAGGGAGAGGAGCACGGAGGGAGGGAGGAGTGAAGGAGTGAGTGAGGAGGGAGGGAGGGAGGAGTGAAGGAGGAGAGAGGGAGGAGTGAAGGAGGAGGGAGGAGTGAAGGAGGAGTGAGAGAGGGAGGAGTGAGGGAGGAGTGAGGGAGGAGTGAGGGAGGAGTGAGGGAGGGAGGAGTGAAGGAGGAGGGAGGAGTGAGGGAGGAGGGAGGAGTGAGGGAGGATTTGAGGAGTGAAGGATGAGTGAGAGAGGGGGGAGTGAGGGAGGAGTGGAGGAGAGAGAGGAGGGAAGGAGGAGGAGGGAGGGAGGAGTGAGAGAGGAGGGAGAAGTGAAGGAGGAGAGAGGGAGGAGTGGAGGAGTGAGAAAGGAGGGAGGGAAGAGTGAGTGAGGGAGGAGTGAGAGAGGAGGGAGGAGGGGGGAGGAGTGAAGGAGTGAGGGAGGAGGGAGGGAGGAGTGAAGGAGGAGGGAGGGAGGAGTGAGGGAGGGAGGAGTGAGGGAGGAGTTGAGGAGTGAAGGATGAGTGAGAGAGGAGGGAAGAAGGAGGAGGGAGGGAGGAGTGAGAGAGGAGGGAAAAGTGAAGGAGGAGGGAGGGAGGAGTGAGAGGAGGGAGGAAGGAGCTAGGAGAGAGAGGAGTGGGGGAGGAGTGAAGGAGGGAGGAGTGAGGGAGGAGTGAGGGAGGACTGAGAGGGGAGGGAAGAGTGAGGGAGGAGTGAAGGAGGAGTGAGAGAGGAGGGAGGAGTGAGGGAGGAGTGAAGGAGGGAGGAGGGAGGGAGGAGTGAGGGAGGAGTTGAGGAGTGAAGGATGAGAGAGAGGAGGGAGTGAGGGAGGAGTGGAGGAGGGAAGGAGGAGGAGGGAGGGAGGAGTGAGAGAGGAGGGAGAAGTGAAGGAGGAGGGAGGGAGGAGTGAAGGAGTGAGTGAGGAGGGAGGGAGGGAGGAGTGAAGGAGGAGAGAGGGAGGAGTGAAGGAGGAGGGAGGAGTGAAGGAGGAGTGAGAGAGGGAGGAGTGGAGGAGTGAAGGAGGAGTGAGAGAGGAGGGAGGGA
>JAUIMM010001714.1:0-155000 GCA_031769625.1 Taudactylus pleione
GTTAGTCTAGGGACATACTTTTAAAACAGACATGTGAAATCTCTCCTCAGCTTCCGTTATATGTATTATACAGAGACTGCTAAACACAAATGCATACTTCAAACATAGTAAGACTACAACACACTATAATATGTATCATTCATAACATCCTAGTTTTATAGCTGTTTACCGTGCCCCATATGTCTCCCCAGAGTTCATTTTCCTCCCTTTTAAAGGTAATGTTTACTTACTATGCTGAATAACTGGATGCTGGTATTTCAGTATAGGAAGTCCGTGCATTCTTCAGGGAGGCCTATGTAAGTGAAATAGTGCATTTTTTCCCATAGAGATGAGCCATGAGTTGCAATGGTTTAGCATAGTGCAGGGAGGCTGCAAAATGTGAATTATGACGCTATGGCCAAAGTCCAAAGACATTTTAGGTCTCTCTTGTTCCTTCTTCCGAAACAGTGAAATAATTTCCTTACCCAGAATTTATTTATGGCAACACCTTATGTATTTATTCTTTGCATTCCAGCCTATGCTGTAAAACAGAGGTTTTCAAACTTGGTTCTCAGGACCCCACAGAGGTCATATTTTCTAGGTCACCCAGCAGGTGCACAGGTGTAGTCATTACTCACTGACACATTTTAAAAGATCCACAGTTGGAGCTAATTCCTGAGGAACGAGTTTGAGAACCTGTGCTGTAATAGATTGGGATAAATAGGATAATAATGGCTACCTTGTACACAAAAAGTGAAAACATCTAACTTAAAACAAAAAAAGTACAGACGCTAGATATGAAGCATTTCATATACATTTTAATATGAATAAATCTATAGTGGACACATTTTTCAGTCTCCGTTGGACAGCCCCACTCCCCCCTTGCTTGCTCACCAAATTTGGGCATTTACAGCCCCCCGGGCCCGAACGGAAAGCAGTAGAAGCCGACTGGGACCGCCGAAGCCCTTCCCCATTTTAAGTATAGGGAATCTGGGGTAACTTTGAGCAGCCGGAACTCGGGCCCCTGAGGTCCAAAATTTAAGCGGCTGGTACCGTAGGACAGCCCCCACTCTTTCTCTGCTTGCCCACCAACAATCTTGTGAATTTAGCCCCTCTGCAACCGGCGGTATAGCGGTTTTTACAGTTTGAGCAGCTGGATCTCAGGCCCCTGGGGGCCTAAATTTAAATTTAAGTGGCTGGTACCCTCGGAGAGCCAAGAACCAGGGTACTGCAGTATGGCCCCACTCTCTCCCCTCCCCCCCGTTGTTCCCGGCATCAGCAAGTGTGTATACACTTACCAATGCCGGCACCCTTGCTGCAGATATCGCTCAATACACACATGGTCCAGTGTGTACTGGGCTTTAGACCTTTAAGAATTTTTTTGGTTTTGGTTAATAAATTTATGGTACAGATTGTTTATTTTTTTTGCCTTATATAACTAAAGCGCCCGAGTCATAGATTTACGTAAATTTCCAATGACTTCAGATCTTGCCGTACTGCAGACCTGGTCCTTGGGGCGGGAGCGTTCCAGAAAACGGAGGCTTAACGGACACGTCTTCTGGGCATGCCTAAGCCAGTGGCTCAGATGTCTGATGTTCAAGTAGTTCATCCAATGCTGCAGCTGAGTGAAGCCTGAAGTGGACATCTTTTACTTAAGCCGCCTCCAGCGGCTGTTAATGTACCGTAATTGTCTGAATTAGGCTCTAAGTACAAGTGGTGGAAGGGCATGTAGCGCACTAAAGGGACCGCACAGCACCTTAACATATTTTGTTTCAATTGCTTTCTCATTCATATCCACAACGTTTCTCATCCACAGACGTAAGCCACAACGTTTCTCATCCACAGACGTAAGCCAGAACATTTCTCATCCACAGACGTAAGCCAGAACATTTAATGTCCTCATTCTTTGATCTAAAAGAGCAAACTACACAAAGCACCAGGCTCAATGATTGAGCATGAATTGGTGCCATTGTTACGTTCAATAACTTCTGTCTTCATTCACCTGCTGCATTACAGTACTGCACAGCCCCTCATGACTCATAGGGACGAGTATTGGGTAATGTCTATTACACGGGTGCCTTACCAGACTCGTTTTACAGGAAGAGTTAGGATCTGTTTGCTCTTGGAAACAAGATTTAATGACAACATCGGTTTTAGGAATTTCATTGTATGAATAGGAGAGATCATTGTAATTTGGCAAAAAGGCTGACTAAACGCGGTCATGAAAAACAAACAAAAAATTATGTAAAGCCTCCAAAGACACCATGCAGAACTGATCAGTATGACTTAAATCCCGACAGCGGCATCCCGGCAGCAGTGAAAATCCCGATCGTCGAAAGGTAAGTATTGACTTACCCTATTCTACCCCCTAACCCTCCCTCAGGGGTGCTTAACCCTAGCCCCCCCTCCCCACCCAAGTGCCTAACCCTAATCTCCCCCGTGCAGAACTGTGAATGTCATGCCACATTTGGAACTTCCTCCCCCCTTCATGATTTTCCGTTTTCCTCCAAAAAAAAAAAAAAATACTGCTCGGTTTTTAGCCTAATTTTCTATTTAGATTATGAGCTTGGGAGGGGACATTGGGACGTTGTAAAATACGTATGGTATATGTATGGTATATTTTTGCACCTCTCCCCCCCTGTATTTAATTTCAATCAGCACGGTCTACAAAAATGGTGTTACGAGGGGGCAGCTGCTTCGTACTTTGCACCCCTATCCGCCAGGCTTCTCAGTACAGCCGGTATGCAATCGGGAAGCCGACTGCCTAAATACCGGCAACCGGCTTCCTGACTGTCATATCCCCGACGCCGGCATCCCGAATGTAGTGATGCCGGGCGCCGCGAGCGGACAGCCGCGCGGGGGGGGGGGGGGGGGAGGGTTTGGTTTAGGGCTCCCGGGGGGGGGGGTGGACTTAGGGTCAGGCACCCCCCCGGGAGGGTTAGGCTAGAGGGAGGGAGGGTTAGGCACCCCGGGGGTGGGGACTTAGGTTTAGGCAGCGGGGAAGGGGGTGGTTAGGATTAGGCACTTAGAGGGGGGATTAGGGTTAGGCACCCCTAAGGAGGGTTATGGTTAGGGGGGTTAGACAATACTTACCTATCCATGATCGGGATTTCCAGCGCTGTCGGGCTTCCACTTATGGGATCTCTGCTGATGTCGGGCTGCCGCTGCTGGGAATCGAACAGCCGGCCATGCAGCCGGCGGTATTTCATACCAATTCCGTACAGCCTGTGTAAGCTTCTACTCCCCTGTAAACACAAATCTCTTGCTCCACAGAGTTTGCGTTGGTGAAGATCTAGGTGCCTTTGCACAAAAGCAAAACCGCATTTATTTGCAGTGCACATTGGACTTCCGCACTTTGCAAATGATCTCCATTGTTCAATAAGGTCAGACTGTGCACAAGCAGCTTTGCACTAACGCAGAGCGACACACCAGGAAAATAGCGCATTCACATCAGTACTGTGTCACAGGATAGGGCCTAGCACATTCTGGGGCATATTTATTAAAGTATAATTGTGGCATATTCCATTTTCAAGGGGTATCGGCAAATATTCAGTATCCCCAAGATGAAACAAGGAGGGATTATAACAGACCTCCGATATCTGCCATGGTCTCTCCAATTCAGACAGCAGCCGCAGTCCCCATACAGTAGATTTCTGCCGGATTTTCCTAGCTTGGCCCCGGCCACTAACGGCGCTGGTAGCCTTATAAGCTACCTTTCACAAAATGCGCATGCACCACCATCCTTCACCAAATGTACAGAAGAGCAGCATAAAGTAATGGGATAGCAATGCCCTCACATTATCGCCTATAGGAGCCCGCCCAGGCGACTCGGAAATGATACATTCGGACGAATAAAGATTCCTTATTGCAGTGAATTGCAACGTTAAGGAATCTTTGTCAGCAAATAATAAATCTGCCTTTTTATAATAACTTGTAGATGTGGCATACGCTTTATAATAGCCGCTGGGGGTCTAGTGCTTCTTTCTCAAATACACAGAGTTTATACTCTCTCACTGTAACAAAAACTTAATTGTGTGAGAAGTAAAACAAATACACCCCATGCAACCGGCCTCTTCCTCTTTTTATAACCGCATCTAAAATGTTAAAGCCATAAGTTTTTAACCCATTCTTCTCTGCTTAACAAACATGCCTGCAGTGATTTACAGAAACAGGGCTGCAATAAGTACACTGGCAGATCATCATCACAGATTTACCTATTAAAACAACCAAAAATGAATAAAAGCACCAAATATGAATGCCACCACCCTTTAATGGGGGAATTGGTTAAGTTCACTGAAATGAGGGAGCCGTGTTGTTGGCCTGACTGCACTGCAGCAGTTTGTAAGGATGACGTCAGGACACCTGCCTGCATTGGCCATCAGCTGAAGCATTCGCCGGCTTGCCCTTCTCAGAGGTCCATTTCATCCAGCAGTTTCCTGCTTAGTTTGCAGATCCAGATGAGAGAAGGAAAAAAGAAAAGCTGAAAACTGCAACACTGGCGTGTACGAAACATGGCTCCGGCGTGAGGACTAATCACAGACAAAACACCTGGAAACCAGATGACAAACTCGTGCTGGATGGATCATGGCGAGTCATGGCCACAACAGGGGACAATGCTTTGACGTAGTTAATACATTGGTAAATGAAAACCAATGGAAACCCTTTTTGTGTGCTTGAAATGAGTTCATGTATGTTGTTATCCCAGTGCATCACACAGGAACAAGGTAAAGCTATGGCAGACTGTGATCACATAAAACATGATGTATGGGGTCAGACACTTACTCCCAATCTACCAAGTCATCATTTCACTGCTTCAGTATGTATGTGACCTCATCAAAAGGGAATTTAGGGCCTAATTTATCAATGAGTTATCATTCACATCGGTTGCATATGATAATGATGCTCCAACCAATCAGCTCCCAACTGTCATCTGTTTGAAAACTGGACAGTTGGGAGCTGATTGGCTGGAGCACTATTATCATATGAAACAAAAATGTTATCACTCGTTGTGAGTGATAAAACTCAACCCTCAGATAAATAATTAACAATTGATGTCTGGGATGTAGATAAGTGGCTGGCGGACGCAAGGCCGCCGGTCACAATCCCGCCGTCAGAATGCCGGCTAGGGATGTATGATAGGAGTCGGGATACCGACGCCTATCATAATCCCGACGCAGGAATACAGAATGGCTTGTGCCCGAACGAGGTAAGTCTGGGGAGTGCGTCTTCTTACCTGCGAGGTTAGGGGAGTTCCCGGAGGTACTTAGTGTAGGTACCCCCCCAGGAGGGTTAGGTTAATGGAGCGGGGATGGGGTTAGTTTTAGGCATCCTTGGGGGGAGTTTAGGGTTAGGCACAGATATCAGCCCAGGTATCTAGCCCCTAGAACCATATATTTTTTCAGTAAGTGGTTTACAAGGGAGTAAGACTAATGCTGGGTACACACTAGACGATAGGCCCATATCACTCACTGTACAGACTATGCACACTCCCGCACATCGTCAGCAACATCACCCGTCCGACCTAGTCAGCGAGGGCCATGCTGCCAAATGGCTTCGAAGTGCCCTAACCGTGAATAGGAAAGAATGTATAGGCAGAGGAGCGCTTGAAGGATATGTATGAGACAAATCAATGGATAAGAATGGGATAGAAAATAAATAAAATACAACTAAAAATAATAAATTAGAAATAGATACAAATAAATAAAACCGGAGTAAACCTGGAGGGTATATATGGGGATAGAATCAAGGCAGAAAAAGAATCAGAAAGGAATACAGTCTCTCACTCAGTCTCGCTCTCTCGCTCTCAGTCTCGCTCTCTCTCTCAGTCTCGCTCTCTCTCTCAGTCTCGCTCTCTCTCTCAGTCTCGCTCTCTCTCTCTCTCTCGCTCTCTCTCTCTCTGTCTCGCTCTCTCTCTCTCTGTCTCGCTCTCTCTCTCTGTCTCGCTCTCTCTCTCTGTCTCGCTCTCTCTCTCTGTCTCGCTCTCTCTCTCTGTCTCGCTCTCTCTCTCTGTCTCGCTCTCTCTCTCTGTCGCTCTCTCTGGACACATGAATTACACAGGTCTCTGTGGCTGATTAAACCAAGGTGAAGTGCAGGCTTGAAGTCAGCCAGCCACAGAGCCTATGTAATTCATCAGTGTCTTGGTAAATCACAAATGAGGTACTTCTCAAAATGATGGCCAAGGACACCACCATCTCCAAAATAAATAAATAAAGCATTAACAAAACCACTAAGTCCAGCCACACTCCACAATGAGCATTTCCCCAAAGTGCCTGCATTGGACAGAATCATTATCAGATACGTCAGAGGTTCCCAAACTCCGCCATTACAGTCCACGTTTTAAGGTTATCCATGCTTGAACACAGGTGACTTAATGCGCACCGCCAGTCATTTAGATTTAACCATCTGGACTCAAGCATGGATAACCTTAAAACCAGGACTGAATCTTTTTGTAAGAAACTAGCTGGTAAGCAATTCACATGCCCTGATGTCCCAATACAATTTGGTTAATGGCTCCAAACTCAATAGAAATGTGAGGTTTTATTTACCCACATATAATATTTGCCACAAATTGCGACAGGTGGGCCCAAAAGAGCATTCACTCATGATCACCCTCTGTTTGGTATCGATCAGGCGTCATCGGGACGGATTCTGAAGGTGCCTACACACTGATGTGCTCACGATGCAACGATTTCCCTTGAACTCTCCCTGGCCACTTCCCTGCACTCCAGTACACGATATGGTGCTAAAAAGTGTCCAATCTGACCAACAATCTATCGTGCGTCCTTAACGATTTCCAGTGCATCGTGTATGAGAGTGACACATCAAGCCTGCTGTAGGCAAGATCTGAAGATACAACGGCGGACCATCGGGTACGCGCATCGTTGTGAGTAGACACTCATGATTTGCACGGTCTTTCCGATTCATCGAAAATGGACGAATCGTGCAAAATATCACCTAGTGTGTACACTCCATGAGTTGCATGTAGTTAAGCAATGTTTTTGAAACTGCACATGCACGAAAAGGTCTGAAAACGCCTACACGCAGTGTACGCACAAAAGCGCTGTTGGGTTCAGGTTAGGCAGTATCAGAAATTCTGCAAAAAAAATGATGGGAGCTCCTGGGCGATGACTAGTAGTGCACACAGAAATGGTACGATCAGTGGGCGAGTCACGGTGGTGTCAACGCACAGACACGAGGCCACTGTTAGACCTAGAAACTGCAGCAACTTCCGATGGCAAGACCGATGGTGGCGTACAAGGATGCATCAATCGGTATTACAGAGTGCACAAATGCTAAAAGTGGGAGCCTCAGTCCTTGCGTATTCAGCTGAACGGATCTACACCAGGGAAAGAGTTTGTAGCGGCATTTTCATAAACTTGCAGCCACCAGTAGACGCTGCTGGGTGCACTTTTAGGTGGGACTCAGAATCAGGCCCTGAAAGTCTGCTTAGCCCGTTACCATGACCTGTCAGTGTCCGCTTTCATCAGCCATCCCCACTTATAGGCCCCATGTGACTGGCTAAGCAGGACTAAGGACTACTGGGAAGCTTACATTTCTGGACACATTGGTGGGGAAGAAAACAGGTCTCATTTCTATTGTATGTGCAGTAATCGGAAACAAGTTGCAATTTACCATTCACACGTGACACCACTTCCTGCAGTTCACAAAGGTTTAACACGAACAACAAGGAATGTAAGTCTCTCAATGAAAGATTTAGCTGTACACAAAGGTCTCCACACTGAAAATGATCCAATATTTCACAACAATCCCAATGTACGTACAGCATATGGTTTCCTCAATCAAGATACTGGTGTATATGGCACTGTATGTAACATTGCAATCTAACTAATCTTCTGTGCTCGGCTTCCAGTGCTGTTTTTAACCTAATATACATACAACGGCAGATCTGATGTGTATTGTAGCTATATTTCTGATCAATAAGACAAATTCAGCTATTCAGATCTAGCGCAGGTGTAATAGGGTTTAATTAGTTTAGTCGGTTAACAGCTGCCATGATCTGACCTGATAATGGCTGCGCTGACTGACAAGACCTGTGTCCAAATTGACCACATGCGTTGCAATCACTGGAACCAGCTAGTGGGGTTGCCTATTGCACACAACGAGATACAGCAGTCGTACACCGGCTGGATTTGCAGGCAGTCCCGGACAGGGGTTGATAGACACTGACGGTCTTTTTGAACCCAAACATCTAAGGATAAATTTACAACTCCGCATTCCAGGGACGGTTTTATAGCGCCACTAAAATTAAAGCACAAAGCCTGGTGTATTTTGCACTTAACAGAAGCGCTACTTTAAATGTAATTATATTGCCTGGTCTTTATGAACTTGTACAGTCAAATCAATGAGCATTTGGGTTGCATATGTATCAAAGCTTGAAGTGAGATAAATATCACCAACCAGCTCCAAACCGTAATTTCTTAAAACACAGCCTGCAAAATGTAAAGGGACCTATCCAATACCTGACTGTGTGATCAAACCAGGAGATTTTGGTCGCATTGTTCACAAAGTCGGGTAATGGATAGCCGGCAAGGACCAGCGATGCGCGTGCGCACGCTGGGTCCTTGCCAACCCGACTATCTACTGAACACGCTCGTCAGGTTCGGCACGTTCAGAGATAGGTCGGGCTCCTTCACTGAATGACGTGCAGTGGGCATCACACAGACGTTCAGGTCGCCTAGTGGATAGGCCCCTTACGTTAGAAGCTGATTGGTTGGTGATTATATATAATCTCACGATTTTCTCTCACATCAAGCTTTGATACATATGCCCCTTAGTTTCAAATATTCCCTGCTGTGCTCTTCAGTACAGTTATAGATAGGAAGATGGCTGTTCGTAGAAAAATTCACTTAAAACTAATTAAAAAATAAATTAATAAATTACAGCACTTTAATACAGATGTGGAAAAGAAAGGACTTCAAATTAAAATCAGGGGGTTTTAAGATAAAACAGTCACAAAAAGACAGTTTCTAAATAAACAAGAGAACTGACTGCAAAGAGAATAGAAGTTCTGCAACAACTGCAGCGCCCCAATCATATACAAATGATCTTATTAGTCATCTAGAACAGCAGGAAACTACATAGGCTGCTCTGAAACTGACATTAAGGAGGGTGTGACGGCTTGGTCTTACCAATACATCAGAAGGCAGAGATGTAGGGAAATAATGACAGGACTAGCAGCATGTGACACTCGCTGGAGAGAAAAAGCTCCTCACCCCATCTGAAGCGCACTGGAACCTCAATGTGTCACGCTGGAGTCATCACATTCTTAGGCAAATTGCAGGGACTGAGAGCAGAACAGGATTATCAATGAAACCGAGCAGGAGCAGAACATATAATTAACGTTACAATAAGATATCAGTGATAATCGCCCATCTCAGATAAGTTCTGGCATAATGCACACCCAAAGCTGCCCATTTCTAGATTTGGAGGTTTTCGCTGCCGATTAACATGAGACAGACCCTCGTTAGAGCATCGGAGTTGAACTTCTATTTAGGAGAGTAATAACTTGTTATACTGCTGTCACAATGTATTTGAAGAAGTTATTCTGTGAATAAAACATCCTGAAGTAGTGTAACTAAATATCTTTTACCCAACATAATTCATCCAATCAAAAAAATGTAGAAAATAAATTAAAAACGTAACATTTTCTTCTTACAACTGAGGTAGTCACTGCAACTTTTATAAGGACTATTTGTATAGTGCATCATAGTAAAGACTGAAACATTGCTCTGATTTCCCACCAAAATCTCAGATTTCTGTTTGCAGCCCGTATGGGATCTGTACAAAGTTCTGTGATTTCAGGGCTATGGTAAGTGCGGCATAAGTGAGCACTTACTTAGTGTTCTCTAGGTCCGGCGGCAGGCAGAGCGCCGGACCTAGAGTTAGGGCACTTTTGTGCGTACCTGAAAAGGAGCATGGCCAAAGAAAAGGGGGCGTGTCTTTATGACGCGTTCCCTTTTCGTCACTCATGGGGGCGTGCCTGGCACTAACGGACATGCCGGGCAGCCCCCAGGCGCTGCGGTCACTGAATGGATGCCGGGCGCATGCGCCCGGCCTCCATTCACCGGCTGTCACTGCTGCGCTGCCATTTTGACCACCCACGGGACACAGTGACCCACGGGTGGAGGCAGAACCCGCAGGCTGTCTCAACGGGACGCCGCACTGGAGGGCAGGGCGCGTTCTGCACTTCAGAAATCGGGCAGGGCACAGCAGCCCGCTAAAACAGCCTAGCGGGAACACTACTTACTCACGAGAGCATTGTGTGCAAGTGCATCGACCCCTAACATTGTCACACTTAATGACTGCCACTGAGCACACAGAGCTAACCAGCTAAAACATAAACCTGTAATAATAGAGGTTCTCCGTCCTGAGATAGCACCATACAAAGGGAAATATGAAGAATATCAATCTTTAATACATGCCAGTGTAACCCAACAATAGCTTCAAATTTTCAGCCATTTCGGAATAGTCTAGTCATGCAGTCCTCAAGGTACCATATAACAGTCCCAGTTTTAAGGATAGCCGTGGTTGAGCACAGATGGTGAAATCAGACTAACTAATCAGCCAAAGAGATCTATAAAACCAGGACTGTTAAACAAAAAACAAATATTCCCCATTTATCAGTGAACTGTGTCCAGTTTCCAGATTTACCAAACACCTTTGCTGTTAACACAATATAAAGTGACTTGGAAATAAGTGCTTTACAATGAGAAGTTAGAGAAATAATGTAGGTATTTGTTTTATTAATAAATGCATATAGATTAAGACGCTTTGGAGTAATGTACCTTTGTAACACAGATCAGGCAGGCTGATTAACAAGCGTCCAAGGAAGCTTTGCAATCTAAATTGAATCACAAAGTTGTGCTGTACATAATCTGGTTTTTAAGATGATGCACTTTGCATAATTTTAAGTATTGCTACATGTTACATAGAACCCTACTCTATGTACAAAACCAGACCGGCCATTTTTTTTCCCCCATAACAGAAATAAAAGAATATTTCAGTGCCTCACAATTCCACGCACTGGGTATCTTGTGATCTCCTGCTAAAAATCAATTTGGAGAAACATTTTTGCATTTTGCATACTCAGGCATGCATAACGTGTGAGATTTAGGATCATCCACATCTGCATTTGATTACAGCAGATGTAATGCTAAATATTTGGGCTCCACTATTAGCAACCAATCTAGAGGTTTAGCAATCATGTAAGCATTAAATATAAAATGTAATTAAACAAAAACCATCGCGTTTTCCAAGTCATTTGTTAATATGCTAGTGGAAATCTTAATGAACCCAGTCTTGGTATAAAAGACAATAACTGCAGGGTGATTTTAAAGAATAAACTGTAAAGTTTACTAGTTTAAAGAGACCTAGCAACATACCCTGTATGAATGCAGAAACTACAACAGAAGAACAGAAAAGCAGAACCAAAAACATTAACTCCCCTTCCCCCTCCCCCCTCAAACCAAACCATTACTTTGGGGCGTATAGAGAATGAAGTTTCCACATCCTTAAAGCACAATTTTAAAGTCGTATTTAAAAATTAGGGTTTGCAAATTTGTGGAGGTTAAAAAAAATAAACAAAATAAAACCTAACGCAAAGAAAAATAGACGTATGTATAGATTTATATAACATAATCCAGCCCATATTCTGTAATCTAATGTGGCGATAAGCATAAACCTGTGACACTACTTTTCTTCCAATATATTCTTCAGAGAAGCAACATCGTAAAACTTTGTAAGAATCTTCTAATAGTCATTAAGATTTGTAGTTGGAGGTTAGCCACGTGAGTCCTTCGTATAGACCGTCCCCATTAGTAGCGCAGGACGGCTGCACATACCAATTCCTATCCCTGATTCGGGTGAGGCCCAATTTCTCCTGAATCTCGTGGGGTTTCATGGCATCAGGGAGGTCTTGTTTATTGGCAAATATCAGGATGATGGCGTCCCTCATCTCCCTATCATTGATAATACGATGAAGTTCCTGCCTAGCCTCGTCAATACGGTCCCGGTCAGCGCAGTCCACCACGAAGATGAGCCCTTGGGTCCCAGTGTAATAGTGCCGCCACAAGGGCCGGATCTTATCCTGGCCCCCTACATCCCACACGTTGAATTTGACATTCTTATAAGTTACAGTTTCCACATTGAAGCCCACGGTGGGTATGGTTGTGACCGACTGGCCCAACTTAAGTTTGTACAGGATGGTGGTCTTACCAGCAGCATCCAGTCCAAGCATAAGGATCCGCATCTCCTTGTTGCCAAAAATCTTGGAAAGTACCTTGCCCATGGTGGAGCATGAAACACGGCTTACAGAGGTGGGGAAAGTGGCGTCCTCTAGTATCCAACGCTGGGAGGAGATCCCGGAGGGGGTGCTCAGAGGTGATGCCCAGGCACAAGTGTTTATTTCAGATTAAGTACCCCAGAGGGCAAGGACTCGGTGCAGGGCAAGTACTTATACTGTCACACAAGAGATCCTTACACCAGATAATACAGGATGAGGCCAGAGAGGTCCATTATTAAATGGTAGTTTGCCCAGAGAGTGGAGGGTACCAGATAGTTTGTTCTGGGGGCATGGAGGTAGTCAGAACAGCCCTGAGTGAGGTGCTGAGGTTGTCGGGCGTTCTGAGTTAGGTGATCAGACAGTCCTGTGTGAGGTGCTGGGGTTGTCGGACTCTGGAGGTTGTCGGGCGTTCTGAGTTGGGTGATCAGACAGTCCTGTGTGAGGTGCTGGGGGTTGTCAAATTCCCCCGTGTGAGGGTGAGTCCCAGAGGTTGTCGGACGTCCTGTGTGAGGCGCTGAGCCCCGGAGGTTGTCGGACGTCCTGTGTGGGGCGCTGAGCCCCGGAGGTTGTCGGACGTCCTGTGTGAGGCGCTGAGCCCCGGAGGTTGTCGGACGTCCTGTGTGAGGCGCTGAGCCCCGGAGGTTGTCGGACGTCCTGTGTACGTGTGAGGCAGTTAGCTAGTTGCCCCTGTGTGAGGTGCCGGGTGGCTCTGTACAGGGCGATGTGACCTGGAGGCTGTTAGACGCTCCCTATAAGAGGTGTCCCCGTATCCCTGGCGCAGAGTCCCGGACCGGGCAGCCCGCTAACGGGGTGGTGCTCGCCCCCTGTGTCTATGCTGCGCGGCAGGGTCCCGGATGAGCGGCTGTCGGCACCGAGCAGGGTGTCACGGGGTCTGGCCACATGGAAGGGTGCCCGGGGTGGGCAGGCCGCTGCCTCCGGTCCTCTGAGCTCTCACTCCGGCCGGATATCCCCAGCCGCTGGCTTCCGGTGCTGGACTGAAAGAGAGGGAGTGCGGAGGGGAGGGGCTGCTGCCTGGGTCCCGGCGCCTAGCCACTGCCAGGGAGGGGCCGCTTCCGAGCCGCTAGTCACTACTACGGTACTCGCTGCTGGGCTGATGGTGATGAGCCGGTCCCGGCCCCGCCCAGCCGCGCCTGCGCAGACCACCCGCTCACAACGCCTGCGCAGAGTCATCCTCGCTCCGGGGGGAGTGTCCGGCAGCAGTGACGGATATCTGGGGGCGTGGTTCCGCGCGACCGCCGTGTGACGGGTTCAAATCTCCCGCGCGCACGTGACGTCGGCTGCTGGCAGTCTGGGCGGGAGAGACGGGGCACGTGACCGCACGTCAGTCAGTCGGTCGGTCGGTTGTTTGTCGGCTGCTGGAGGTCTGTGGAGGCAGAGACTAAGCTGACAGGAAACTTGTATAACTACTATATCTGTGAAGGAAAAATGTTAATAATAATAAAAATGTTCCTTGCTGTATTAGGCTGGCACAGTATTGTGGTGCTATGTTTGGCCCAGGTGATAAAACCACCCCCGTTACAGGTCTCCTGCTCGGACCCGGCGGTGAGGGTGTATACTCGCCAGGATAAGGGCAATACAGTAACTTGCTTGTGGAAAGCAGAGAATGAGCTGATTTACAGTCCGTCCACCACTGTACGCGAGAGCGACAGACCCCCAAGGTGCGCGTGGCACAAAAATGGCTTGAAGCTACTGGACACAGCCTCATGGTCTGGCCCAATAACAATTTCCGCATCCGTCGGTAATAAAATCACCGTGCAGTGTGTGACCCCTAACTGCGCATCGCCAGCCTGTGCCTACCAGGAGATCACCGTCGTGGTGGAGCAGCAGGATGCCAAGTTCTTTTTCACTCCGGCATCCCCCGTTCAGCAGTATGAAATAGTGCAGTTTGGTTGGTGCGCTAAGATGAAGAGCACGGCTTGGGAATATCGGTTCTCCAGACAGCCAACGGAGGCGGAAACTGTCATACCGAGCAATTACCACGTTGAGTTCATAGGCACTGACTACCCTGTAGAGGTCCGAAACTACTGCTCCACCTACTACTATTACAATGTCCAAGCCAGGTATAGCAAACCTGGCAAATACATGGCCTCGCTTACCCTACACAATGGACCCATGCCTGAACTACATGCCTATCTGGATGTAGAACAGACTCTACTCCATGTTCTGAGTGCCACTTCTATCCAGCTCCCCGAAACTACTTACCTCAAGCTATCGTGGAACTTTTTGCAATTGACTAACAAAGTCTCTGCTTTTGAGCTCACCGATATAAATAATGTTTCAACTTGGGAGGTGGCCTTTAACAAATATACCATTAAAACTGATATTTGTTCCCCACCATTGAGTGCTGCTGGATTTAGATTTACAACAGTGCAATTCTTAACCAATGCTAGCAAAGTAGGACCACTTAGTGGTGACCTTTTCTACACCAATGGTATCGTTAGTCTGATAACGACCAAAAGTCTAGACTCTGTGAAACTAAATCCCAAAAATTCAAGAAGTAACATCTACTATTTTAGTCAGCTTAGTGGCCTCTACTACTCCTCAACTGAGGATATAGTGGACCCTTGTTGTAGTGTTCACTTTATAGTCTGTCAACAGGATGGCTTCACCTTCCTATTCCAGTTTAGATTTGTGGAAATGCAAAATTACACTCTAGCTGCACATGTGTACTTAAACACAAAACATGCTTTGTATAAGTCTCTAGGAGATGTTGGTGTGGAAGTTTACTTTTTCAACAGCGGATCTTCTCTACTATATACTTTGACATATATTGTTTGGTTTATCCCTTTGCAACATCCAGTTTTACAGTGTCAATGGAAATTTATATTGGAATTATATGGGGCGCAAAAAAAATATCTGTTTACAAATACCTCATACACGTATAAAGATTCGGTCTCAAATGCAGCAGCATTTATACCTAATACCATATTGCCATTTGATTCAAGACTTTATGCAGGCTTTGTAGCAAAGGTGAATTTCACTAAAAGTGGTTTAAAGCCAGTTGTTTTGAAAACTTATGTTGGCTCGTATGCCAGCAAAATGTTAGAGACATCAATATACTGCTACAAAGTGTTCTGTGAGATAAATGTTTTTAAGATCAAGAAACCTGACGACCCTTCTGTCATACAGACAACGAAAGGAGTGCATTTATCCATTTTTGTAAATGTACAAATAAATTGCTCGGCTTCGCAAGGGGCAAATATGTTGTGGAGAATTTATAGAGTATCCTCAGCATCTGACATACCCGTGTGGGATAACTATTTGACATTGCCGCAAGTATCACCAGTAAATCAGAACAATATTGAAGTTCCAAGGTGGACGTTGAGTTACGGCTTTTATGTATTTAATGTGTCCATTGACATTGCTACCAATGACGATGAAGATTCTTCCCGTTCCAACACAGATTCTGTTGTTGTGGAGGTATTAGAAAGCGATTTGATAGCAGTCATTTCAGGAGGATCTTTTAAGACTGTTGGTTTCAGTGAAAAGTGGCCTCTTGATGGTCGTTTCTCTTATGACCCTGATTCCCAAGATCCATCACAAGGGCTGTCATTTACGTGGTACTGTTCTAAAATGGCACCGGATTATGAACTTATGATATTAAGTGCAAAAGGAAATTGCCATCCGAATCAAACAAGCTTGTTTTGGTTAAACCCAGATACTGTAACTCAGTCTGTGGAACCTGAGACCTTGCAGGGTAATAGATATTACTATTTTCGCTTGGTTGTTAGTAAAGGGAATAGAACAGGCTATGTTGATCAGACTGTATTTATTGCTCCTGGTTCTCCACCTGGTGTCAGTGTTACATGTATAGAAAATTGTCTTTCGATTTTAGTCCCAACAGAACGATTTTCTCTGTCAGGAAAATGCACGGATTGTAGTAAAACAAGCAGACCACAGTATGAATGGTCACTCTTTCAGCATTCAAAGGAAGTGTATCTTGACTGGGCATCTCAGACGACAACTGGGAGGTTCAATCCCTACATATCCTTTATTGCACTAACGTTTCAGGATCTTGCAGATATGTGGTATACTCTTCAACTACAACTTACAACCTGGACAGGAGCACCATCATTGTATAAATACAGATTTTATGTTAATTCTCCACCGAAAGCTGGCGATTGTCACATCAAACCATCTGTTGGCATTACTTTGCAGACTAAATTCATAGTCAGCTGTAGGGGATTCACAGACCTAAATCTACCGCTACGTTACACATTTATAGCTGCCTCAGATAAATTAAGCCACATAAGTTCTCTGCAGCAAAACTCTCTAGGTGCAATTATTTATGATGGTTATGACGCTACAACTCCACCGTTGTTGCTTTCAATTGGAGCATCTAGCAAGTCTTATGGTTTAAAAGTATATATTCAAGTACATGACTCTCTCTCTTCCTATACGCAAATAACCCGCAGCGTAGCTATTGAGAATTTAAATGAAGGTCAGCAACAAGAGTCATATCTTAAGGGGCTTTCTTCGCAGGCCCACAGCCCACTAATGTACTTTTTTCTTGAAACTGGAGATTTTATACATTTTGGGCATTTTACATGCATGATTGCATCCGTTTTAAACAGTTTTACTTTCGACAATTTTACTTACGCTTCAAAGGATGAGAAGTCTGAACTACGTGAAAGTCTGCTGAACATGACATCTGGTGTAATGATCACCAACATCATGGCTGTAAATCAGATAATCACGAGTGTCAGTGAACTCACACTAGAAACCAATGAAGTGAATGCAAGATCTCAACAACTTGCAGTGGCAAACTTAAAAGAAGCAGGTGATGCCTTGAACAACTATAGAAAAGAAAGAACGGGATCTGTAGAAAGTGAAATGTTAAGCAGTGGCATTTTAACCTCGTTATCCAATATTATGACTGCATCGCTTGTTAACATTACTTCGGAAATCCCATTTCTTACAGTTGAAGTGTTGAAGGACACCCTCTCCGTAATGGAGACCGTGACAGATATCATATCCTATGGGAAAGTTCCTGGAGATGCTGAGACTTTTATGGTAACTGATGATTTTAGTATCAGTTTGAAAAAAGAAGAAAAATGGGATCTTGATGGCTCTTACAGAAAAATAAGGGACTGTCTCACCTGCTTCTATCCAACATATCAGGATAATGAATCTGTTTTACCTGTTGATGCTATTGTAACAGCAGCTTTTTATGAATTCAAAGAGGATCCTCTACCATGGCTAAAAAATGGGAAACATATTGACACTGTGATAACTGGATTTTATAGTGTGGCCGCCAGTGATAAAGGAAGGTTGACAAATTTAAGTCCTAGAAGTGTTGACATAACTATGGAAAGGAAAAATGTAATACCTATTTTTGACATTTTCGTATCACCAGATGATGAAAAAATAACCAGTGGTATATTTTGCTTTGAAGTTAACCTAGACCAGAAGGCAGAGTGGTTTGTGCAGTTTTTCTATACGAAAATTATAACGTTTAACATTTCCCTTCACAGTGGGGATAACGTTACAGATAATCCGATTGCAGTTTTCCAAATTCCGAACGTAGAAAAGGTACAAACTAAATCAAGCAAAGTACCAGACTTAAACAATTGGAATTCCAAAATGATTCGCATTCCAGTGGAATCTTTACCTCAGACCTCAACTGTACAAAATCTCACAGTTGAGCTGACTACTAACTATCTTGTCTGGAAGAAAACCAAATTATTGGGTGCATCTGTTTTTAACATCGCTTGCTTAGATTTTGAAGATGTAGGAAGTAGTTGGAATGAAGCCAACTGCAAAGTAGGCCCATTGTCAAACAATAAAGTAATTCACTGTACCTGTGACGATTTGCCAAGGGTGCAAAGAAGAAGTGCCCCATTTCTAAAGAAAAGACATACATTTTTAGCAGCCAGAGTACTTGTCATGCCTAATCCAATAGATTTAACCAAAACTACTTTTCGATCATTGCAGTCAAACTTGGTGACGCTTATCACAGTTCTTGTCATATTTATCAATTATTTTGTCTTGGCTTTGTGGGCAAGGAAACAAGACAAATGCGAGTTGACCAGCAAACATACTGTTATAATATTACCAGATAATGATCCTTATGAAACAGAATGTTTCTTAGTTACTCTTTATACTGGCAGTCGTTTTGGATCTGGGACGACAGCAGATGTATATTTGATGATGGTGGGCAAAGCTAGTGAGAGCCAGGTACATCTTTTAAAATGCCCTGGGCATCAAGTATTTGTACGAGGAGGGATAGATACATTTCTGATAACTACCAGACATTCATTAGGAGACTTAAGTTACATCAGGATATGGCATAATAATGCAGGAGACTCTCCTGGCTGGTTCCTAAGCAGGATTAAGGTTGAGTGCATGCGTACCAGGCAGGTGTTGTATTTTGTGTGTCAAAATTGGCTTCATATTGGCAAAGACAATGGTTTCATACATAAAAGAATTGCCCCGTTAAAAACAGATAAGCCATTAAATAAAATCAATTATTTTCAAATTCAGCTCTCTTCCAAACTCTGTGAGGACCATTTGTGGTTTTCTGTTTTCTTCACTGCTCTGCCGGGAGTCTTCAATAGATTTCGGAGACTTTCATGTTGTTTGGTTATCCTTATGAGCAGTTTACTGGTCAACATCATTTTTTTCAATGCAGAAAAAAGTGAAGACGATGAGCCGCAGATCCAGTTTGTGAGATCAGTTATGGTAGGTGTTGAAAGCGCTTTAATTGCAGTACCCATACAGCTTATAGTGTGTTCATTGTTGAGGTTCACAGAAGACAAAGCACCTTTTCAGCAACACACATTTTCAGAAAGCAAATTAGATTATGACAGCTTTAGCAGACATTCAAAAGTGAAGACCATTAATTTGAAAGAACGCTTAGAGGTGTTCTACCAAACACAAGACGACCGTGACTCCACCGTGGAAATACATTCTATTAACTCAAAATCGCTTTCCGTACCTTCTTCCCCAGTAAACTTACCTGCTAAGCCACACATTTCACGTCAAATCAATAACTGTGTTATTTCTGAAGTTTTAGCAAATAAAATTGACACACTTGAAAATGACCTTGAAGAACTTAGCCAAAGCTCAGAAAGTATTCATATTTGGAAAAAACCTCAATCAAATTACTTTAAACTGATTAAACAAATTCAAGCTTGTGTTCCACCTTGGTGGTGCATATATGTAGCTTGGATTTTTGTTTCCATAACCTCAAGTGGGTCAGCGGTTTTACTCGTAATGTATGGTTTATCCTATGGCTACGAGTTGTCAATGACGTGGCTCCTGGCATCCACGATATCATTTTTTCACAGTGTTTTTGTTATTGAAATTGTCAAAGTTGTTATTTTGACAGCATTGGCTGCTTATTTTCCCAAATATTGCCATGACATCCAGTGGGCAAGTAGTTTTTTGCCAGAAAATAGTCTTTTTGAGATGTCCACTAATGCAGATGAAAGAGAGTTACACTGCAAGCTGGTAGCACTCCGAAAGACAGAACAATACCGACCACCTCGCGATGATGAAATGGTAATATAGCGGCAACTGAAAAAAAAGAGATAAATATTTAGCTGTACATCTTATAGCAAACCGCAACCTAAAATGGATTATACAGTAGGTCGGAGGATACAAGTAATTAATGGGATGGAAACACCTTTTTTGTTTGTGTGAAAGAACTAGCTTGCAGAGAGCGATGGAAAACTTGTGTTGGTGGCTGGGACATTATCACCTGTATTGCCTTTGTGTTGTTTAATGTAATGCTATTACCTTAAAATACAAGCATCGTGACTTTGTGGGCGATAGCCCTCTGTGTATAAAAATACAAGCACCGTGACTTTGTGGGCGATAGCCCTCTGTGTATAAAAATACAAGCACCGTGACTTTGTAAGCAATAGCTCTCTTTGTAAAAAAATACAAGCACCTTGACTTTGTGGGCAATAGCCCTCTGTGTATAACAAATACAAACACCGTGACTTTGTGGGCGATAGCCTTCTGTGTATAAAAAATACAAGTATTTGACTTTTTAGGCGATAGCTTTCTGTGTATAAAAATACAAGCACCGTGACTTTGTAGGCCATAGCCCTGTTTGTAGAAAAATACAAGCACCGTGACTTTGTAGGCAATAGCCCTGTGTATAAAAATACAAGCACTGTGACTTTTTTGAGCGATAGCCCTGTGTATAAAATTAGAAGTACCTTGACTTTTTAGGCGATAGCTTTCTGTGTATAAAAATACAAGCACCATGACTTTGTAGGCCATAGCCCTCTGTTTATAAAAATAAAAGCACCGTGACTTTGTAGGCCATAGCCCTAAGTGTATAAAAATACAAGCACCGTGACTTTGTTGGCCATAGCCCTCTGTTTATTAAAATACAAGCACCGTGACTTTTTTGAGCGATAGCATTCTGTGTATAAAAAATACAAGTACCATGACTTTTTAGGTGATAGCTTTCTTTGTATAAAAATACAAGTACCGTGACTTTTTAGGTGATCGCTTTCTTTGTATAAAAATGCAAGCACCGTGACTTTGTAGGCCATAGCCCTGTGTGTATAAAAATACAAGTACCGTGACTTTGTAGGCGATAGCTTTCTGTGTATAAAAATACGAGCTCTGTGACTTTGTAGGCCATAACCTTGTGTGTATAAAAATACAAGTACCGTGACTTTTTAGGCGATAGCTTTCTGTGTATAAAAATACAAGCACCGTGACTTTGTAGGCCATAGCCCTGTGTGTATAAAAATACAAGTACCGTGACTTTGTAGGCCATAGCTCTGTGTGTATAAAAATACAAGTACCGTGACTTTGTAGGCAATAGCCCTGTGTATAAAATACAAGCACTGTGACTTTTTTGAGCGATAGCCCTGTGTATAAAATTACAAGTACCTTGACTTTTTAGGCGATAGCTTTCTGTGTATAAAAATACAAGGACCATGACTTTGTAGGCCATAGCCATCTGTTTATAAAAATACAAGCACCGTGACTTTTTAGGTGATAGCTTACTTTGTATAAAAATACAAGCACCGTGACTTTGCGGGCCATTGCCCTGTGTGTATAAAAAAACAAGCACCGTGACTTTGTGGGCCATAGCCCTAATTGTATCAAAATACAAGAACCGTGACTTTGTTGGGCATAGCCCTCTGTGTATAAAAACATAAGCACCGTGACTTTGTAGGCGATAGCCCTGTGTGTGTAAAAATACAAGCACCGTAACTTTGAGCGATAGCCCTCTGTTTATAAAAATACAAGCACCGTGATGTTGTAGGCGATAGCCCTGTTTGTATAATAATACAAGCACCGTGACTTTGTGGGCGATTGCCCTGTTTGTATAAAAATACAAGCACCGTGACTTTGTAGGCAAAAGCCCTGTTTGTATAATAATACAAGCACCGTGACTTTGTAGGCAAAAGCCCTGTTTGTATAATAATACAAGCACCGGGACTTTGTAGGCGATAGCCCTGTGTATAAAAATACAAGCACCGTGACTTGGTGAGCGAGAGCCCTGTGCGTGTAAGAAATACAAGCACCATGACGTTGTGGGCGATAGCCCTGTGTATAAAAATACAAGCACTGTGACTATGCAGGCGATAACCCTCTTTGTTTAAAAATACATGCACAGTGACTTTGTGGGCGATAGCCCTCTGTGTATAAAAATAGAAGCACCGTGACTTTGTATGCGATAGCCCTCTGTGTATAAAAATACAAGCACCATGACTCTGTAGGCGATAGCCCTGTCTGTATAAAAATACAAGCACCATGACTTTGTAGGCCATAGCCCTGTGTATAAAAATACAAGCACCATGACTTTGTGGGCGATAGCCCTCTGTGTATAAAAATACAAGCACCGTGACTCTTTAGTTGATAGCCCTGTGTGTATAAAAATACAAGCACCGTGATGTTGTAGGCGATAGCCCTCTGTGTATAAAAATATAAGCACCATGACTTTGTAGGCGATAACCCTGTGTGTAAAAATACAAGCACCGTGACTTTGTGGGCCATAGCCCTCTGTGTATAAAAATACAAGCATTGTGACTTTGTAGGCTATAGCCCTCTGTGTATAACAAATACATGCACCGTGACTTTGTGTATAAAAATACAAGCTTCGTGACTCTGTGGGCCATAGCACTGTGTATAAAAAATAGCACCGTGAAATTGTGGGCAATATCCCTCTTTGTATAAGAAATACAGACACCGTGACTCTGTGGGCCATAGCCCCCTGTGTATAAAAATACAAGCACCGTGACTTTGTAGGCGATAGCCCTGTGCATAAAAATACAAGCACCGTGACTTTGTAGGCGATAGCCCTCTGTGTATAAAAATACAAGCACTTGTATTTGTGGGCCATAGCCCTCTGTGTATGAAAACACAGGCACCGTCACTTTGTAGACGATAGCCCTCTGTGTATAAAAATACAAGCACCGTGACTTTGTGGGCCATAGCCCTGTGTGTATAAAAATACAAGCGCTATGACTTCGTAGGCAATAGCCCTATGTATATAAATAAAAGCACCGTGATTTTTTGAGCGATAGCATTCTGTGTATAAAAAATACAAGTACCGTGACTTTTTAGGTGATGGCTTTCTTTGTATAAAAAATACAAGCACCGTGACTTTGTAGGCCATAGGCCTATGTTTATAAAAATACAAGCACCGTGACTTTGTTGGCCATAGCCATCTGTTTTTAAAAATACAAGCACCGTGACTTTTTGAGCGATTGCCTTGTGTGTATAAAAAATACAAGTACCGTGACTTTTTAGGCTATAGCTTTTTGTGTATAAAAATACAAGCACCGTGACTTTGTAGGCAATAGCCCTGTTTGTATAAAAATACAAGCACCGTGACTATGTAGGCAATAGCCCTGTGTATTAAAATATAAGCACTGTGAATTTTTTGAGCGATAGCCCTGTGTATAAAATTAGAAGTACCGTGATTTTTTAGGCGATAGCTTTATGTGTATAAAAATACAAGCACCGTGACTTTGTAGGCCATAGCATTGTTTGTATAAAATTACAAGCACCGTGACTATGTAGGCAATAGCCCTGTTTGTATAAAAATACAAGCACCATGACTTTGTAGGCCATAGCCCTGTGTGTGTAAAAATACAAGCACCATGACTTTGTGAGTGATAGCCCTCTGTGTATAAAAATACAAGCACAGTGACTATGTAGGCAATAGCCCTGTTTGTATAAAAATAGAAGCACCGTGACATTGTAGGCAATAGCCCTGTGTATAAAAATATAAGCACTGTGACTTTTTTGAGTGATAGCCCTATGTATAAAATTACAAGTACCGTGACTTTTTAGGCGATAGATTTCTGTGTATAAAAATACAAGCACCGTGACTTTGTAGGCCATAGCCCTGTGTGTATAAAAATACAAGTACCGTGACTTTTTAGGCAATAGCTTTCTGTGTATAAAAATACAAGCACCTTGACTTTGTAGGCCATAGCCATGTGTGTATAAAAATACAAGCACCGTGACTATGTAGGCAATAGTCCTCTGTGTATAAAAATACAAGCACCGTGACTTTGTAGGCAATAGCCCTGTGTATTAAAATATAAGCACTGTGAATTTTTTGAGCGATAGCCCTGTGTATAAAATTACAAGTACCGTGACTTTTTAGGCGATAGCTTTCTGTGTATAAAAATACAAGCACCGTGACTTTGTATGCCATAGCCCTGTGTGTATAAAAATATAAGTACCGTGACTTTTTAGGCTATAGCTTTCTTTGTATAAAAATACAAGCAGCGTGACTTTGTAGGCCATAGCTCTGTGTGTATAAAAATACAAGTACCGTGACTTTTTAGGCTATAGCTTTCTGTGTATAAAAATACAAGCACCATGACTTTGTAGACCATAGCTGTGTGTATAAAAATACAAGTACCATGACTTTTTAGGCGATAGCTTTCTGTGTATAAAAATACAAGCACCGTGACTTTGTAGGCAATAGCCCTGTTTGTATAAAAATACAAGCACCGTGACTATGTAGGCAATAGCCCTGTTTGAAAAAAATACAAGCACCGTGACTTTGTAGGCAATAGCCCTGTGTATTAAAATATAAGCACTGTGAATTTTTTGAGCGATTGCCCTGTGTATAAAATTACAAGTACCGTGATTTTTTAGGCGATAGCTTTCTGTGTATAAAAATACAAGCACCGTGACTTTGTAGGCCATAGCCCTGTGTGTATAAAAATACAAGTACCGTGACTTTTTAGGCGATAGCTTTCTGTCACTTTGTAGGCCATAGCTATGTGTGTATAAAAATACAAACACCGTGACTATGTAGGCAATAACCCTGTTTGTATAAAAATACAAGCACCATGACTTTGTAGGCCATAGCCCTGTGTGTATAAAAATACAAGTACCGTGACTTTTTAGGAGATAGCTTTCTGTGTATAAAAATACAAGCACCGTGATTATGTAGGCAATAGCCCTGTTTGTATAAAAATAGAAGCACCGTGACATTGTAGGCAATAGCCCTGTGTATAAAAATATAAGCACTGTGACTTGTTTAAGCGATAGCCCTGAGTATAAAATTACAAGTACCGTGACTTTTTAGGCGATAGCTTTCTGTGTATAAAAATACAAGCACCGTGACTTTGTAGGCCATAGCATTGTTTGTATAAAAATACAAGCACCGTCACTATGTAGGCAATAGCCCTGTTTGTATAAAATTACAAACACCGTGACTTTGTAGGCGATAGCCCTGTGTATAAAAATATAAGCACTGTGACTTGTTTAAGCGATAGCCCTGAGTATAAACTTACAAGTACCGTGACTTTTTAGGCGATAGCTTTCTGTGTATAAAAATACAAGCACCGTGACTTTGTTGGCCATAGCCCTGTGTGTATAAAATTACAAGTACTGTGACTTTGTTGTACATAGCCCTCTGTGTATAAAAACACAAGCACCATAACTTTGTAGGCGATAGCCCTGTGTGTGTAAAAATACAAGCACCATGACTTCGTGGGCGATTGCCCTGTTTGTATAAATATACAAGCACCGTGACTTTGTAGGCAATAGCCCTGTGTATAAAAATTTAAGCACTGTGAATTTTTTGAGCGATAGCCCTGTGTATAAAATTACAAGTACCGTGACTTTTTAGGCGATAGCTTTCTGTGTATAAAAATACAAGCACCATGATTTTGTAGGCCATAGCCCTGTGTATAAAAATATAAGTACCGTGATTTTTTAGGCGATAGCTTTCTGTGTATAAAAATACAAGCACCGTGACTTTGTAGGCCATAGCCATGTGTGTATAAAAATACAAGCACCGTGACTATGTAGGCAATAGCCCTGTTTGTATAAAAATACAAGCACCATGACTTTGTAGGCCATAGCCCTGTGTGTGTAAAAATACAAGCACCATGACTTTGTGAGTGATAGCCCTCCGTGTATAAAAATACAAGTACAGTGACTTTGTAGGCCATAGCCCTCTCTTAATAAAAATACAAGCTCCGTGACTTTTTAGGCTATAGCTTTTTGTGTATAAAAATACAAGCACCGTGACTATGTAGGCAATAGCCCTGTGTATTAAAATATAAGCACTGTGAATTTTTTGAGCGATAGCCCTGTGTATAAAATTACAAGTACCGTGACTTTTTAGGCGATAGCTTTCTGTGTATAAAAATACAAGCACCATGACTTTGTAGGCCATAGCCCTGTGTGTATAAAAATATAAGTACCGTGATTTTTTAGGCGATAGCTTTCTGTGTATAAAAATACAAGCACCGTGACTTTGTAGGCCATAGCCCTGTGTGTATAAAAATACAAGTACCGTGACTTTTTAGGCGATAGCTTTCTGTCACTTTGTAGGCCATAGCCATATGTGTATAAAAATACAAGCACCGTGACTATGTAGGCAATAACCCTGTTTGTATAAAAATACAAGCACCATGACTTTGTAGGCCATAGCCCTGTGTGTATAAAAATATAAGTACCGTGACTTTTTAGGTGATAGCTTTCTGTGTATAAAAATACAAGCACTGTGACTTTGTAGGCCATAGCATTGTTTGCAAAAAAATACAAGCACCGTCACTATGTAGGCAATAGCCCTGTTTGTATAAAAATACAAACACCGTGACTTTGTAGGCGATAGCCCTTTGTATAAAAATACAACCACTGTGACTTTTTTAAGTGATAGCCCTGTGTGTATAAAATTACAAGTACCGTGACTTTTTAGGCGATAGCTTTCTGTGTAGAAAAATAGAAGCACCGTGACTTTGTAGGACATAGCTCTGTGTGTATAAAAATACAAGTACCGTGACTTTTTAGGCGATCGCTTTCTGTGTATAAAAATGCAAGTACCGTGACTTTGTGAGCGATAGCCCTCTGTGTATAAAAATACAAGCACCGTGACTTTGTGGGCGATAGCCCTCTGTGTATAAAAATACAAGCACTGTGACTATGCAGGCGATAACCCTCTTTGTTTAAAAATACATGCACAGTGACTTTGTGGGCGATAGCCCTCTGTGTATAAAAATAGAAGCACCGTGACTTTGTATGCGATAGCCCTCTGTGTATAAAAATACAAGCACCATGACTCTGTAGGCGATAGCCCTGTCTGTATAAAAATACAATCACCATGACTTTGTAGGCCATAGCTCTGTGTGTATAAAAATACAAGCACCGTGACTTTGTAGGCAATAGCCCTGTTTGTATAAAAATACAAGCACCGTGACATTGTAGGCAATAGCCCTGTGTATAAAAATATAAGCACTGTGACTTTTTTGAGCGATAGCCCTATGTATAAAATTACAAGTACCGTGACTTTTTAGGCGATAGCTTTCTGTGTATAAAAATACAAGCACCTTGACTTTGTAGGCCATAGCCCTGTGTGTATAAAAATACAAACACCGTGACTATGTAGGCAATAGCCCTGTTTGTATAAAAATACAAGCACCATGACTTTGTAGGCCATAGCCCTGTGTGTGTAAAAATACAAGCACCATGACTTTGTGAGTGATAGCCCTCTGTGTATAAAAATACAAGCACCGTGACTATGTAGGCAATAGCCCTGTTTGTATAAAAATAGAAGCACTGTGATTATGTAGGCGATAGCCCTGTGTATAAAAATATAAGCACTGTGACTTTTTTGAGTGATAGCCCTATGTATAAATTTACAAGTACCGTGACTTTTTAGGCGATAGCTTTCTGTGTATAAAAATACAAGCAGCGTGACTTTGTAGGCCATAGCCCTGTGTGTATAAAAATACAAGTACCGTGACTTTTTAGGCGATAGCTTTCTGTGTATAAAAATACAAGCACCTTGACTTTGTAGGCCATAGCCATGTGTGTATGAAAATACAAGCACCGTGACTATGTAGGCAATAGTCCTCTGTGTATAAAAATACAAGCACCGCGACTTTGTAGGCAATAGCCCTGTGTGTATAAAAATATAAGCACTGTGACTTTTTTGAGTGATAGCCCTATGTATAAAAATACAAGTACAGTGACTTTTTAAGTGATAGCTTTCTGTGTATAAAAATACAAGCAACGTGACTTTGTTGGCCATAGCCCTGTGTGTTTAAAAATACAAGTACCGTGACTTTGTAGGCCATAGCTCTGTGTGTATAAAAATACAAGTACCGTGACTTTTTAAGTGATAGCTTTCTGTGTATAAAAATACAAGCAACGTGACTTTGTTGGCCATAGCCCTGTGTGTTTAAAAATACAAGTACCGTGACTTTGTAGGCCATAGCTCTGTGTGTATAAAAATACAAGCACCGTGACTTTGTAGGCAATAGCCCTGTTTGTATAAAAATACCAGCACCGTGACATTGTAGGCAATAGCCCTGTGTATAAAAATATAAGCACTGTGACTTTTTTGAGCGATAGCCCTATGTATAAAATTACAAGTACCGTGACTTTGTAGGCCATAGCCCTGTGTGTATAAAAATACAAACACCGTGACTATGTAGGCAATAGCCCTGTTTGTATAAAAATACAAGCACCATGACTTTGTAGGCCATAGCCCTGTGTGTATAAAAATACAAGTACCGTGACTTTTTAGGAGATAGCTTTCTGTGTATAAAAATACAAGCACCGTGACTTTGTAGGCGATAGCCCTGGGTGTGTAAAAATACAAGCACAATGACTTTGTGAGCGATAGCCCTCTGTGTATAAAAATAAAGCACCGTGACTTTGTGGGTGATTGCCCTGTTTGTATAAAAATAAAAGCACTGTGATTATGTAGACAATAGCCCTGTTTGTATAAAAATAGAAGCACCGTGACTTTGTAGGACATAGCCCTGTGTGTATAAAAATACAAGTACCGTGACTTTTTAGGCGATAGCTTTCTGTGTATAAAAATACAAGCACCTTCACTTTGTAGGCCATAGCCCTGTGTATAAAAATACAAGCAGCTTCACTTTGTAGGCAATAGCCGTTTGTATAAAAATACAAGCACCATGACTTTGTAGGCCATAGCCCTGTGTGTATAAAATTATAAGTACCGTGACTTTATAGGCCATAGCCCTGTGTGTATAAAAATACAAGCACCATGACTTTGTATGCCATAGCCCTGTGTGTATAAAATTATAAGTACCGTGACTTTTTAGGCGATAGCTTTCTGTGTATAAAAATACAAGCAGCGTGACTTTGTAGGCCATAGCTCTGTGTGCATAAAAATACAAGTACCGTGACATTTTAGGTGATAGCTTTCTGTGTATAAAATACAAGTACCATGACTTTGTAGGCCATAGCCCTGTTTGTATAAAAATACAAGCACCGTGACTTTTTAGGCTATAGCTTTTTGTGTATAAAAATACAAGCACCGTGACTTTTTAGGCTATAGCTTTTTGTGTATAAAAATACAAGCACCATGACTTTGTAGGCCATAGCCCTGTGTGTATAAAAATATAAGTACCGTGATTTTTTAGGCGATAGCTTTATGTGTATAAAAATACAAGCACCTTGACTTTGTAGGCCATAGCATTGTTTGTATAAAATTACAAGCACCGTGACTATGTAGGCAATAGCCCTGTTTGTATAAAAATACAAGCACCATGACTTTGTAGGCCATAGCCCTGTGTGTGTAAAAATACAAGCACCATGACTTTGTGAGTGATAGCCCTCTGTGTATAAAAATACAAGCACCGTGACTATGTAGGCAATAGCCCTGTTTGTATAAAAATAGAAGCACTGTGATTATGTAGGCGATAGCCCTGTGTATAAAAATATAAGCACTGTGACTTTTTTGAGTGATAGCCCTATGTATAAATTTACAAGTACCGTGACTTTTTAGGCGATAGCTTTCTGTGTATAAAAATACAAGCAGCGTGACTTTGTAGGCCATAGCCCTGTGTGTATAAAAATACAAGTACCGTGACTTTTTAGGCGATAGCTTTCTGTGTATAAAAATACAAGCACCTTGACTTTGTAGGCCATAGCCATGTGTGTATGAAAATACAAGCACCGTGACTATGTAGGCAATAGTCCTCTGTGTATAAAAATACAAGCACCGCGACTTTGTAGGCAATAGCCCTGTGTGTATAAAAATATAAGCACTGTGACTTTTTTGAGTGATAGCCCTATGTATAAAAATACAAGTACAGTGACTTTTTAAGTGATAGCTTTCTGTGTATAAAAATACAAGCAACGTGACTTTGTTGGCCATAGCCCTGTGTGTTTAAAAATACAAGTACCGTGACTTTGTAGGCCATAGCTCTGTGTGTATAAAAATACAAGTACCGTGACTTTTTAAGTGATAGCTTTCTGTGTATAAAAATACAAGCAACGTGACTTTGTTGGCCATAGCCCTGTGTGTTTAAAAATACAAGTACCGTGACTTTGTAGGCCATAGCTCTGTGTGTATAAAAATACAAGCACCGTGACTTTGTAGGCAATAGCCCTGTTTGTATAAAAATACCAGCACCGTGACATTGTAGGCAATAGCCCTGTGTATAAAAATATAAGCACTGTGACTTTTTTGAGCGATAGCCCTATGTATAAAATTACAAGTACCGTGACTTTGTAGGCCATAGCCCTGTGTGTATAAAAATACAAACACCGTGACTATGTAGGCAATAGCCCTGTTTGTATAAAAATACAAGCACCATGACTTTGTAGGCCATAGCCCTGTGTGTATAAAAATACAAGTACCGTGACTTTTTAGGAGATAGCTTTCTGTGTATAAAAATACAAGCACCGTGACTTTGTAGGCGATAGCCCTGGGTGTGTAAAAATACAAGCACAATGACTTTGTGAGCGATAGCCCTCTGTGTATAAAAATAAAGCACCGTGACTTTGTGGGTGATTGCCCTGTTTGTATAAAAATAAAAGCACTGTGATTATGTAGACAATAGCCCTGTTTGTATAAAAATAGAAGCACCGTGACTTTGTAGGACATAGCCCTGTGTGTATAAAAATACAAGTACCGTGACTTTTTAGGCGATAGCTTTCTGTGTATAAAAATACAAGCACCTTCACTTTGTAGGCCATAGCCCTGTGTATAAAAATACAAGCAGCTTCACTTTGTAGGCAATAGCCGTTTGTATAAAAATACAAGCACCATGACTTTGTAGGCCATAGCCCTGTGTGTATAAAATTATAAGTACCGTGACTTTATAGGCCATAGCCCTGTGTGTATAAAAATACAAGCACCATGACTTTGTATGCCATAGCCCTGTGTGTATAAAATTATAAGTACCGTGACTTTTTAGGCGATAGCTTTCTGTGTATAAAAATACAAGCAGCGTGACTTTGTAGGCCATAGCTCTGTGTGCATAAAAATACAAGTACCGTGACATTTTAGGTGATAGCTTTCTGTGTATAAAATACAAGTACCATGACTTTGTAGGCCATAGCCCTGTTTGTATAAAAATACAAGCACCGTGACTTTTTAGGCTATAGCTTTTTGTGTATAAAAATACAAGCACCGTGACTTTTTAGGCTATAGCTTTTTGTGTATAAAAATACAAGCACCATGACTTTGTAGGCCATAGCCCTGTGTGTATAAAAATATAAGTACCGTGATTTTTTAGGCGATAGCTTTATGTGTATAAAAATACAAGCACCGTGACTTTGTAGGCCATAGCATTGTTTGTATAAAATTACAAGCACCGTGACTATGTAGGCAATAGCCCTGTTTGTATAAAAATACAAGCACCATGACTTTGTAGGCCATAGCCCTGTGTGTGTAAAAATACAAGCACCATGACTTTGTGAGTGATAGCCCTCTGTGTATAAAAATACAAGCACCGTGACTATGTAGACAATAGCCCTGTTTGTATAAAAATAGAAGCACCGTGACATTGTAGGCAATAGCCCTGTGTATTAAAATATAAGCACTGTGAATTTTTTGAGCGATAGCTTTCTGTGTATAAAAATACAAGCACCGTGACTTTGTAGGCCATAGCCATGTGTGTATAAAAATACAAGCACCGTGACTTTGTGGGTGATTGCCCTGTTTGTATAAAAATAAAAGCACCGTGATTATGTAGGCAATAGCCCTGTTTGTATAAAAATAGAAGCACCGTGACATTGTAGGCAATAGCCCTGTGTATAAAAATATAAGCACTGTGACTTGTTTAAGCGATAGCCCTGAGTATAAAATTACAAGTACCGTGACTTTTTAGGCGATAGCTTTCTGTGTATAAAAATACAAGCACCGTGACTTTGTAGGCCATAGCCCTGTGTGTATAAAAATACAAGTACCATGTCTTTTTAAGCGATAGCTTTCTGTGTATAAAAATACAAGCACCATGACTTTGTAGGCCATAGCATTGTTTGTATAAAAATACAAGCACCGTCACTATGTAGGCAATAGCCCTGTTTGTATAAAAATACAAACACCGTGACTTTGTAGGCGATAGCCCTGTGTATAAAAATATAAGCACTGTGACTTGTTTAAGCGATAGCCCTGAGTATAAACTTACAAGTACCGTGACTTTTTAGGCGATAGCTTTCTGTGTATAAAAACACAAGCACCATAACTTTGTAGGCGATAGCCCTGTGTGTGTAAAAATACAAGCACCATGACTTCGTGGGCGATTGCCCTGTTTGTATAAAAATACAAGCACCGTGAGTTTGTAGGCAATAGCCCTGTTTGTATAAAAATACAAGCACCGTGACTATGTAGGCAATAGCCCTGTGTATTAAAATATAAGCACTGTGACTTTTTTGAGCGATAGCTCTGTGTGTATAAAATTACAAGTACCGTGATTTTTTAGGCAATAGCTTTCTGTGTATAAAAATACAAGCACCTTCACTTTGTAGGCCATAGCCATATGTGTATAAAAATACAAGCACCGTGACTATGTAGGCAATAGCCGTTTGTATAAAAATACAAATACCGTGACTTTGTAGGCCATAGCCCTGTGTGTATAAAAATATAAGTACCGTGAATTTTTAGGTGATAGCTTTCTGTGTATAAAAATACAAGCACCGTGACTTTGTAGGCAATAGCCCTGTGTATAAAAATATAAGCACTGTGAATTTTTTGAGCGATAGCCCTGTGTATAAAATTACAAGTACCGTAACTTTGTAGGCCATAGCCCTGTGTGTATAAAAATTTAAGCACCGTGACTTTGTTGTGGGCCATAGCCCTAAGTTTATAAAATACAAGCACCGTGACTTTGTGGGCCATAGCCCTGTTTGTATAAAAATACAAGTACCGTGACTTTGTAGGCCATAGCCATGTGTGTATAAGAAATACTAGCACCGTGACTGTGTGGGCCATAGCCCTCTGTGTATAAGAAATACTAGCACCGTGACTGTGTGGGCCATAGCCCTCTGTGTATAAGAAATACAAGCACCAAAATAGAATTTGGTTTGGTTTGAAGAAATGTCTCAAAGAGTTAGTTGTGGCTAATAAAACCAAACTCTCACATCCATAAGAATGAGCATTGTTACTGCAACTTGCTGGTATCTCACTTATCAATTGCAAAGTTAAATATTTCTTTAGGAATATTTTAAAAACATCGTCAGAAATAAAACATCCCCAATCATCATTTTAGACAGACGGTAATATATACATATATTTCAAAGAAAGAAATACATTAATTTAAATACAATGTATATATATATATATATATATATATATATATTATATGTTTAGATATATATTCCTGCAGATGCATTTTTCTCCACTGTGTGACCATAGGGAAACCTGTTCCTTACATAATTGTTAAGCTATCTATCTTACAAAACAATGGATTTGGGCATTCGTGTACTCACGTTTGTGTATACGATATGTATAATTAAGATCATATCTCAGTACAGCAGACCTGTGGAGGTCATTAAACTAGTTCATCCATTGTCCAGTGAGGATCAGCTTATTTGTACATTAAACAAAGGGAATGTTAGTGAATAGAAATTGCACATTTTATGACACCATTATTGTCTGTTCCAACCTGGGCCAGTAAACATGATTCTATGAAACTATGCCAGTTTAATGCGTTAGATTTGGGATATAAGTAATTACTATTATTTAATATATGTCATTTATATCTGACTTTGACAACCCATAACAACTTACTGTAGGGAATATGCTGACCTGTCATACCCATAACAATTTACAATAGGGAATATGCTGACCTGTAATGCCCATAAATATTTACAGTAGGGAATATGCTGACCAGTTATACGCATAACAATTAATTGTAGGGAGTATGCTGACCTGTTATACATATAACAATATACTGTAAAGAATATGCTGACCTGTTATACCCAAAATAATTTACTGTAGGGAACATGCTTACCTGTTATACCCATTACAGTTTACTGTAGGGAATATACTGACCTGTTATACAAGTAACAATTTACAGTAGGGGACATGCTGACCTGTAATACCCATAACAATTTACAGTAGGAAATATGTTGACCTGTAATACCACTAACAATTTATTGTAGGGAGTATGCTGACCAGTTTTACCGACAACAATTTACTGTAGGGATTATGCTGACCTGTCATACCCATAACAACTTACTGTAGGGAATATGCTGACCAGTTGTACCCATAACAATTTACAGTAGGGAATATGCTGACCTGTTATACCCATAACAATTTACTGTAGGGAATATGCTGACCTGTAATACCCATAACAATTTACAGTAGGAAATATGCTGACCTATTATACCCATAACAATTTACTTTAGGGAATATTGTGACATTTTATACCCATAACCAAGTACTGTAGGGAATATGCTGACCCTCATACCCTTAACTATTTACTGTAGGGAATATGCTCAACTGTCATACCCATAACAATTTATAGTAGGGAATATGCTGATCTGTAATACCCATAACAATTTACAGTAGGAAATATGCTGACCTGTAATACCACTAACAATTTACTGTAGGGAATATGCTGACTTGTTTTGCAATTAACAATTTACAGTAGGGAGTATGCTAACCTGTAATACCCATAACAATTTACAGTAGGGAATATGCTGACCTGTTATACCCATAACAATTTACTGTAGGGAGTATGCTGACCTGTTATACCCATAACAATTTACTATAGGGAGTATGCTGACCAGTTGTACCCATAACAATTTACAGTAGGTAATATGATGACCTGTTATACACATAATAATTAACAGTAGGGAATATAATGACCTGTTATACCCATAACAATTTACTGTAGGGAATATGCTTACCTGGAATACCCATAACAATTTACAGTAGGAAGTATGCTGACCTGTTATACCCATAACAATATACTGTAGAGAATATGCTAACTTGTTATACCCTTAACAATTTATAGTAGGGAATATGCTGATCTGTAATACCCATAACTAATTACTGTAGTGAGTATTCTGACCTGTAATACCCAGAACAATTTACAGTAGGAAGTATGCTGACCTGTTATACCCATATCAATTTACGGTAGGGAGTATGCTGACCTAGTACATCCATAACAATTTACTCTAGGGAGTATTCTGACCTGTAATACCCATAACAGTTTACAGTAGGGAGTATGCTGACCTGTTATACCCATAACAATTTTCTTTAGGGAATATTCTGACTTGTAGTACCCATAACAATTTACTGTAGGTAATATGCTGACCTGTTATACCCATAACTTTTTACTGTAGGGGTATGCTAACCTGTAATACAAATAATAATTTACAGTAGGGTGTATGTTGAACTGTTATACCAAAAACAATATACTGTAGGGAGTATTCTCACCTTTTATACCCATAACAATTTACTTTAGCGAATATTCTAACCTGTCATACCCATAAAAATGTACTGTAGGGAATATGTTGAGCTGTAATACCCGTAACAATTTACTGTAGGGAGTATGCTGACCTGTAATACCCATAACAATTTACTGTAGAAAGTATGCTGACCTATTATACCCATAACAATTAATTTAGGTAATATTCTGACCATTTATACCCATAACAATTTACAGTTGGGAATATGTTGACCTGTTATACCCATAACAATTTATTGTAGGGAATATGCTGATCTGTAATACCCATAACAGTTTACAGTAGGGAATATGTTGACCTGTTTTACCCATAACAATTTATTTTTGGGAGTATGCTGACCTGTTTTACCCACAACATTTTACTGTAGGGAATATGCTGACCTATAATACACATAACATTTTACAGTAAGGAGCATGCTGACCTGTTATACCCATAACAATTAATTTAGGTAATATTCTGACCATTTATACCCATAACAATTTACAATAGGGAATATGCTGACCTGTAATGCCCATAACAATTTACAGTAGGGAATATGCTGACCTTTTATACCCATAACAATTTATGGTAGGGAGTATTCTGACCTGTTATACATATAACAATATACTGTAGAGAATATGCTAACCTGTTATACCCATAACAATTTACTGTAGGGAGTATGCTGACCTGTTGTACCCATAACAATTTACAGTAGGGAATATGCTGACCTGTTATACCCATAATAATTTACATAAGGAGTATGCTGACCTGTAATACACATAACAATTTTCTATAGGGAGTATGCTGACCTGTTATACCCATAACAATTAACAGTAGGGAATATGCTGACCTGTTATACCCATAACAATTTACTGTATGGAGTATGCAGACCTGTTATACCCATAACAATGAACAGTAGGGAATATTGTGCCCTTATATACACATAACAATTTTCTTTAGGGAATATTCTGACTTGTACCCATAACAATTTACTGTAGGTAATATGCTGACCTGTTATACCCATAACTTTTACTGTAGGGGTATGCTAACCTGTAATACAAATAATAATTTACAGTAGGGTGTATGTTGAACTGTTATACCAAAAACAATATACTGTAGGGAGTATTCTAACCTTTTATACCCATAACAATTTACTTTAGCAAATATTCTAACCTGTCATACCCATAAAAATGTACTGTAGGGAATATGCTGAGCTGTAATACCCGTAACAATTTACTGTAGGGAGCATGCTGACCTGTAATACCCATAACAATTTACTGTAGAAAGTATGCTGACCTATTGTACCCATAACAATTAATTTAGGTAATATTCTGACCTTTTATACCCATAACAATTTACAGTTGGGAATATGCTGACCTGTTTTACCCACAACAATTTACTGTAGGGAGTATGCTGACCTGTAATACCCATAACAATTTACTGTAGAAAGTATGCTGACCTATTGTACCCATAACAATTAATTTAGGTAATATTCTGACCTTTTATACCCATAACAATTTATTTTTGGGAGTATGCTGACCTGTTTTACCCACAACAATTTACTGTAGGGAATATGCTGACCTGTTATACCCATAACAATTTACTGTAGGGAGTATGCTGACCTGTTATATAAATAACAATTTACAGTAGGGAGTATGCTGACCTGTTATACCCATAACATTTTACAGTAGGGAGCATGCTGACCTCTTATACCCATATCAATTTACTGTAAGGAGTATGCTGACCTGTTATACCAATAATAATTTACTGTAGGAAGTATGCTGACCAGTAATACCCATAACAATTTACTGTAGGGAATATGTTGACCTATTATACCCATAATTATTTACTGTAGGGAGTATTCTAACCTTTTATACCCATAACAATTTACTTTAGCGAATATTCTAACCTGTCATACCCATAAAAATTTACTGTAGGGAGTATGCTGACCTGTAATACACTTAACAATTTAATTTAGGTAATATTCTGACCTTTTATACCCATAACAATTTAAAATAGGGAATATGCTGACCTGTAATGCCCATAACAATTTACAGTAGGGAATATGCTGACCTTTTATACCCATAACAATTTATGGTAGGGAGTATGCTGACCTGTTATACATATAACAATATACTGTAGAGAATATGCTAACCTGTTATACCCATAACAATGTACTGTAGGGAAAATGCTGACCTGTTATACCCATAATAATTTACATAAGGAGTATGCTGACCTGTAATACACATAACAATTTACAGTAGGGAGTATGCTGACCTGTCATAGCCATAAAAATTTACCATAGAGAGTATGCTGACCTGTAATACCCATATCAATTTACTGTAGGGAATATGCTGACCTGTCATACCCTTAACAATTGAGAATAGGGAATATGCTGACCTGTCATACCCTTAACAATTGAGAATAGGGAATATGCTGACCTGTTATAACCATAACGATTTGCTGCAGAGTATATGCTGACCTATTATACCCATAACAATTTACTGTAGGGAGTATGCTGACCTATTATACCCATATCAATTTACTGTAAGGAGTATGCTGACCTGTAATACCCATAACAATTAACAGTAGGGAATTTGCTGACCTGTTTTACCGATAATAATTTACTGTAGGGAGTATGTTGATCTATTATACCCATAACAATTTACTGTAGGAAATATGCTGAGCTGTAATACCCATAACAGTTTACTGTAGGGAGTATGCTGACCTGTAAAACCCATAAAGTATGCTGACCTGTAAAACCCATAACAATTTACTGTAGGGAGTATTCTAACCTTTTATACCCATAACAATTTACTGTAGGGAGTATGCTGACCTGTTATACCCATTACAATTTACTGTAGGGAATATGCTGACCTGTCATACCCTTAACAATTTACTGTAGGGAATATGCTGACCTGTTATACGCATAACAATTTATTGTAGGGAGTATGCTGACCTGTTATACCCATAACAATTTACTGTAGGGAGTATTCTGATCTGTAATACCCAAAATAATTTACCGTAGGGAATATACTGACCTGTTATACAAGTAACAATTTACAGTAGGGAACATGCTCACCTGTAATAACCAAAACAATTTACAGTAGGGAATATGCTGACCTTTTATACCCATAACAATTTATTGTAGGGAGTATGCTGAACAGTTTTACCGACAACAATTTACTGTAGGGATTATGCTGACCTGTCATACCCATAACAACTTACTGTAGGGAATATTCTGACCTGTCATACCCATAACAACTTACTGTAGGGATTATGCTGACCTGTCATACCCATAACAACTTACTCTAGAGTTGTACCCATAACAATTTACTGTAGGGAATATGCTGACCTGTTATACACAAAACAATTAACAGTAGGGAATATGCTGACCTGTTATACCCATAACAATTTACTGTAGGGAATATGCTGACCTGGAATACCCATAACAATTTACAGTAGGGAGTATGCTGACCTGTAATACCCATAACAATTTACAGTAGGGAGTATGCTGACCTGTTATGCCCATAACAATTTACTTTAGGGAATATTTTGACCTTTTATACCCTTAACAATATACTGTAGAGAAAGTGCTAACTTGTTATACCCATAACAGTTTACAGTAGGAAATATGCTGACCTGTAATACCAATAACAATTTATTTTTGGGAGTATGCTGACCTGTAATACCCATAACATTTTACAGTAGGGAGCATGCTGACCTGTTATATCCATTACAATTTACAGTAGGGAATATGCTGACCTGTTAATCCCATAACAATTTACTTTAGGGAATTTGCTGACCTTTTATTCCCATAACAATTTAATGTAGGGGAAATGCTGACTTGTAATGCCCATAATAATTTATAGTAGGGAATATGCTGATCTTTAATAGAAAATAACAATTTACAGTAGGGAGTATGCTGATCTGTTATGCCCATAACAATTTACAGTAGGGAGTATGCTGACCTGTTATGCCCATAACAATTTACAGTAGGGAGTATGCTGACCTTTTATATAAATAATTTACAGTAGGGAGTATGCTGATCTAGTACATCTGTAATAAGTCACTAGTGGTGGGGTGTTGGTAGGTGAGTCGTACCTGTTTCCCTGCAGAAGTCGTCAATCCCGGCCTTTCAAATAGTCTTTGACCTGCTGCTGCTCTTGGATTCTGTAGTGGTTAGGCAGAGAGATGGGAACCCCCCAAAAACCCCTGACAAGTCACTACACGTGTGGACAGTGACAAAATGTTTTATTTTGCCTGAATGGTAGATCACTGTAATGTTAATTCAATATACACAGTTTAGCAATATGACTTTGCTAACAGTAAACTCAGTTTCACGCACAGTATAGTTTAACCTTTCATAATAAGTTATAGCAATATTACAAAGAACAATACAATGACGATAAACGCTCTAATATCTCACAAATAATCTAACAATCTGGCATTACCATTAGGAAATAACAGGAAGTTCTGCAACAGATAGTTTTCCCTTAATGTAGTCTCGCTCAAATAACACCTATTGCACCAAAGTCTTAATGGCTACAGGCAGAAAGCAGAAGAGTTCTCTCCACACTTTTTACTGGGAATGTCAATGTATTACTATTATCCACAAGGTGGTGGCATCGAGATGATATCTTAAATGTATCCAGACTAATGGTCACGTTGCTTTCAATGACTTCCGGATGGTAGAATATATATATGTATAACTGTTCTGTCCTTCATAACTGTATGCAAAGGGGGTAACACCCTGTTCTCTTGAGTGTCTGCTAACAGAATGTATATATCACAGTTCTGTTCTTGGATTGAGTTAACAGAGGTAAAGTATTTCAATTAGGTTAACTGTGTACTATGCAGGCTGTTATTGTGACCAGTTCATTAAACAGCATGAATCCCAAGTCACATACAATGCACACCACTGGTTACTATAGACTGGTAGCTGGTTGCTTTGCTTTCTTAAGGTAAATATCCCTTGGTAGCAAAGGGAGGGAAAATAAATCTTGGATAAAGTTCAGTTTATAGTGCTGTAAGGGTTGTTACTCACTGTGCCTTACTGAGTCTTTCATAATAGATAATGGGAGCCACAGTACACTTTAGGATATCACTGTGCCTGCGATCACTGCACCTGCTCCTTCTTCATTTGTCTCACTGGGAGTCTCTTACTTCATATTGCTGGCTACTTGCTGCCCACTGCGTCCTCTGACCTGGCAGTGCAGCTTCTTCACTTTCCTGGCTTGGCTTCTGGTCACAGACCTGCAAACAATCCCAGGTGCTGCACTCCTCACAGACTACTTCTCAGTTCCCTCACACACCAGACATGTGCTTTCTCAGCCAGTTTCAGGGTCCTTCTCTCTCCTCCCCTTTTTGTTACAGTTTTTAGTCTGAGCTCACTAGTGAAGCACACTCTTCCAGATTTCCTGGGTCCTAGTGCACCTCCTCACTTCAGTTCCAGAACATTCTCCAGCTCAGGGCAACATACAAATGTCCACATATATGGGGGTCTTTACAGGGTATCACACACTCCCCCGCTAGAACTATGCGTGTCCTCACGCAACTTTGTATCTACTCAAAAGTCCTGAACAATCTAACTTTGTCATAGGGCAATTATACGTACAGGTTACAATAGTTCACATTCGGTATCTTACAGGCATTATACCTTTGGTGCTTCGTTCTGACCTTCTGACTTCTAGGTCAGGTACATGACTCTCTAACTGATCAAGGGCAGGAAGGGGGTCAGCTTCGCCTTCCATAGACCTTACTGTTAAAGGTTCTGGGGCTGTACCCCCTACTGTATTAAATGGAACCGGGCCGCACATGAATGTGAGCAACTCTATGGGGTCATTAAGAGGGACGTCCCCAGAAGATCCCCATCTCTCTGCCATAGGGGAGTCCTCCTGCTGTATCAAGGAAGCTTCAGCAGTGCATAACTTTAACTGGTCACGTGGTACTGTGCTGAGTTGGCCATCTTTATTCCTCTGGATTAGGTAGGCGTACCGGCCATCAACGGGGACACCAACAATGGTATAAGGGACATCCTCCCACATGGCATCCAACTTGCTTGATCTGTGGTTTTTCTTCTTCCAGACTTTGTCTCCCATTTGTAAGGGCAGCGCTCTGGCATCTGAATTGTAATTCCTCTCCTGACGTTGATGCACAGTCTCCATCCTCTTCTCAACTATCTCTCGGGCAGTCACTATCCGGTGCTGATGTTCACGAACCCAATTAGTCTGTGTGGTAACAGGATCCATTAGCTCGGGAGCCAACTCCAGATCCTTGGGCAGCTTACCATGCCGTCCGAACATGAGGTAGAAGGGCGTGAATCCTGTGGAACAGTGTTCTGTGTTATTATACAGATACACAAGGTCAGGCAGGAGGGTAGGCCACTGAGAGCGCTTCTCGGCTGAAAGACTTCTTAGCATTCCAATCATAGTCTGGTTTGCTCTCTCACACAAGCCATTGCATTGAGGATGATAGGCGGTCGTCCTCGTCTTCTTACAAAGAGCAAAGTTCATGAAACAGCTGTGACTCGAATGCGGGTCCTTGATCTGTCAAGATCCGATCAGGGTACCCATAGGGGCGGACAAAGTTCCTTAGAAAGACCTCCGCTGTAGTCCTGGCTGTCAGATCACGTACTGGGACAACTACTAGGAATTTGCTGTAGTGGTCAGTGATGGTCAGTGCGTATTGGAATCCACTTGGGCTGGGCTCAAGTTTGACATGATCCAAGGCAACAATCTCCAATGGAAAATTGACTCTTTATTGGATGTAGTGGGTCTCTTTGGCTGGTTTCAGGATTCCTTTTAAGGCTGCAGGCTATACAGTCTCGACACCATTCCTCAATGTCAGTCCTCATCCCTATCCAGAAGAATCTTTTCCGTAATATGGCTTCCGTCTTTTGGGTTCCGAAGTGTCCAGATTTGTTGTGATAAGCAGTAAGAAGGAAGCTGGCCTGTTGTCTCGGTACAACTATTTGGGTTACATTTTGGTGAGTTGCTGGATCAAGGCTTATTCGGACCATGAGTCCCTGTTTGAGTTTAATACGGTCTCTGTGTCTTAACAGTTTGACAAACTCTGGATTGGCATCCACCCTCTGCAGCTTAGTCAGCCGGCGTTCATGTTGGATGAAATCCATCAACTCCTGCAGCACCGGGCTCTCCCTCTGCACTTGTTCCCAATCAGATTCAGATGTGTCAGGCTGAGGACTATTAGATTTTGGGTTGGCAGTGGCAGACACAGGGTCAGAGGTGACGACACTTTGTTTGCTCCTCGGCGTCTTGAATAAGGGAGTCTCAATATCTTCGGCCCAATCTCTATCTTCTTCCGAGACATCCACAGTGGGTAGGCGGGATAAGGCATCGGCATTTCCATTCAACTTCCCACTTCTGTAGGTAACAGTATAATTGAAATTGGCCAGGCGAGACATCCACCTCTGTTCAAGTGCTCCCAGGCGAGCGGTAGAGAGATGTGCCAGGGGATTGTTGTCAGTGACAATTACAAATGGTGTGACAGCCAGATAATTCTTAAATTTCTCTGTGATGGCCCAGACGAGAGCAAGGAGTTCAAGTTTAAAGGTGCTGTAATTCTCATTATTTCTCTCGGTCTTTCGCAGGCCTCGGATGGCATAAGCTATCACTCTCTCGTGTCCATCTTGTACTTGTGACAATACAGCTCCCAGACCATGGTGACTGGCATCTGTGTAGACTTGGAAAGGCTTCTCATAATCTGGGTAAGCCAGAAGGGGAGCCTCTATCAGCGATGACTTCAGTTGCTTGAAGGATATTTGTTGTTCCTCAGCCCATGCAACCAAGGAAGTGCTCCGTCTCTCTTGACCTGACTTGCCTCGCAGGAGCTCATGCAGTGGTGCAGCCACTCTTGCAAAGTTCTCAATGAATCGTCTGTAGTAGCCAACGAAACCTAGGAAGCTTCGGACCTCTTTTACTGTTCTAGGTACGGGCCAGTCTCGCACTACCTGAATTTTTTCTGGATCCGGCTTTACCCCTTCAGCACTGACGATGTGTCCTAGGTACTGTACCCTGGGCTTTAACAGATGACATTTTGATGGTTTTAACTTCAAGCCGCACTTGGTCAGTTGTACAAATACCTCATCTAGGTGTTTCAAGTGCTCTTCATAGCTTCTGGAATAAATGATGACATCGTCCAAGTACAGGAGAACCATTTCAAAGTTGTGTTGGCCAAGGCAGTGCTCCATGACCCTTTGGAAGGTGGCTGGTGCATTGCAGAGTCCAAACGGCATCCGGTCAAATTCAAAGAGTCCCATCGGGGTAGTGAAGGCCGTCTTCTCCCGATCCTCCAGGGCCATCGGGATTTGCCAGTACCCGCTTGTTAGATCCAGAGTGGAAAAGTAGGTAGCTGTCTTCAGTGCCGTTAACGACTCCTCAATCCTAGGTAGCGGATAGGCATCTTTATGTGTCACTGCATTCAGCTTCCTGTAATCAACGCAAAACCGGAGGCTGCCGTCCTTTTTCCTGACAATCACCAGCGGTGCCGCCCATGGGCTGTGGCTCTCACGAATTACACCAGCTTCCTTCATCTCACTGATCATATTCCTCACAGGTTGGTACATGGCCGGTGGTAGAGGTCTGTGTCTTTCCTTAATTGGGGGGTTACTCCCAGTGGGGATGTGGTGATGGACACCTTCAGCTTTCCCGAAGTCGGATGGATGTTGACTGAATGCCTCAGCATTCTTCCACACTACCTGGAGCGCTCCTTGGCGTTTCTCCTCAGGGGTGTCTGAGTCTCCTCCCCTTTTTGTTACAGATTTTAGTCTGAGCTCACTAGTGAAGCACACTCTTCCAGATTTCCTGGGTCCTAGTGCACCTCCTCACTTCAGTTCCAGAACATTCTCCAGCTCAGGGCAACATACAAATGTCCACATATATGGGGGTCTTTACAGGGTATCACACATCCATAACAGTTTACAGTATGGAGTATGCTGACCTGTTATACCTATAACAATTTTCTTTAGGGAATAGTTTGACTTGTAATACCCATATCAATTTACTGTAGGGAATATGCTGACCTGTCATACCCTTAACAATTGAGAATAGGGAATATGCTGACCTGTTATACCCATAACGATTTGCTGCAGAGTATATGCTGACCTATTATACCCATATCAATTTACTGTAAGGAGTATGCTGACCTGTTATACCCATAACAATTAACAGTAGGGAATTTGCTGACCTGTTTTACCGATAATAATTTACTGTAGGGAGTATGGTGAGCTGTAATACCCATAACAGTTTACTGTAGGGAGTATGTTGACCTATTATACCCATAATAATTTACTGTAGGGAGTATGTTGACCTGTTATACCCAAAACTATTTACTGTAGGGAGTATTCTAACCTTTTATACCCATAACAATTTACTGTAGGGAATATGCTCAACTATCATACCCATAACAATTTACAATATGGAATATGCTGACCTGTTATACGCATAACAATTTATTGTAGGGAGTATGCTGACCTGTTATACATATAACAATATACTGTAAAGAATATGCTAACCTGTTACACCCATAACAATTTACAGTAGGGAATATGGTGATCTGTAATACTCAAAATAATTTACTGTAGGGAACATGCTGCCCTGTTATGCCCATAACAATTTACTGTAGTGAGTATGCTGACCTGTTATACCCACAACAATTTACTGTAGGGAGTATTCTGATCTGTAATACCCAAAATAATTTACAGTAGGGAATAGGCTTACCTGTTATACCCATTACAGTTTACTGTAGGGAATATACTGACCTGTTATACAAGTAACAATTTACAGTAGGGAACATGCTCACCTGTAATACCCATAACAATTTACAGTAGGAAATATGTTGACCTGTAATACCACTAACAATTTATTGTAGGGAGTATGCTGAACAGTTTTACCGACAACAATTTACTGTAGGGAGTATGCTGACCTGTAATACCCATAACATTTTACAGTAGGGCGCATGCTGACCTGTTATATCCATAACAATTTACTTTAGGGAATATTCTGACTTGTAATACCTATAACAATTTACTGTAGGAAATATGCTAACCTGTAATACCACTAACAATTTATTGTAGAAAGTATGCTGACCGGTTTTACCCACAATAATTTACTGTAGGGAACATGCTGACCTGTTATGCCCATAACAATTTATTGTAGGGAGTATGGTGACCTGTTATACCCATAACAATTTACAGTAGGGAATATACTGACCTGTAATACCCATAACAGTTTACAGTAGGGAGTATGCTGACCTGTTATACCCATAACAATTTTCTTTAGGGAATATTCTGACTTGTACCCATAACAATTTACTGTAGGGAATATGCTGACCTGTCATACCCATAACAATTTGCTGTAGGTAATATGCTGACCTGTTATACCCATAACAATTTATTGTAGGGAATATGCTCACCTGTTATATCCATAACAATTTACCTGTAGGGGTATGCTGACCTGTTATACCCATAACAATTAACAGTAGGGAATATGCTGACCTGTTATACCCATAACAATTAACAGTAGGGAATATGCTGACCTGTTATACCCATAACAATTTACTGTAGGGAATATGTTGACCTGTAATACCCATAACAAATTACTGTAGTGAGTATTCTGACCTGTAATACCCAGAACAATTTACAGTAGGAAGTATGCTGACCTGTTATACCCATATCAATTTACGGTAGGGAGTATGCTGACCTAGTACATCCATAACAATTTACTCTAGGGAGTATTCTGACCTGTAATACCCATAACAGTTTACAGTAGGGAGTATGCTGACCTGTTATACCCATAACAATTTTCTTTAGGGAATATTCTGACTTGTACCCATAACAATTTACTGTAGGTAATATGCTGACCTGTTATACCCATAACTTTTACTGTAGGGGTATGCTAACCTGTAATACAAATAATAATTTACAGTAGGGTGTATGTTGAACTGTTATACCAAAAACAATATACTGTAGGGAGTATTCTAACCTTTTATACCCATAACAATTTACTTTAGCAAATATTCTAACCTGTCATACCCATAAAAATGTACTGTAGGGAATATGCTGAGCTGTAATACCCGTAACAATTTACTGTAGGGAGTATGCTGACCTGTAATACCCATAACAATTTACTGTAGAAAGTATGCTGACCTATTGTACCCATAACAATTAATTTAGGTAATATTCTGACCTTTTATACCCATAACAATTTACAGTTGGGAATATGCTGACCTGTTTTACCCACAACAATTTACTGTAGGGAGTATGCTGACCTGTAATACCCATAACAATTTACTGTAGAAAGTATGCTGACCTATTGTACCCATAACAATTAATTTAGGTAATATTCTGACCTTTTATACCCATAACAATTTATTTTTGGGAGTATGCTGACCTGTTTTACCCACAACAATTTACTGTAGGGAATATGCTGACCTGTTATACCCATAACAATTTACTGTAGGGAGTATGCTGACCTGTTATATAAATAACAATTTACAGTAGGGAGTATGCTGACCTGTTATACCCATAACATTTTACAGTAGGGAGCATGCTGACCTCTTATACCCATATCAATTTACTGTAAGGAGTATGCTGACCTGTTATACCAATAATAATTTACTGTAGGAAGTATGCTGACCAGTAATACCCATAACAATTTACTGTAGGGAATATGTTGACCTATTATACCCATAATTATTTACTGTAGGGAGTATTCTAACCTTTTATACCCATAACAATTTACTTTAGCGAATATTCTAACCTGTCATACCCATAAAAATTTACTGTAGGGAGTATGCTGACCTGTAATACACTTAACAATTTAATTTAGGTAATATTCTGACCTTTTATACCCATAACAATTTAAAATAGGGAATATGCTGACCTGTAATGCCCATAACAATTTACAGTAGGGAATATGCTGACCTTTTATACCCATAACAATTTATGGTAGGGAGTATGCTGACCTGTTATACATATAACAATATACTGTAGAGAATATGCTAACCTGTTATACCCATAACAATGTACTGTAGGGAAAATGCTGACCTGTTATACCCATAATAATTTACATAAGGAGTATGCTGACCTGTAATACACATAACAATTTACAGTAGGGAGTATGCTGACCTGTCATAGCCATAAAAATTTACCATAGAGAGTATGCTGACCTGTAATACCCATATCAATTTACTGTAGGGAATATGCTGACCTGTCATACCCTTAACAATTGAGAATAGGGAATATGCTGACCTGTCATACCCTTAACAATTGAGAATAGGGAATATGCTGACCTGTTATAACCATAACGATTTGCTGCAGAGTATATGCTGACCTATTATACCCATAACAATTTACTGTAGGGAGTATGCTGACCTATTATACCCATATCAATTTACTGTAAGGAGTATGCTGACCTGTAATACCCATAACAATTAACAGTAGGGAATTTGCTGACCTGTTTTACCGATAATAATTTACTGTAGGGAGTATGTTGATCTATTATACCCATAACAATTTACTGTAGGAAATATGCTGAGCTGTAATACCCATAACAGTTTACTGTAGGGAGTATGCTGACCTGTAAAACCCATAAAGTATGCTGACCTGTAAAACCCATAACAATTTACTGTAGGGAGTATTCTAACCTTTTATACCCATAACAATTTACTGTAGGGAGTATGCTGACCTGTTATACCCATTACAATTTACTGTAGGGAATATGCTGACCTGTCATACCCTTAACAATTTACTGTAGGGAATATGCTGACCTGTTATACGCATAACAATTTATTGTAGGGAGTATGCTGACCTGTTATACCCATAACAATTTACTGTAGGGAGTATTCTGATCTGTAATACCCAAAATAATTTACCGTAGGGAATATACTGACCTGTTATACAAGTAACAATTTACAGTAGGGAACATGCTCACCTGTAATAACCAAAACAATTTACAGTAGGGAATATGCTGACCTTTTATACCCATAACAATTTATTGTAGGGAGTATGCTGAACAGTTTTACCGACAACAATTTACTGTAGGGATTATGCTGACCTGTCATACCCATAACAACTTACTGTAGGGAATATTCTGACCTGTCATACCCATAACAACTTACTGTAGGGATTATGCTGACCTGTCATACCCATAACAACTTACTCTAGAGTTGTACCCATAACAATTTACTGTAGGGAATATGCTGACCTGTTATACACAAAACAATTAACAGTAGGGAATATGCTGACCTGTTATACCCATAACAATTTACTGTAGGGAATATGCTGACCTGGAATACCCATAACAATTTACAGTAGGGAGTATGCTGACCTGTAATACCCATAACAATTTACAGTAGGGAGTATGCTGACCTGTTATGCCCATAACAATTTACTTTAGGGAATATTTTGACCTTTTATACCCTTAACAATATACTGTAGAGAAAGTGCTAACTTGTTATACCCATAACAGTTTACAGTAGGAAATATGCTGACCTGTAATACCAATAACAATTTATTTTTGGGAGTATGCTGACCTGTAATACCCATAACATTTTACAGTAGGGAGCATGCTGACCTGTTATATCCATTACAATTTACAGTAGGGAATATGCTGACCTGTTAATCCCATAACAATTTACTTTAGGGAATTTGCTGACCTTTTATTCCCATAACAATTTAATGTAGGGGAAATGCTGACTTGTAATGCCCATAATAATTTATAGTAGGGAATATGCTGATCTTTAATAGAAAATAACAATTTACAGTAGGGAGTATGCTGATCTGTTATGCCCATAACAATTTACAGTAGGGAGTATGCTGACCTGTTATGCCCATAACAATTTACAGTAGGGAGTATGCTGACCTTTTATATAAATAATTTACAGTAGGGAGTATGCTGATCTAGTACATCTGTAATAAGTCACTAGTGGTGGGGTGTTGGTAGGTGAGTCGTACCTGTTTCCCTGCAGAAGTCGTCAATCCCGGCCTTTCAAATAGTCTTTGACCTGCTGCTGCTCTTGGATTCTGTAGTGGTTAGGCAGAGAGATGGGAACCCCCCAAAAACCCCTGACAAGTCACTACACGTGTGGACAGTGACAAAATGTTTTATTTTGCCTGAATGGTAGATCACTGTAATGTTAATTCAATATACACAGTTTAGCAATATGACTTTGCTAACAGTAAACTCAGTTTCACGCACAGTATAGTTTAACCTTTCATAATAAGTTATAGCAATATTACAAAGAACAATACAATGACGATAAACGCTCTAATATCTCACAAATAATCTAACAATCTGGCATTACCATTAGGAAATAACAGGAAGTTCTGCAACAGATAGTTTTCCCTTAATGTAGTCTCGCTCAAATAACACCTATTGCACCAAAGTCTTAATGGCTACAGGCAGAAAGCAGAAGAGTTCTCTCCACACTTTTTACTGGGAATGTCAATGTATTACTATTATCCACAAGGTGGTGGCATCGAGATGATATCTTAAATGTATCCAGACTAATGGTCACGTTGCTTTCAATGACTTCCGGATGGTAGAATATATATATGTATAACTGTTCTGTCCTTCATAACTGTATGCAAAGGGGGTAACACCCTGTTCTCTTGAGTGTCTGCTAACAGAATGTATATATCACAGTTCTGTTCTTGGATTGAGTTAACAGAGGTAAAGTATTTCAATTAGGTTAACTGTGTACTATGCAGGCTGTTATTGTGACCAGTTCATTAAACAGCATGAATCCCAAGTCACATACAATGCACACCACTGGTTACTATAGACTGGTAGCTGGTTGCTTTGCTTTCTTAAGGTAAATATCCCTTGGTAGCAAAGGGAGGGAAAATAAATCTTGGATAAAGTTCAGTTTATAGTGCTGTAAGGGTTGTTACTCACTGTGCCTTACTGAGTCTTTCATAATAGATAATGGGAGCCACAGTACACTTTAGGATATCACTGTGCCTGCGATCACTGCACCTGCTCCTTCTTCATTTGTCTCACTGGGAGTCTCTTACTTCATATTGCTGGCTACTTGCTGCCCACTGCGTCCTCTGACCTGGCAGTGCAGCTTCTTCACTTTCCTGGCTTGGCTTCTGGTCACAGACCTGCAAACAATCCCAGGTGCTGCACTCCTCACAGACTACTTCTCAGTTCCCTCACACACCAGACATGTGCTTTCTCAGCCAGTTTCAGGGTCCTTCTCTCTCCTCCCCTTTTTGTTACAGTTTTTAGTCTGAGCTCACTAGTGAAGCACACTCTTCCAGATTTCCTGGGTCCTAGTGCACCTCCTCACTTCAGTTCCAGAACATTCTCCAGCTCAGGGCAACATACAAATGTCCACATATATGGGGGTCTTTACAGGGTATCACACACTCCCCCGCTAGAACTATGCGTGTCCTCACGCAACTTTGTATCTACTCAAAAGTCCTGAACAATCTAACTTTGTCATAGGGCAATTATACGTACAGGTTACAATAGTTCACATTCGGTATCTTACAGGCATTATACCTTTGGTGCTTCGTTCTGACCTTCTGACTTCTAGGTCAGGTACATGACTCTCTAACTGATCAAGGGCAGGAAGGGGGTCAGCTTCGCCTTCCATAGACCTTACTGTTAAAGGTTCTGGGGCTGTACCCCCTACTGTATTAAATGGAACCGGGCCGCACATGAATGTGAGCAACTCTATGGGGTCATTAAGAGGGACGTCCCCAGAAGATCCCCATCTCTCTGCCATAGGGGAGTCCTCCTGCTGTATCAAGGAAGCTTCAGCAGTGCATAACTTTAACTGGTCACGTGGTACTGTGCTGAGTTGGCCATCTTTATTCCTCTGGATTAGGTAGGCGTACCGGCCATCAACGGGGACACCAACAATGGTATAAGGGACATCCTCCCACATGGCATCCAACTTGCTTGATCTGTGGTTTTTCTTCTTCCAGACTTTGTCTCCCATTTGTAAGGGCAGCGCTCTGGCATCTGAATTGTAATTCCTCTCCTGACGTTGATGCACAGTCTCCATCCTCTTCTCAACTATCTCTCGGGCAGTCACTATCCGGTGCTGATGTTCACGAACCCAATTAGTCTGTGTGGTAACAGGATCCATTAGCTCGGGAGCCAACTCCAGATCCTTGGGCAGCTTACCATGCCGTCCGAACATGAGGTAGAAGGGCGTGAATCCTGTGGAACAGTGTTCTGTGTTATTATACAGATACACAAGGTCAGGCAGGAGGGTAGGCCACTGAGAGCGCTTCTCGGCTGAAAGACTTCTTAGCATTCCAATCATAGTCTGGTTTGCTCTCTCACACAAGCCATTGCATTGAGGATGATAGGCGGTCGTCCTCGTCTTCTTACAAAGAGCAAAGTTCATGAAACAGCTGTGACTCGAATGCGGGTCCTTGATCTGTCAAGATCCGATCAGGGTACCCATAGGGGCGGACAAAGTTCCTTAGAAAGACCTCCGCTGTAGTCCTGGCTGTCAGATCACGTACTGGGACAACTACTAGGAATTTGCTGTAGTGGTCAGTGATGGTCAGTGCGTATTGGAATCCACTTGGGCTGGGCTCAAGTTTGACATGATCCAAGGCAACAATCTCCAATGGAAAATTGACTCTTTATTGGATGTAGTGGGTCTCTTTGGCTGGTTTCAGGATTCCTTTTAAGGCTGCAGGCTATACAGTCTCGACACCATTCCTCAATGTCAGTCCTCATCCCTATCCAGAAGAATCTTTTCCGTAATATGGCTTCCGTCTTTTGGGTTCCGAAGTGTCCAGATTTGTTGTGATAAGCAGTAAGAAGGAAGCTGGCCTGTTGTCTCGGTACAACTATTTGGGTTACATTTTGGTGAGTTGCTGGATCAAGGCTTATTCGGACCATGAGTCCCTGTTTGAGTTTAATACGGTCTCTGTGTCTTAACAGTTTGACAAACTCTGGATTGGCATCCACCCTCTGCAGCTTAGTCAGCCGGCGTTCATGTTGGATGAAATCCATCAACTCCTGCAGCACCGGGCTCTCCCTCTGCACTTGTTCCCAATCAGATTCAGATGTGTCAGGCTGAGGACTATTAGATTTTGGGTTGGCAGTGGCAGACACAGGGTCAGAGGTGACGACACTTTGTTTGCTCCTCGGCGTCTTGAATAAGGGAGTCTCAATATCTTCGGCCCAATCTCTATCTTCTTCCGAGACATCCACAGTGGGTAGGCGGGATAAGGCATCGGCATTTCCATTCAACTTCCCACTTCTGTAGGTAACAGTATAATTGAAATTGGCCAGGCGAGACATCCACCTCTGTTCAAGTGCTCCCAGGCGAGCGGTAGAGAGATGTGCCAGGGGATTGTTGTCAGTGACAATTACAAATGGTGTGACAGCCAGATAATTCTTAAATTTCTCTGTGATGGCCCAGACGAGAGCAAGGAGTTCAAGTTTAAAGGTGCTGTAATTCTCATTATTTCTCTCGGTCTTTCGCAGGCCTCGGATGGCATAAGCTATCACTCTCTCGTGTCCATCTTGTACTTGTGACAATACAGCTCCCAGACCATGGTGACTGGCATCTGTGTAGACTTGGAAAGGCTTCTCATAATCTGGGTAAGCCAGAAGGGGAGCCTCTATCAGCGATGACTTCAGTTGCTTGAAGGATATTTGTTGTTCCTCAGCCCATGCAACCAAGGAAGTGCTCCGTCTCTCTTGACCTGACTTGCCTCGCAGGAGCTCATGCAGTGGTGCAGCCACTCTTGCAAAGTTCTCAATGAATCGTCTGTAGTAGCCAACGAAACCTAGGAAGCTTCGGACCTCTTTTACTGTTCTAGGTACGGGCCAGTCTCGCACTACCTGAATTTTTTCTGGATCCGGCTTTACCCCTTCAGCACTGACGATGTGTCCTAGGTACTGTACCCTGGGCTTTAACAGATGACATTTTGATGGTTTTAACTTCAAGCCGCACTTGGTCAGTTGTACAAATACCTCATCTAGGTGTTTCAAGTGCTCTTCATAGCTTCTGGAATAAATGATGACATCGTCCAAGTACAGGAGAACCATTTCAAAGTTGTGTTGGCCAAGGCAGTGCTCCATGACCCTTTGGAAGGTGGCTGGTGCATTGCAGAGTCCAAACGGCATCCGGTCAAATTCAAAGAGTCCCATCGTGGGTAGTGAAGGCCGTCTTCTCCCGATCCTCCAGGGCCATCGGGATTTGCCAGTACCCGCTTGTTAGATCCAGAGTGGAAAAGTAGGTAGCTGTCTTCAGTGCCGTTAACGACTCCTCAATCCTAGGTAGCGGATAGGCATCTTTATGTGTCACTGCATTCAGCTTCCTGTAATCAACGCAAAACCGGAGGCTGCCGTCCTTTTTCCTGACAATCACCAGCGGTGCCGCCCATGGGCTGTGGCTCTCACGAATTACACCAGCTTCCTTCATCTCACTGATCATATTCCTCACAGGTTGGTACATGGCCGGTGGTAGAGGTCTGTGTCTTTCCTTAATTGGGGGGTTACTCCCAGTGGGGATGTGGTGATGGACACCTTCAGCTTTCCCGAAGTCGGATGGATGTTGACTGAATGCCTCAGCATTCTTCCACACTACCTGGAGCGCTCCTTGGCGTTTCTCCTCAGGGGTGTCTGAGTCTCCTCCCCTTTTTGTTACAGATTTTAGTCTGAGCTCACTAGTGAAGCACACTCTTCCAGATTTCCTGGGTCCTAGTGCACCTCCTCACTTCAGTTCCAGAACATTCTCCAGCTCAGGGCAACATACAAATGTCCACATATATGGGGGTCTTTACAGGGTATCACACATCCATAACAGTTTACAGTATGGAGTATGCTGACCTGTTATACCTATAACAATTTTCTTTAGGGAATAGTTTGACTTGTAATACCCATATCAATTTACTGTAGGGAATATGCTGACCTGTCATACCCTTAACAATTGAGAATAGGGAATATGCTGACCTGTTATACCCATAACGATTTGCTGCAGAGTATATGCTGACCTATTATACCCATATCAATTTACTGTAAGGAGTATGCTGACCTGTTATACCCATAACAATTAACAGTAGGGAATTTGCTGACCTGTTTTACCGATAATAATTTACTGTAGGGAGTATGGTGAGCTGTAATACCCATAACAGTTTACTGTAGGGAGTATGTTGACCTATTATACCCATAATAATTTACTGTAGGGAGTATGTTGACCTGTTATACCCAAAACTATTTACTGTAGGGAGTATTCTAACCTTTTATACCCATAACAATTTACTGTAGGGAATATGCTGACCTGTCATACCCTTAACAATTTACTGTAGGGAATATGCTCAACTATCATACCCATAACAATTTACAATATGGAATATGCTGACCTGTTATACGCATAACAATTTATTGTAGGGAGTATGCTGACCTGTTATACATATAACAATATACTGTAAAGAATATGCTAACCTGTTACACCCATAACAATTTACAGTAGGGAATATGGTGATCTGTAATACTCAAAATAATTTACTGTAGGGAACATGCTGCCCTGTTATGCCCATAACAATTTACTGTAGTGAGTATGCTGACCTGTTATACCCACAACAATTTACTGTAGGGAGTATTCTGATCTGTAATACCCAAAATAATTTACAGTAGGGAATAGGCTTACCTGTTATACCCATTACAGTTTACTGTAGGGAATATACTGACCTGTTATACAAGTAACAATTTACAGTAGGGAACATGCTCACCTGTAATACCCATAACAATTTACAGTAGGAAATATGTTGACCTGTAATACCACTAACAATTTATTGTAGGGAGTATGCTGAACAGTTTTACCGACAACAATTTACTGTAGGGAGTATGCTGACCTGTAATACCCATAACATTTTACAGTAGGGCGCATGCTGACCTGTTATATCCATAACAATTTACTTTAGGGAATATTCTGACTTGTAATACCTATAACAATTTACTGTAGGAAATATGCTAACCTGTAATACCACTAACAATTTATTGTAGAAAGTATGCTGACCGGTTTTACCCACAATAATTTACTGTAGGGAACATGCTGACCTGTTATGCCCATAACAATTTATTGTAGGGAGTATGGTGACCTGTTATACCCATAACAATTTACAGTAGGGAATATACTGACCTGTAATACCCATAACAGTTTACAGTAGGGAGTATGCTGACCTGTTATACCCATAACAATTTTCTTTAGGGAATATTCTGACTTGTACCCATAACAATTTACTGTAGGGAATATGCTGACCTGTCATACCCATAACAATTTGCTGTAGGTAATATGCTGACCTGTTATACCCATAACAATTTATTGTAGGGAATATGCTCACCTGTTATATCCATAACAATTTACCTGTAGGGGTATGCTGACCTGTTATACCCATAACAATTAACAGTAGGGAATATGCTGACCTGTTATACCCATAACAATTAACAGTAGGGAATATGCTGACCTGTTATACCCATAACAATTTACTGTAGGGAATATGTTGACCTGTAATACCCATAACAAATTACTGTAGTGAGTATTCTGACCTGTAATACCCAGAACAATTTACAGTAGGAAGTATGCTGACCTGTTATACCCATATCAATTTACGGTAGGGAGTATGCTGACCTAGTACATCCATAACAATTTACTCTAGGGAGTATTCTGACCTGTAATACCCATAACAGTTTACAGTAGGGAGTATGCTGACCTGTTATACCCATAACAATTTTCTTTAGGGAATATTCTGACTTGTACCCATAACAATTTACTGTAGGTAATATGCTGACCTGTTATACCCATAACTTTTACTGTAGGGGTATGCTAACCTGTAATACAAATAATAATTTACAGTAGGGTGTATGTTGAACTGTTATACCAAAAACAATATACTGTAGGGAGTATTCTAACCTTTTATACCCATAACAATTTACTTTAGCAAATATTCTAACCTGTCATACCCATAAAAATGTACTGTAGGGAATATGCTGAGCTGTAATACCCGTAACAATTTACTGTAGGGAGTATGCTGACCTGTAATACCCATAACAATTTACTGTAGAAAGTATGCTGACCTATTGTACCCATAACAATTAATTTAGGTAATATTCTGACCTTTTATACCCATAACAATTTACAGTTGGGAATATGCTGACCTGTTTTACCCACAACAATTTACTGTAGGGAGTATGCTGACCTGTAATACCCATAACAATTTACTGTAGAAAGTATGCTGACCTATTGTACCCATAACAATTAATTTAGGTAATATTCTGACCTTTTATACCCATAACAATTTATTTTTGGGAGTATGCTGACCTGTTTTACCCACAACAATTTACTGTAGGGAATATGCTGACCTGTTATACCCATAACAATTTACTGTAGGGAGTATGCTGACCTGTTATATAAATAACAATTTACAGTAGGGAGTATGCTGACCTGTTATACCCATAACATTTTACAGTAGGGAGCATGCTGACCTCTTATACCCATATCAATTTACTGTAAGGAGTATGCTGACCTGTTATACCAATAATAATTTACTGTAGGAAGTATGCTGACCAGTAATACCCATAACAATTTACTGTAGGGAATATGTTGACCTATTATACCCATAATTATTTACTGTAGGGAGTATTCTAACCTTTTATACCCATAACAATTTACTTTAGCGAATATTCTAACCTGTCATACCCATAAAAATTTACTGTAGGGAGTATGCTGACCTGTAATACACTTAACAATTTAATTTAGGTAATATTCTGACCTTTTATACCCATAACAATTTAAAATAGGGAATATGCTGACCTGTAATGCCCATAACAATTTACAGTAGGGAATATGCTGACCTTTTATACCCATAACAATTTATGGTAGGGAGTATGCTGACCTGTTATACATATAACAATATACTGTAGAGAATATGCTAACCTGTTATACCCATAACAATGTACTGTAGGGAAAATGCTGACCTGTTATACCCATAATAATTTACATAAGGAGTATGCTGACCTGTAATACACATAACAATTTACAGTAGGGAGTATGCTGACCTGTCATAGCCATAAAAATTTACCATAGAGAGTATGCTGACCTGTAATACCCATATCAATTTACTGTAGGGAATATGCTGACCTGTCATACCCTTAACAATTGAGAATAGGGAATATGCTGACCTGTCATACCCTTAACAATTGAGAATAGGGAATATGCTGACCTGTTATAACCATAACGATTTGCTGCAGAGTATATGCTGACCTATTATACCCATAACAATTTACTGTAGGGAGTATGCTGACCTATTATACCCATATCAATTTACTGTAAGGAGTATGCTGACCTGTAATACCCATAACAATTAACAGTAGGGAATTTGCTGACCTGTTTTACCGATAATAATTTACTGTAGGGAGTATGTTGATCTATTATACCCATAACAATTTACTGTAGGAAATATGCTGAGCTGTAATACCCATAACAGTTTACTGTAGGGAGTATGCTGACCTGTAAAACCCATAAAGTATGCTGACCTGTAAAACCCATAACAATTTACTGTAGGGAGTATTCTAACCTTTTATACCCATAACAATTTACTGTAGGGAGTATGCTGACCTGTTATACCCATTACAATTTACTGTAGGGAATATGCTGACCTGTCATACCCTTAACAATTTACTGTAGGGAATATGCTGACCTGTTATACGCATAACAATTTATTGTAGGGAGTATGCTGACCTGTTATACCCATAACAATTTACTGTAGGGAGTATTCTGATCTGTAATACCCAAAATAATTTACCGTAGGGAATATACTGACCTGTTATACAAGTAACAATTTACAGTAGGGAACATGCTCACCTGTAATAACCAAAACAATTTACAGTAGGGAATATGCTGACCTTTTATACCCATAACAATTTATTGTAGGGAGTATGCTGAACAGTTTTACCGACAACAATTTACTGTAGGGATTATGCTGACCTGTCATACCCATAACAACTTACTGTAGGGAATATTCTGACCTGTCATACCCATAACAACTTACTGTAGGGATTATGCTGACCTGTCATACCCATAACAACTTACTCTAGAGTTGTACCCATAACAATTTACTGTAGGGAATATGCTGACCTGTTATACACAAAACAATTAACAGTAGGGAATATGCTGACCTGTTATACCCATAACAATTTACTGTAGGGAATATGCTGACCTGGAATACCCATAACAATTTACAGTAGGGAGTATGCTGACCTGTAATACCCATAACAATTTACAGTAGGGAGTATGCTGACCTGTTATGCCCATAACAATTTACTTTAGGGAATATTTTGACCTTTTATACCCTTAACAATATACTGTAGAGAAAGTGCTAACTTGTTATACCCATAACAGTTTACAGTAGGAAATATGCTGACCTGTAATACCAATAACAATTTATTTTTGGGAGTATGCTGACCTGTAATACCCATAACATTTTACAGTAGGGAGCATGCTGACCTGTTATATCCATTACAATTTACTTTAGGGAATATTCTGATTTGTAATACCACTAACAATTTACAGTAGGGAATATGCTGACCTGTTAATCCCATAACAATTTACTTTAGGGAATTTGCTGACCTTTTATTCCCATAACAATTTAATGTAGGGGAAATGCTGACTTGTAATGCCCATAATAATTTATAGTAGGGAATATGCTGATCTTTAATAGAAAATAACAATTTACAGTAGGGAGTATGCTGATCTGTTATGCCCATAACAATTTACAGTAGGGAGTATGCTGACCTGTTATGCCCATAACAATTTACAGTAGGGAGTATGCTGACCTTTTATATAAATAATTTACAGTAGGGAGTATGCTGATCTAGTACATCTGTAATAAGTCACTAGTGGTGGGGTGTTGGTAGGTGAGTCGTACCTGTTTCCCTGCAGAAGTCGTCAATCCCGGCCTTTCAAATAGTCTTTGACCTGCTGCTGCTCTTGGATTCTGTAGTGGTTAGGCAGAGAGATGGGAACCCCCCAAAAACCCCTGACAAGTCACTACACGTGTGGACAGTGACAAAATGTTTTATTTTGCCTGAATGGTAGATCACTGTAATGTTAATTCAATATACACAGTTTAGCAATATGACTTTGCTAACAGTAAACTCAGTTTCACGCACAGTATAGTTTAACCTTTCATAATAAGTTATAGCAATATTACAAAGAACAATACAATGACGATAAACGCTCTAATATCTCACAAATAATCTAACAATCTGGCATTACCATTAGGAAATAACAGGAAGTTCTGCAACAGATAGTTTTCCCTTAATGTAGTCTCGCTCAAATAACACCTATTGCACCAAAGTCTTAATGGCTACAGGCAGAAAGCAGAAGAGTTCTCTCCACACTTTTTACTGGGAATGTCAATGTATTACTATTATCCACAAGGTGGTGGCATCGAGATGATATCTTAAATGTATCCAGACTAATGGTCACGTTGCTTTCAATGACTTCCGGATGGTAGAATATATATATGTATAACTGTTCTGTCCTTCATAACTGTATGCAAAGGGGGTAACACCCTGTTCTCTTGAGTGTCTGCTAACAGAATGTATATATCACAGTTCTGTTCTTGGATTGAGTTAACAGAGGTAAAGTATTTCAATTAGGTTAACTGTGTACTATGCAGGCTGTTATTGTGACCAGTTCATTAAACAGCATGAATCCCAAGTCACATACAATGCACACCACTGGTTACTATAGACTGGTAGCTGGTTGCTTTGCTTTCTTAAGGTAAATATCCCTTGGTAGCAAAGGGAGGGAAAATAAATCTTGGATAAAGTTCAGTTTATAGTGCTGTAAGGGTTGTTACTCACTGTGCCTTACTGAGTCTTTCATAATAGATAATGGGAGCCACAGTACACTTTAGGATATCACTGTGCCTGCGATCACTGCACCTGCTCCTTCTTCATTTGTCTCACTGGGAGTCTCTTACTTCATATTGCTGGCTACTTGCTGCCCACTGCGTCCTCTGACCTGGCAGTGCAGCTTCTTCACTTTCCTGGCTTGGCTTCTGGTCACAGACCTGCAAACAATCCCAGGTGCTGCACTCCTCACAGCCTACTTCTCAGTTCCCTCACACACCAGACATGTGCTTTCTCAGCCAGTTTCAGGGTCCTTCTCTCTCCTCCCCTTTTTGTTACAGTTTTTAGTCTGAGCTCACTAGTGAAGCACACTCTTCCAGATTTCCTGGGTCCTAGTGCACCTCCTCACTTCAGTTCCAGAACATTCTCCAGCTCAGGGCAACATACAAATGTCCACATATATGGGGGTCTTTACAGGGTATCACACACTCCCCCGCTAGAACTATGCGTGTCCTCACGCAACTTTGTATCTACTCAAAAGTCCTGAACAATCTAACTTTGTCATAGGGCAATTATACGTACAGGTTACAATAGTTCACATTCGGTATCTTACAGGCATTATACCTTTGGTGCTTCGTTCTGACCTTCTGACTTCTAGGTCAGGTACATGACTCTCTAACTGATCAAGGGCAGGAAGGGGGTCAGCTTCGCCTTCCATAGACCTTACTGTTAAAGGTTCTGGGGCTGTACCCCCTACTGTATTAAATGGAACCGGGCCGCACATGAATGTGAGCAACTCTATGGGGTCATTAAGAGGGACGTCCCCAGAAGATCCCCATCTCTCTGCCATAGGGGAGTCCTCCTGCTGTATCAAGGAAGCTTCAGCAGTGCATAACTTTAACTGGTCACGTGGTACTGTGCTGAGTTGGCCATCTTTATTCCTCTGGATTAGGTAGGCGTACCGGCCATCAACGGGGACACCAACAATGGTATAAGGGACATCCTCCCACATGGCATCCAACTTGCTTGATCTGTGGTTTTTCTTCTTCCAGACTTTGTCTCCCATTTGTAAGGGCAGCGCTCTGGCATCTGAATTGTAATTCCTCTCCTGACGTTGATGCACAGTCTCCATCCTCTTCTCAACTATCTCTCGGGCAGTCACTATCCGGTGCTGATGTTCACGAACCCAATTAGTCTGTGTGGTAACAGGATCCATTAGCTCGGGAGCCAACTCCAGATCCTTGGGCAGCTTACCATGCCGTCCGAACATGAGGTAGAAGGGCGTGAATCCTGTGGAACAGTGTTCTGTGTTATTATACAGATACACAAGGTCAGGCAGGAGGGTAGGCCACTGAGAGCGCTTCTCGGCTGAAAGACTTCTTAGCATTCCAATCATAGTCTGGTTTGCTCTCTCACACAAGCCATTGCATTGAGGATGATAGCCGGTCGGCCTCGTCTTCTTACAAAGAGCAAAGTTCATGAAACAGCTGTGACTCGAATGCGGGTCCTTGATCTGTCAAGATCCGATTAGGGTACCCATAGGGGCGGACAAAGTTCCTTAGAAAGACCTCCGCTGTAGTCCTGGCTGTCAGATCACGTACTGGGACAACTACTAGGAATTTGCTGTAGTGGTCAGTGATGGTCAGTGCGTATTGGAATCCACTTGGGCTGGGCTCAAGTTTGACATGATCCAAGGCAACAATCTCCAATGGAAAATTGACTCTTTATTGGATGTAGTGGGTCTCTTTGGCTGGTTTCAGGATTCCTTTTAAGGCTGCAGGCTATACAGTCTCGACACCATTCCTCAATGTCAGTCCTCATCCCTATCCAGAAGAATCTTTTCCGTAATATGGCTTCCGTCTTTTGGGTTCCGAAGTGTCCAGATTTGTTGTGATAAGCAGTAAGAAGGAAGCTGGCCTGTTGTCTCGGTACAACTATTTGGGTTACATTTTGGTGAGTTGCTGGATCAAGGCTTATTCGGACCATGAGTCCCTGTTTGAGTTTAATACGGTCTCTGTGTCTTAACAGTTTGACAAACTCTGGATTGGCATCCACCCTCTGCAGCTTAGTCAGCCGGCGTTCATGTTGGATGAAATCCATCAACTCCTGCAGCACCGGGCTCTCCCTCTGCACTTGTTCCCAATCAGATTCAGATGTGTCAGGCTGAGGACTATTAGATTTTGGGTTGGCAGTGGCAGACACAGGGTCAGAGGTGACGACACTTTGTTTGCTCCTCGGCGTCTTGAATAAGGGAGTCTCAATATCTTCGGCCCAATCTCTATCTTCTTCCGAGACATCCACAGTGGGTAGGCGGGATAAGGCATCGGCATTTCCATTCAACTTCCCACTTCTGTAGGTAACAGTATAATTGAAATTGGCCAGGCGAGACATCCACCTCTGTTCAAGTGCTCCCAGGCGAGCGGTAGAGAGATGTGCCAGGGGATTGTTGTCAGTGACAATTACAAATGGTGTGACAGCCAGATAATTCTTAAATTTCTCTGTGATGGCCCAGACGAGAGCAAGGAGTTCAAGTTTAAAGGTGCTGTAATTCTCATTATTTCTCTCGGTCTTTCGCAGGCCTCGGATGGCATAAGCTATCACTCTCTCGTGTCCATCTTGTACTTGTGACAATACAGCTCCCAGACCATGGTGACTGGCATCTGTGTAGACTTGGAAAGGCTTCTCATAATCTGGGTAAGCCAGAAGGGGAGCCTCTATCAGCGATGACTTCAGTTGCTTGAAGGATATTTGTTGTTCCTCAGCCCATGCAACCAAGGAAGTGCTCCGTCTCTCTTGACCTGACTTGCCTCGCAGGAGCTCATGCAGTGGTGCAGCCACTCTTGCAAAGTTCTCAATGAATCGTCTGTAGTAGCCAACGAAACCTAGGAAGCTTCGGACCTCTTTTACTGTTCTAGGTACGGGCCAGTCTCGCACTACCTGAATTTTTTCTGGATCCGGCTTTACCCCTTCAGCACTGACGATGTGTCCTAGGTACTGTACCCTGGGCTTTAACAGATGACATTTTGATGGTTTTAACTTCAAGCCGCACTTGGTCAGTTGTACAAATACCTCATCTAGGTGTTTCAAGTGCTCTTCATAGCTTCTGGAATAAATGATGACATCGTCCAAGTACAGGAGAACCATTTCAAAGTTGTGTTGGCCAAGGCAGTGCTCCATGACCCTTTGGAAGGTGGCTGGTGCATTGCAGAGTCCAAACGGCATCCGGTCAAATTCAAAGAGTCCCATCGGGGTAGTGAAGGCCGTCTTCTCCCGATCCTCCAGGGCCATCGGGATTTGCCAGTACCCGCTTGTTAGATCCAGAGTGGAAAAGTAGGTAGCTGTCTTCAGTGCCGTTAACGACTCCTCAATCCTAGGTAGCGGATAGGCATCTTTATGTGTCACTGCATTCAGCTTCCTGTAATCAACGCAAAACCGGAGGCTGCCGTCCTTTTTCCTGACAATCACCAGCGGTGCCGCCCATGGGCTGTGGCTCTCACGAATTACACCAGCTTCCTTCATCTCACTGATCATATTCCTCACAGGTTGGTACATGGCCGGTGGTAGAGGTCTGTGTCTTTCCTTAATTGGGGGGTTACTCCCAGTGGGGATGTGGTGATGGACACCTTCAGCTTTCCCGAAGTCGGATGGATGTTGACTGAATGCCTCAGCATTCTTCCACACTACCTGGAGCGCTCCTTGGCGTTTCTCCTCAGGGGTGTCTGAGTCTCCTCCCCTTTTTGTTACAGATTTTAGTCTGAGCTCACTAGTGAAGCACACTCTTCCAGATTTCCTGGGTCCTAGTGCACCTCCTCACTTCAGTTCCAGAACATTCTCCAGCTCAGGGCAACATACAAATGTCCACATATATGGGGGTCTTTACAGGGTATCACACATCCATAACAGTTTACAGTATGGAGTATGCTGACCTGTTATACCTATAACAATTTTCTTTAGGGAATAGTTTGACTTGTAATACCCATATCAATTTACTGTAGGGAATATGCTGACCTGTCATACCCTTAACAATTGAGAATAGGGAATATGCTGACCTGTTATACCCATAACGATTTGCTGCAGAGTATATGCTGACCTATTATACCCATATCAATTTACTGTAAGGAGTATGCTGACCTGTTATACCCATAACAATTAACAGTAGGGAATTTGCTGACCTGTTTTACCGATAATAATTTACTGTAGGGAGTATGGTGAGCTGTAATACCCATAACAGTTTACTGTAGGGAGTATGTTGACCTATTATACCCATAATAATTTACTGTAGGGAGTATGTTGACCTGTTATACCCAAAACTATTTACTGTAGGGAGTATTCTAACCTTTTATACCCATAACAATTTACTGTAGGGAATATGCTGACCTGTCATACCCTTAACAATTTACTGTAGGGAATATGCTCAACTATCATACCCATAACAATTTACAATATGGAATATGCTGACCTGTTATACGCATAACAATTTATTGTAGGGAGTATGCTGACCTGTTATACATATAACAATATACTGTAAAGAATATGCTAACCTGTTACACCCATAACAATTTACAGTAGGGAATATGGTGATCTGTAATACTCAAAATAATTTACTGTAGGGAACATGCTGCCCTGTTATGCCCATAACAATTTACTGTAGTGAGTATGCTGACCTGTTATACCCACAACAATTTACTGTAGGGAGTATTCTGATCTGTAATACCCAAAATAATTTACAGTAGGGAATAGGCTTACCTGTTATACCCATTACAGTTTACTGTAGGGAATATACTGACCTGTTATACAAGTAACAATTTACAGTAGGGAACATGCTCACCTGTAATACCCATAACAATTTACAGTAGGAAATATGTTGACCTGTAATACCACTAACAATTTATTGTAGGGAGTATGCTGAACAGTTTTACCGACAACAATTTACTGTAGGGAGTATGCTGACCTGTCATACCCATAACAACTTACTGTAGGGATTATGCTGACCTGTCATACCCATAACAACTTACTCTAGAGTTGTACCCATAACAATTTACAGTAGGGAATATGCTGACCTGTTTTACACAAAACAATTAACAGTAGGGAATATGCTGACCTGTTATACCCATAACAATTTACTGTAGGGAGTATGCTGACCTGTAATACCCATAACAATTTACAGTAGGAAGTATGCTGACCTGTTATACCCATAACAATTTACTTTAGGGAATATGCTGACCTGTTATACCCATAACAATTTACAGTAGGATGTATGCTGACCTGTTATACCCATAACAATTTCCTTTAGGGAATATGCTGACCTTTTATACCAATAAAAATTTACAGTAGGGAGTATGCTGACCTGTTATGCCCATAACAATTTACTTTAGGGAATATTGTGACCTTTTATACCCTTAACAATATACTGTAGAGAATATGCTAACTTGTTATACCCATAACAATTTATAGTAGGGAATATGCTGATCTGTAATACCCATAACAGTTTACAGTAGGAAATATGCTGACCTGTAATACCAATAACAATTTATTTTTGGGAGTATGCTGACCTGTTTTACCCACAACAATTTACTGTAGGGAATATGCTGACCTGTTTTGCCCTTAACAATTTACAGTAGGGAGTATGCTGACCTGTAATACCCATAACATTTTACAGTAGGGAGCATGCTGACCTGTTATATCCATAACAATTTACTTTAGGGAATATTCTGATTTGTAATACCCATAACAATTTACTGTAGGAAATATGCTGACCTGTAATATCACTAACAATTTATTGTAGGGAGTATGCTGTCCGGTTTTACCCACAACAATTTACTGTAGGGAACATGCTGACCTGTTATGCCCATAACAATTTACAGTAGGGAGTATGCTAACCTGTTATACCCATAACAATTTACTGTAGGGAGTAAGCTGACCTGTTATACCCATAACAATTTACTGTAGGGAGTGTGCTGATCTGTAATGCCCAAAATAATTTACAGTTGGGAGTATGCTGACCTGTTATACCCATTACAGTTTACTGTAGGGAATATGCTGACCTGTTATACAAGTAACAATTTACAGTAGGGAATATGCTGACCTGTAATACCCATAACAATTTACAGTAAGAAATATGCTAACCTGTAATACCACTAACAATTTATTGTAAGGAGTATGGTGACCTGTTATACCCATAACAAATTACAGTAGGGAATACGCTGACCTGTTATACCCATAACAATTTACTGTAGGGAGTATGATGACCTGTTATATAAATAACAATTTACAGTAGGGAGTATGCTGACCTAGTACATCCATAACAATTTACTCTAGGGAGTATACTGACCTGTAATACCCATAACAGTTTACAGTAGGGAGTATGCTGACCTGTTATACCCATAACAATTTTCTTTAGGGAATATTCTGACTTGTAGTACCCATAACAATTTACTATAGGGAATATGCTCACCTGTTATATCCATAACAATTTACCTGTAGGGGTATGCTGCCCTGTTTTACAAATAATAATTTACAGTAGGGAATATGCTGACCTGTAATACCCATATCAATTTACTGTAGGGAATATGCTGACCTGTAATACCCATATCAATTTACTGTAGGGAATATGCTGACCTGTTATACCCATAACAATTTACCGTTGGGAATATGCTGATGTTATACCAATAACAATTTATTGTAGTGAGTATGCTGACCTGTTATACATATAACAATATACTGTAGAGAATATGGTAACTTGTTATACCCACAACAATTTACTGTAGGGAATATGCTGACCTGTTTTGCAATTAACAATTTACAGTAAGGAGTATGCTGACCTGTAATACCCATAACATTTTACAGTAGGGAGTATGCTGACCTGTTATACCCATAGCAATTTACTTTAGGGAATATTCTGACTTGTAATACCCATAACAATTTACTGTAGGGAATATGCTGACCTGTCATACCCATAACAATTTACAGTAAGGAGTATGCTGACCTGTTATACCCATATCAATTTACAGTAAGGAGTATGCTGACCTGTTATACCCATAGCAATTAACAGTAGGGAATTTGCTGACCTGTTATACCAATAATAATTTACTGTAGGGAGTATGCGCTGATCTATTATACCCATAACAATTTACTGTAGGTAATATGCTGACCAGTAATACCGATAACAATTTACTGTTGGGAATATGTTGACCTGTTATACCCATAACAATTAACAGTAGGGAATATGCTGACCTGTTATACCCATAACAATTTACTGTAGGGAGTATGCTGACCTGTTGTACACATAACAATTTACTGTAGGGAATATGCTGACCTGTTATACCCATAACAATTTAAAGTAGGGAATATGCTGACCTGTTGTACCCATAACAATTTACTATAGGGAGTATTCTGACCTGTTGTACCCATAACAATTTACAGTAGGGAATATGCTGACCTGTTATACCCACAACAATTTAATGTAGGGAGTATGCTGACCTGTTGTACCCATACCAATTTACTATAGGGAGTATGCTGACCTGTTATACAAGTAACAATTTACAGTAGGGAATATGCTGATCTGTAATACCCACAATAATTTACAGTAGGGAATATGCTGACTTGTAATACCACCAACAATTTATTGTAGGGAGTATGCTGACCGGTTTTACCCATAACAATTGACTGTAGGGAATATTCTGACCTGTTATGCCCATAGCAATTTACAGTAGGGAGTATGCTGACCTGTTATACCCATAACAATCTACTGTAGGGAGTATGCTGACCTGTAATAACCATAACAATTTACTGTAGGGAATATGCTGACCTGTTACAGCCATAACAATTTACTGTAGAGAGTATGTTGACCTGTTATATCAATAATAATTTACAGTAGGGAATATGCTGACCTGTTATACCCATATCAATTTCCAGTAGGGAGTATGCTGACCTAATACATCCATAACAATTTACTTTAGGGAATATTCTGACTTGTAGTACCCATAACAATTTACTGTAGGGAATATGCTGACCTATTGTACCCATACCAAATTACTATAGGTAGTATGCTGACCTGTTATACAAATAACAATTTACAGTAGGGAATATGCTAACCTGTCATACCAATAGAAATTTACTGTAGGGAATAAGCTGACCTGTCATACCCATAACAATTTACAGTAGGGAATATGCTGACCTGTAATACCTATAACAATTTACAGTAGGAAATATGCTGACCTGTAATACCAATAACAATTTATTGTATTGAGTATGCTAACCTGTTATACCCATACCAATTTATAGTAGGGAATATGCTGATCTGTAATACCCATAACAATTTATAGTAGGGAGTATGCTGACCTGTTATACCCATAACAATTTACTGTAGACAATATGCTGACCTTTTATACCCATAACCATTTACAGTAGGGAATATGCTGACCTGTTATACCTATAACAATTTAATGTAGGGAGTATGCTTACCTGTCATACCCATACAGGGTATGACAGGTATGTAGGGAATGTATTATTCCGTATAATACAATTTTTTTCCCCAACTGATGACATCAGAACTCACTGATTATAAGCAATAACGTCAGAACTGATCGTATATATAGACATTTATACATATATTTGCATCACTTGTGCAAAATATACAATTAATATCCAAAGTTACATAGCTCAGTCCATCAGCAGTGTCTAACAATGACCTGGCCATGAGTGTGAGGGAACACGGGATATATATACTAATTATCTTGGCTGTGACTGGAAGTATTAACAAGATATATGTGCTACTGTAGATACACTGCTGACTCTTTACTAAGTAGGTCACTGAATACATTCTATTATTAACCATGTTTGTATACAGTTGCTGAGAATACAAATCACTTATCATACTTATAGGCAAATATTTAGAGGGGCATCGGGGATTAGAATACATTGATAGCGAACATTTTACCGAGACTTCTTTATTTGTTCCAAACAATTTTCTGAGACCAAATTCAAGAGAATAAGGTGGTTTGATGTTTATCAATGTTTTCTTTTCTATGGCTGTATGTTATTATGTTATTATTTTATTTGTTTGTTATCTACCTTTTGAAAAATAAAGAGATTAAAAAAAAAAAGAAATACATTGATAGCAGAGCACAAGTTCTTATAGCAGTTTCTCTCAATGCAGAGCGCGTTTACAAGCGAGGGTGCTTGGAGGGTTACAAAAGTACTCCCCAGGGCTGGCTGGGAAGCCTTAATCATTATGGGACTGCAATGCCATCTTAGCACACAAGGGCATCTGATGGGGCAATGATACATCCCCAAATATTGGTATCTGGCTGATCTCTTAAGGTGCCTACACACAAACCGACTTTTCATCCAATTTGGCCGATTTCAACTAGGGGTGAGCGGGTTCGGATTTCTGAAATCCGAACCCCCCGAACACCGCCGATCTGAGGCCGATCCGAGTCAGGCTCGACTTTTCCCGCCTGACTCAGATCTGAAATCGAGGCAAAACGTCATCATCCCGCCTTCCGGGTCTCGCGGGTTTTGGATTCTATATAAGGTACCCGCGTCGTCGCCATTTTCTCACTCGGCTGTGGACAGTGAAGAGGGAGGGTGGGAGTTAGAGCTGGCTGGGCTGTGTAGTGTAGTGTAGTGCAGTGTTGTGCTGTGCTGTGCTGCTGTTGTCCATAGGGGCTGTGTCCACTCCTCCAAAGTCCATAGGGGCTGGCTGTGTTGTGCTGCTATTGTCCGTAGGGGCTGTTTCCACTCCTCCAAAGTCCATAGGGGCTGGTTGTGCTGTGCTGCTATTGTCCGTAGGGGCTGTTTCCACTCCTCCAAAGTCCATAGGGGCTGGCTGGACTGTGTTGTGAAGTAAGTTGTCCATAGGGGCTGTGTCCACTCTAAAGTCCTGTGCAGTGTCCCAGTCCTAAAGGGGTGCTGTAGTGTTGTCCAGTGGGTGCTCTGTCCATCAGGGGTGCTCCCCCCAAGTGCAAAAAAAAAAAATATTTTTTGTGAATTGTGTGCGCAGTAGCCGCACGTGCATCAACAAAGTAGAGCCAAGCGTGCGCCTGTGTCATAAGTAAAGGGCCGGCTGGCTTGACCGTTTAAGGGTGCTGTAACCCCCAAAGCACACACCAAAGCAAATAAAAAAATATTTTCTGTGTTTGTGAATTGTGTGCACTGTGGCTGCACGTGCATCAACAAAGGAGCAGCGCCAAGCGTGTGCCTGTGTCCCATAAGTAAAGGGCCGGCTGGCTTGTCTATTAAAGGGTGCTGTAACCCCCAAATTGCACTCCAAAAAAAATAAAAAAATATATATTTTTGTGTTTGTGAATTGTGTGCGCAGTAGCCGCACGTGCATCAACAAAGTAGCGCCAAGCATGCGCCTGTGTCATAAGTAAAGGGCCGGCTGGCTTGACCGTTAAAGGGTGCTGTAACCCCCAAAGTGCACTCCAAACCAAATAAAAAAATATTTTCTGTGTTTGTGAATTGTGTGCACTGTGGCTGCACGTGCATCAACAAAGGAGCAGCGCCAAGCGAGCGCCTGTGTCCCATAAGTAAAGGGCCGGCTGGCTCATTTCTTAAAGGGTGGTGTAACCCACAAAGTGCACTAGTCTCCAACAAACATAAAAAATTATTTTCTGCGTTTGTGTGCGCTTTAGCCGCACGTATATATCAATATAACATAAATGGAGGACCAAACTTTCTCCGATAAAAATAAAATAGGGAAAGATCAAGAACCACTTCCTCCTAGTGCTGTTGCTGCTGCTGGGAGTTCTTCATCATCCCAGAGAGGAAGTAGGAACACCACTACTTTTACTAAACAATTGACCCTCCAACAGTCCCTAGCGATGAGGATGAAGTACGACAGCAGTCATCCTGAAGCAAAACGTATAACTGAGGCCTTGACTGCTATGTTGGTGTTAGACGTGCGTCCGGTATCCGCCATTAGTGCAGTGGGATTTAGACAATTGATGGAGGTAGTGTGTCCCCGGTTCCAAATCCCGTCTAGATTCCACTTCACTAGGCAGGCGATACCGAGACTGTACAGAAACATCAGAAAAAGTGTCCTCAGTGTCCTGAAAAATGCGTTTGTACTCAATGTCCACTTAACCACGGACATGTGGACAAGTGGAACAGGGCAGACTAAGGACTATATGACTGTGACAGCCAACTGGGTAAATGTATCACCTTACGCAGCAACAACAGCAGCGTCACCAGTAGCAGCATCTCAGAAACGCCAGCTCGTTCCAAGGCAGGCTACGCTGTGTATCACCGGTTTCAGTAAGAGGCACACCACCGACAACCTCTTAGAGAAACTGAGGGAAATCATCGCCCAGTGGCTTACCCCACTTAGACTCTCCTGGGGATTTGTGATATCTGACAACGCCACCAATATTGTGCGGGCATTACATCTGGGCAAATTCCAGCACGTCCCATGTTTTGCTCACACAATAAACTTAGTGGTGCAGAATTTTCTGAAAAGCGACAGGGGCGTGCAGGAGACGCTTTGGGTGGCCCGAAAAATTTCTGGCCACTTTTTCCGTTCAGCGACTGCGTGCGCCTGTGTCATAAGTAAAGGTCCGGCTGGCTTGTCTGTTAAAGGGTGCTGTAACCCCCAAAGTGCACTCCAAACAAAATAAAAACTTCTTTTCTTTCTGTCTTTGTGAATTGTGTGCACTGCAGCTGCACGTGCATCAACAAAGGAGCAGCGCCAAGCGTGCGCCTGTGTCCCATAAGTCTGTTAAAGGGTGGTGTAACCCCCAAAGTGCGCTCCAACCAAAATAAAATAATCTTTTTTTCTGTCTTTGTGTGTGAAATGTATGCGCAGTAGCCGCACCTACATCCTCAAAGCAGCAGCGACAAGTGTGCGTCTGTCTGTTAAAGGATTACATCGGTGACAGCATCCAAGTAGGCATGTCAGACAGTCCGTACCTGTACTGGCAGGAAAAAGGCAATTTGGAGGCTCCTGTACAAACTGGCTCTATTTTACCTGAGTTGCCCCCCCTCCAGTGTGTACTCCGAAAGAGTGTTTAGTGCAGCCGGGAACCTTGTCAGCGAAAGGCGTAGGAGGTTGCTTCCACAAAATGTGGAGAAGATGATGTTCATAAAATGAATTATCAACTCTTCCAGGGAGACCAGCCTCCAGAACGTACAGAGGGACCTGTGGTTGTGGATTCCAGCGGGGACAAATTAAATTAATACTCTGTGAGGATGATGATGTACACAACACTGAAGAGGGTGAGGAATTGGTGGATGACGAGGATGAGGACGACATCTTGCCTCCCTAGAGCCAGTTTGTGCAGGGACAGATTAATTGCCAGCTTGTTTTGTGGGGGCCCAAACGAACCAATCATTTCAGCCACAGCCGTGTGGCAGACCCTGGCGCTGAAATGATTGGTTTGATAAAGTGTGCATGTCCTGTTTATACAACATAAGGGTGGGTGGGAGGACAATTCCATCTTGCACCTCTTTTTTTCTTTGCATTATGTACTGTTTGGGGCCTAGTTTTTCAAACTTCCATCCTGTCTGCCACTGCAGTGTCACTCCTAGATGGGTCACGTGTTTGTGCCGCCCACTCGTGTCGCTTAGCATAGTCATCCAGCGACCTCGGTGCAACCGTTTGGACATAAAAACACTATTGTGAGGGTTGAGGTGTTCAGAATAGACTGGAAATGAGTGGAAATTAATGTTATTGAGGTTAATAATAGCATAGGAGCAGAAAAACCCACAAATTCTGTGATTTTAGCTGTTTTTATGCCTTTTTAAAAAAAAATACAGATCCAAAACCCAGAACCCAAAACACGGAAGAAAGATCCAGATCCAAAAAACGAAGAAAGATCCAGATCCAAAACCAAAACACAAAACACGAAAAGTGGCCGGTGCACACCCCTAATTTCAACGAATCGTGACGACGAATCGGGTAATAAAAGTATAAATCATTAGTTAATACTCACGATCATGATGCTGATGTGCGTCCCTGCGTGTCGTTACTCGCATCCTCTGATCTGTAGGGCAGATTAGCCAACCTGGAACATGATGGAAGCCGATCGTGAGGGTTTTATTTCGCTCACGATGAATCGTACCATTCATCACACAACGCATTATTAGATTGACAGCTTCCTGTGCACACCCCATCGCCATCTTGTGCAGCATCATGTATGGAGGATGATAGACGCACTTTGGGAGCCTGCACATTGGAAGTCTTGTTTTGTTGGAAGTTTGGTGAGTATTTGTACATTTTAAATGCAACCACACTGACCACCAATATGTGCTCCCCCACTGCCCACCAATGTGTGCCCCCAGGTAATAAATGCATGACCCAGCCACCGCCCGCCGTATTGAGGTGGGCAGTGGCTGGGTCATGCATTTAAGCTCCCACTGCCCACCAATGTGTGCCCCCTTACCTAACCACGTCATGGGGCCACCTAATAATTAATTAGAAAACCAATCAATTTTTAAAAAAAATAATAGACAAAAATATTTAATCAAAATAAACAAATACATTCCAGGAAGATTATTCATATTGAAATAACATATTATATTAATAAGTACTTAAAAAAATAAATAAATACGTATTTTACAAAAGAATCACCATACATTATATTTAAAAACACATTATTTAAAGCTGGGGGTCTTCTACCTTTCGGTCTCCAGCTGTTGTGGAACTACAGATCCCAGGGTGACCTGCCACCCACCCTTGGGAAATAACAGCATGTTAAAACTGTTTTTAGGGCGTCCTGGGATGTAAAGTTCTACAACAGTGACAGACCCAAAGGTGGAAGACCCATGCTGTCAAACAAAGAAAAACATTATATTAGCAAGCAAAGAACACATGACATTCCTATAAAAGAAAACACGATTACAATACCATAACAAACCTTTAAAAACCTGTAAAAAATAAAATATTAAAACACTAAAAATGTTAACTATAACAACATTAAATTTAACAAAACTATATACACAAATATTCAAATTTACTTTTTTTTTCCCTTTTCATAGGTAATGTCCATGGATAGTGAACGTGAATTTGTTACAGGATTCATTGAAATCCTGCACTCGAAAAAGTGTCTGTGAAAGATCAGTTCTCGGAAGTACCACAACAAGTCGCACAAGTTGGCCGCACTAGAGGTACTTTTGGAGTATACGAAAAAGTACATCACTGATGCAGACCTGAAAACTGTACGGCAAAAGATTCAAAATCTCAGGACAGTGTACATCAAAGAAAAAAAGAAGGTGGATGACTCCAAAAAATCAGGAGCGGGCACAGATGATATATATAGTCCTGCGCTTTGGTACTACCATATGATGTCATTCATCAGTGATCAAGAGCCTCAAAGGGAATCTATCGTCTTGATGGCTGAGCGTGAGGGAGATGAGGAGGTTGCAGAAGTCTTGGTAAGTAGTGACAGTTTAAACCAAAATCCTTAATGTTTTTGTTGTTAAATCCCAAATGTCCAAGTTAGTCAGTAGTTCACAGACAGTCCTCCTGCCATGGTACAGCACCTCCCTCATTGTACAGCTCCTCCCTCACTTCTTTGGCACTTGCGGTGGATGTTGTATTTGTTGGTGCAGACACAGATGTCAAATGTTCAATGTCCTCCAGGGGTCCTACATCTTCTGGTCTAGCTGGGACTGGTCCTCGTTGAGTAGATTTTCTTTGCAGAAAGTTGTGCAGCACACAGCACGCCATCACGACCCAGTACGTAGATTGATGCTGGTGTGGAAAATGCGGAAGCGGTTGCTCATTATTCCAAACGCATTTTCCACAATGCGCCGTGCCCGGGATAGATGGTAGTTGTAGATCCTCTTCTCTCTGGTCAGGCCTCTCTGTGCAAATGGCTTCATCACATGTTCATGTAATGCAAAAGCCTCGTCTGCGACAAAAACGTAATTTAGGCCGTGCTTTGTCTGGTCCAGTGAGGGCAAGTTGAGGGTTTTGTTGGCGAGTCTGTGGTAGAAAGCAGTCTTTTTGAAGGACCCACCATCCAAAGCACGGCCATTCTTGCTGACATCCACAAACAGAAATTCGTAGTTGGCATTCACCACTGCCATGAGAACGATGCTGAAGAATCCTTTGTAGTTGTAGTAGTATGATCCGGTGTTGGCAGGTGGGTTGATGCGGATGTGTTTCCCATCGATGGTTCCTCCGCAGTTAGGGAAATTCCAACGTTGTTCAAAATCTTCCGCGATGCTGGTCCCCTCCACGGTGTTAGGAAACTGTACAAATAGTAAAAAAAAGGGGTTAAAACATGACTTTAATATTTTCTTTTTCTTTTTTTCCTATATAGACTCCCACCCAAGACCCTGATTTAGCATCCACACCGGACCTCAGTCTGCTCAGTGGTGACAGTGAGCCGGAGAATACCACACAAGTGTAAACTCCACTTCCACCTGGACCCTCATCTTCTTCACAACAACTGCAAAAAAAGAAAAAAAAACTGGGGAGAAAGGAGAACCTTACTGAACGTGAGGACAATTTTTTCCAAAATGCAGAACGTCTGCCGCAGAAACCCCGAGATGCAATAGATGATTTCACAGCTCATGTGAACAGCACATTGAGAAATATGGATACAGATATCCAAGGAAATTTTCTCAGGTTAACCCACGACCTCTAGAGTCGCTGTATGAGCAAAAATATCTCCAATTCTACTTACATAGCAGACCCAATGCTATTTTCCCCTGCCCCAAATAGGTATGTCCACTCCCCCCCTGCCCAGTTAGATATTACTCCCCCACCAAGCACCAGCACGACCTTGTATAATGCTCTGCTGGATGCAGCGGATGAGTCGCCCCAATATACAGAGATGTAAATTGTGTCTTGCTTTTAATATCACCAAAGGTTATGAATTCTAATAGGTGCTTGCTGCATGGGATAGGGTGGTGATGGCACCATTTGGACAAGGTCACTACACACATGGCACAAGTACACATTGCTGGAAGCCGCGGCCACAATGTGTACTTGTGCCGTGTGTGTATTGGCCTGTTCAAACTGGCGTCTGACCACCCTCTGGCGTCTGACCCACCCTCTGGCGTCTGACCCACCCTATCACATACAGCCGGCTACCTATTGGGATTCATAAATTTGGTGATATTGTTCTTTTGTAAAATAGTTATAAAAAAGGATATTGCACACAGTTAGTGCACACTTTCAGTTGCCTGCAGGTCAGTGCACATTGTACTAAAAGAAGGCAATTTTTTGCTTTATGATGAGTAAAAAAAAAATAAATTCTTTACACAAGACACCAATGTGTGGTGTGTTTTTTACTTACCTTGCAATACTGGTACTGCAGCACTTTAACGATGGCTTTGCAGGTCTCCGGAATGATGACGCCCAAGGACTGAGGTGAGTTGAGTGTCCCAAACTTCAGGTCTTCAAATGACCTTCCTGTAGCCAGGTACCTCAGGGTAGCCACCAGTCTGTCTTCAGCAGGGATTACCCTCTGCCACTTTGTGTCCTGTCTCCAGATGTGGGGGGTCCCCAGATGCAGCAACTCCTGGAAGGTGGCATCATCCATGCGCAGGTAGTTGCGGTAGTCGTCCGGGTTGTTCTCCTTGATCTCCATCAGCAGGGACATGTGAAAGTGAGTATCCCTGTGCTGCAGCCAGTCCTTGGTCCAACATGTTCTTCTCCTCCTTTGCTGGGCCCTCTCCTGGACCACCTTGACCCCAGCTTGGGCGACCAACACTCTATACCGATAGGGATCCATCAGCACAGAATTCAGGAACAGGATAGAATGCAGTTGCACACACTTGCAGGTAGAAGACACTTTGTAAAAGGCAAGCCACATACAAAGAGCACAATAGCAATGTACAGGGGTCAGCAGGTATACACCTAGCCTCATCTACTAGCAGAGCACAGTACAATGTACAGGGGTCAGCAGGTATACACCTAGCCTCACTAGTAGCAGAGCACAGTAACAATGTACAGTGGTACAGCAGGTATACACCTAGCCTCACTAATAGCAGAGCACAGTAACAATGTACAGTGGTACAGCAGGTATACACCTAGCCTCACTAGTAGCAGAGCACAGTACAATGTACAGGGGTCAGCAGGTATACACCTAGCCTCACTAGTAGCAGAGCACAGTAGCAATGTACAGGGGTCAGCAGGTATACACCTAGCCTCACTAGTAGCAGAGTACAGTACAATGTACAGGGGTCAGCAGGTATACACCTAGCCTCACTAGTAGCAGAGCACAGTACCAATGTACAGGGGTCAGCAGGTATACACCTAGCCTCACTAGTAGCAGAGCACAGTACAATGTACAGGGGTCAGCAGGTATACACCTAGCCTCACTAGTAGCAGAGTACAGTACAATGTACAGGGGTCAGCAGGTATACACCTAGCCTCACTAGTAGCAGAGCACAGTACAATGTACAGGGTACAGCAGGTATACGCCTAGCCTCACTAGTAGCAGAGCACAGTACAATGTACAGGGGTCAGCAAGTATACGCCTAGCCTCACTAGTAGCAGAGCACAGTACAATGTACAGGGGTCAGCAGGTATACACCTAGCCTCACTAGTAGCAGAGCACAGTACAATGTACAGGGGTCAGCAGGTATACACCTAGCCTTACTAGTAGCAGAGCACAGTAACAATGTACAGGTTACAGCAGGTATACACCTAGCCTCACTAGTAGCAGAGCACAGTACAATGTACAGGGGTCAGCAGGTATACACCTAGCCTCACTAGTAGCAGAGCACAGTACAATGTACAGGTTACAGCAGGTATACACCTAGCCTCACTAGTAGCAGAGCACAGTACAATGTACAGGTTACAGCAGGTATACACCTAGCCTCACTAGTAGCAGGAGCACAGTACAATGTACAGGGGTCAGCGGGTATACACCTAGCCTCACTAGTAGCAGAGCACAGTACAATGTACAGGGGTCAGCAGGTATACACCTAGCCTCACTAGTAGCAGAGCACAGTACAATGTACAGGTTACAGCAGGAATACACCTAGCCTCACTAGTAGCAGAGCACAGTACAATGTACAGGGGTACAGCAGGTATACACCTAGCCTCACTAGTAGCAGGGCACAGTACAATGTACAGGGGTCAGCAGGTATACACCTAGCCTCACTAGTAGCAGAGCATAGTAATAATGTACAGGTTACAGCAGGTATACACCTAGCCTCACTAGTAGCAGAGCACAGTAACAATGTACAGGGGTCAGCAGGTATACACCTAACCTCACTAGTAGCAGAGCACAGTACAATGTACAGGTTACAGCAGGTATACACCTAGCCTCACTAGTAGCAGAGCACAGTACAATGTACAGGGGTACAGCAGGTATACACCTAGCCTCACTAGTAGCAGAGCACAGTAACAATGTACAGGGGTCAGCAGGTATACACCTAGCCTCACTAGTAGCAGAGCACAGTAACAATGTACAGGTTACAGCAGGTATACACCTAGCCTCACTAGTAACAGAACACAGTACAATGTACAGTGGTACAGCGGGTATACACCTAGCCTCACTAGTAGCAGAGCACAGTAACAATGTACAGGGGTCAGCAGGTATACACCTAGCCTCACTAGTAGCAGAGCACAGTAACAATGTACAGGGGTCAGCAGGTATACACCTAGCCTCACTAGTAGCAGAGCACAGTACAATGTACAGGGGTCAGCAGGTATACACCTAGCCTCACTAGTAGCAGAGCACAGTAACAATGTACAGGGGTCAGCAGGTATACACCTAGCCTCACTAGTAGCAGAGCACAGTACAATGTACAGGGGTCAGCAGGTATACACCTAGCCTCACTAGTAGCAGAGCACAGTAACAATGTACAGTGGTACAGCAGGTATACACCTAGCCTCACTAGTAGCAGAGCACAGTACAATGTACAGGGGTCAGCAGGTATACGCCTAGCCTCACTAGTAGCAGAGCACAGTACAATGTACAGGTTACAGCAGGTATACACCTAGCCTCACTAGTAGCAGAGCACAGTACAATGTACAGGGGTACAGCAGGTATACACCTAGCCTCACTAGTAGCAGAGCACAGTAGCAATGTACAGGGGTCAGCAGGTATACACCTAGCCTCACTAGTAGCAGAGTACAGTACAATGTACAGGGGTCAGCAGGTATACACCTAGCCTCACTAGTAGCAGAGTACAGTACAATGTACAGGGGTCAGCAGGTATACACCTAGCCTCACTAGTAGCAGAGTACAGTACAATGTACAGGGGTCAGCAGGTATACACCTAGCCTCACTAGTAGCAGAGCACAGTAGCAATGTACAGGGGTCAGCAGGTATACACCTAGCCTCACTAGTAGCAGAGTACAGCAGGTATACACTAGTAGCAGAGCACAGGGGTCAGCAGGTATACACCTAGCCTCACTAGTAGCAGAGCACAGTAACAATGTACAGGTTACAGCAGGTATACACCTAGCCTCACTAGTAGCAGAGCACAGTACAAGGTACGGGGGTCAGCAGGTATACACCTAGCCTCACTAGTAGCAGAGCACAGTACAATGTACAGGTTACAGCAGGTATACACCTAGCCTCACTAGTAGCAGAGCACAGTACAATGTACAGGTTACAGCAGGTATACACCTAGCCTCACTAGTAGCAGGAGCACAGTACAATGTACAGGGGTCAGCGGGTATACACCTAGCCTCACTATTAGCAGAGCACAGTATAATGTACAGGGGTCAGCGGGTATACACCTAGCCTCACTAGTAGCAGAGCACAGTACAATGTACAGGGGTCAGCAGGTATACACCTAGCCTCACTAGTAGCAGAGCACAGTACAATGTACAGGTTACAGCAGGAATACACCTAGCCTCATTAGTAGCAGAGCACAGTACAATGTACAGGGGTACAGCAGGTATACACCTAGCCTCACTAGTAGCAGAGCACAGTACAATGTACAGGGGTCAGCAGGTATACACCTAGCCTCACTAGTAGCAGAGCATAGTAATAATGTACAGGTTACAGCAGGTATACACCTAGCCTCACTAGTAGCAGAGCACAGTACAATGTACAGGTTACAGCAGGTATACACCTAGCCTCACTAGTAGCAGAGCACAGTACAATGTACAGGTTACAGCAGGTATACACCTAGCCTCACTAGTAGCAGAGCACAGTAACAATGTACAGGGGTCAGCAGGTATACACCTAGCCTCACTAGTAGCAGAGCACAGTACAATGTACAGGTTACAGCAGGTATACACCTAGCCTCACTAGTAGCAGAGCACAGTACAATGTACAGGGGTCAGCAGGTATACACCTAGCATCACTAGTAGCAGAGCACAGTAACAATGTACAGGTTACAGCAGGTATACACCTAGCCTCACTAGTAGCAGAGCACAGTAACAATGTACAGGGGTCAGCAGGTATACACCTAGCCTCACTAGTAGCAGAGCACAGTAACAATGTACAGGTTACAGCAGGTATACACCTAGCCTCACTAGTAGCAGAGCACAGTAACAATGTACAGGGGTCAGCAGGTATACACCTAGCCTCACTAGTAGCAGAGCACAGTACAATGTACAGTGGTACAGCCGGTATACACCTAGCCTCACTAGTAGCAGAGCACAGTAACAATGTACAGGGGTCAGCAGGTATACACCTAGCCTCACTAGTAGCAGAGCACAGTAACAATGTACAGGGGTCAGCAGGTATACACCTAGCCTCACTAGTAGCAGAGCACAGTACAATGTACAGGGGTCAGCGGGTATACACCTAGCCTCACTAGTAGCAGAGCACAGTAACAATGTACAGGTTACAGCAGGTATACACCTAGCCTCACTAGTAACAGAGCACAGTAACAATGTACAGGGGTCAGCAGGTATACACCTAGCCTCACTAGTAGCAGAGCACAGTAACAATGTACAGGTTACAGCAGGTATACACCTAGCCTCACTAGTAGCAGAGCACAGTAACAATGTACAGGGTACAGCAGGTATACACCTAGCCTCACTAGTAGCAGAGCACAGTAACAATGTACAGGGTACAGCAGGTATACACCTAGCCTCACTAGTAGCAGAGCACAGTAACAATGTACAGGTTACAGCAGGTATACACCTAGCCTCACTAGTAGCAGAGCACAGTACAATGTACAGGGGTCAGCAGGTATACACCTAGCCCCACTAGTAGCAGAGCACAGTACAATGTACAGGGGTCAGCAGGTATACACCTAGCCTCACTAGTAGCAGAGCACATTAACAATGTACAGGTTACAGCAGGTATACACCTAGCCTCACTAGTAGCAGAGCACAGTACAATGTACAGGTTACAGCAGGTATACACCTAGCCTCACTAGTAGCAGAGCAGAATGTGCATAGCGTTAAAATGGTGGCTGCTTTTTATACCCCCTGGCTAGCCACTCCCATTGTTATTATTATTTAAATTTCCCACCAATCATGAAGAGCCTCTTCTGTTGTTTTGGGAAACTCACAATTTATCCTGAAGAATCTCACGATGCGTACGATCCGATAGATCGTGAGATTGGACGTCAAATTGGCAGCTCAGTCAGCAAAAACATTGGTAACATCGGACCCATTCGCACAGTTGTGGTTGACCATGACCTGCCGCACAAACTGCTAAACTTCCTTTCGCCATCTAGACCTCTGGATACGTATACAATCGCAGGGGCTTAATTATGCACATCCCTGTAACGGCGTTCAAACGCACAGGCGTGCCCGCGTTTCTCTAACCTCCCCTCCCCCGTCACCACCCACAAACGGTCACTTCCTGTCAATCAATGTCTGCTGGGTGTAAGTTCTCTCTGCGGCCGCTTCTCGATCGCAGCGGCTGGTTCGCGCACGTGCACTGCGGTGCATATCGCATGCACAGAATGCAAACATCGCCTGGCTGCGTGCGAACGCAGCCTTTGCGAACCAACCTGAATAAGGCCCTAAGTGTTTCCTTTAAATTTACATTTTATAAGCCCTTTTGTTTTAGCCACACTGTTAGCGCATGCTATTTTAATGTCCCCCATCTATTGTATTACACGGGTTGGGTACGGGATGCCGGCTCTTAGGATCCCGGTGCTCAGAATCCAGACGCAGGCATCCCGACAGGGTTAGGATACCGATACCTGCAGGTAAGTATCCTAACCCATAGTTGCCGACATTCTGGCTGCTCTTTCCGGGAGGCCAGCCACGGAGGGCGTGCCATGACTGATGACTACCATTTGTGGGCGGGGTCACTCAATCGCGTAATTTTGGCCCAGCCCCCGCTACACAATGCCAATAATACAGGCATTGCGAAGCAGGGGGCGGGGCTAAAATGACACGATTCAGCGTGAATCGCGTCACTGGCCCCCCGCTGCGGGGGTTTTTACAGTTAATCGCCGGGGGAGTTGGGGGTATCAGCAGCCGCCAGGAGGCTTGCCTGCCCTTCGGGGGGCCCGGGAGCTGCACCCAGTTATCAGGAGGCTAAACCTAACCTTCCTCCCCCAAGACTAAAGCTAAACTTCCCCTTAGTGCCTAACCTCTAACCCTCCCCCCCCCCAGTACATACCGTCGGGATGCCGGCGGGTCTTGATGCTCTCGCTGGGATTCTGACTGGTGTTGGGATTTCAGCGCCGGCATGCTGAGTGCCGACATCCTGACAGCTGGGATATGAACTACATCCCGTTTTACACATCTTTTATTGGTCGTTACCTGACTCTGGTTCCTCAGAACAGGCCCTTTATCCAATCTTTATTTTATCTTTATTTTATTTTTATTTACCCTTTATCATTTTTTTTTGTACCTGACTTCGGGGGCAATAATGTTCCAAAATAATAACAGTTATAATTATGCATACAAGAAATATTTTATGTCATTTGGGGGCATATCCTTTAATTAATTAATGATAGCAGCACCAATTAACTTACAAACTTGTGGCACTACAAGTGTCAGCATGGATGTACTTATAGCATTAACATGGCCTCAATAAATAAATAAAAATATTATTGTCTTCATCGTTTAAAATGTTCTTATCTTTTAACATTAATGCCCCAATAATTAATGAAGTAAATAATCATGGCCTATCAAGATATGTATTATTTTCTGGGGCCCCTTAATTGAGTATTAGGCAGTGGCAAAGTAACACATATGTGTAATGTGGCTGCTTGTTACTTTCTGGTCAGACAGATAGTGTAAAATCATGCAGTCTGAGCAACCGATCAGATTATAGCTGTTATCTTCCAGAAATGTTAAGTAGAATCTGATTGGTTGCTATGGGCAACATCTCCAAATCTAAAAACCCGTACTTTAGTAAATATACCTCTTTGCCTCTAGTATCATTCTATAACATACGCTGGAAACTCACCAGAAAAGATCGTCCGTTATTCACAGGCTATTACATTCCCTCCTATGGGCTGCATTCAATTAGCCGCGATAATTTCGCAGGCGGCAGTGGAATGTACTTTCCTCCGACTTCGCATGTTTTGGACAACAAAACTTTTTGTGCACGGCCCCACTTTTAGCCCTATTCAATTCCATAGGACGCGAAAACGGGTCCCGGCGAAACGCAAACAGGCGAAAAGTGCTGTCAGAGTTGGGGAAATCAGCCGGACCCCCACCAAAAGATGCACTAACATTGGGGATCAGTATAGATGCTCCCGATTAGCCCTACTGAAGCTATTTGGGGTACTTAAGTGCTGTCAATTGCTCCAAAATAGCGTCTTTGCACAAGTGGTGAAGAATAGTATTAAGCAGTTTTTTGGGGTGAAAATAAGTAGCCCTGTCAAATTTGGGGTACTTGAGAATGGGTGCAAGCATAGTTACACATCGCTAACGTCAAGTTTTAAGTGCCGCAAAAAACGCACCTTCAGCAAACATCCGCAATAAAAAACCCTCCCCCATACTTACTGACCCTCCACAAGTCTATTTTACTAGTTTTTGCATTTGTACCCCCACTTTGTACTTTTTCACCCCCATTTTCAAAGTGCTTTTTTGGGGTGTTCCTCTTTTTTTGTTTGAGTTTTTTTTTTTTTACGCAGTTATCCTTTGGGGGGCTGTCCAAAGGGTGCAGAGTGGTTTCCGCACCTTGGCATCCCAAAACCGCAATTCTGCACTTTTGTCCGCTGGTAAACTTTTTCTCCTATTACATTGCATGACTTCCGCGTAAGCGAAAAGTCTTTGCAATTGAATACGACGAATAGTTTCTGCCTGGTGAAAAGCCACAGTCGGTGATACTTTTTCGCCGATCGCGGCTTCTCGCTCCTAATTAAATACGCCCCTTTGTTTGGATACACGTTTATTTATAGGTACCTATGAGGATGTTCATTTAAGACACTTCATCTGTGTGCAGAAAAATACTTCATTAAGATGCTTGAATGAGTTGTTTTTTTTTGCAAGCATATTACCCAGGGCTGTAACTGGCCGTAACAGCGCCCTGTGCCGGCCCGCCCCCATTACACATGACCGCATACATATACCCATACAAACACTCACACACATACATATACCCATACATACAAACACATATATATATATATATATATACCCATACAAACAAACACACATATATATCCATACATACATACAAATACACACACATATATATACCCATACATACACACACACACATATATATATATATATATATATATACCCATACATACAAACACATATATATATATACCCATACATGCATACAATCACACACACACATATATATACCCATACATGCATACAAACATATATATACTAGGGGTGTGCACCGGCCACTTTTCGTGTTTTGTGTTTTGGTTTTGGATCTGGATCTTTCTTCGTGTTTTGGATCTGGATTGGTTTTGCCAAAACCACCCTTCCGTGTTTTGGGTTCTGGGTTTTGTGTTTTGGATCTGTATTTTTTTGAAAAAAAGCATAAAAACAGCTAAAATCACAGAATTTGTAGGTTTTTCTGCTCCTATGCTATTATTAACCTCAATAACCTTAATTTCCACTCATTTCCAGTCTATTCTGAACACCTCACACCTCACAATAGTGTTTTTATGTCCAAAAGGTTGCACCGAGGTAGCTGGATGACTATGCTAAGCGACACGAGTGGGCGGCACAAACACGTGACCCATCTAGGAGTGACACTGCAGTGGCAGGCAGGATGGCAGTTAGAAAAACTAGGCCCCAAACTGTACATAATGCAAAGAAAAAAAGAGGTGCAAGATGGAATTGTCCTTGGGCCCTCCCACCCACCCTTATGTTGTATAAACAGGACATGCACACTTTAACAAATCAATCATTTCAGCGCCAGGGTCTGCCACACAACTGTGGCTGAAATGATTGGTTCGTTTGGGCCCCCACAAAACAAGCTGGCAATTAATGTGTCCCTGCACAAACTGGCTCTACGGAGGCAAGATGTCATCCTCATCCTCCTCATCCACCGATTCCTCACCCTCTTCAGTGTGTACATCCTCATCCTCACAAAGTATTAACTCGTCCCCACTTGAATCCACCACCACAGGTCCCTCTGTACCTTCTGGAGGCTGGTCTCCCTGGAAGAGCTGATAATTCATTTTGATGAACATCATCTTCTCCACATTCTGTGGAAGCAACCTCCTACGCCTTTCGCTGACAAGGTTCCCGGCTGCACTAAACACTCTTTCGGAGTACACACTGGAGGGGGGGCAACTCAGGTAAAATAGAGCCAGTTTGTACAGGGGCCTCCAAATTGCCTCTTTTTCCTGCCAGTACAGGTATGGACTGTCTGACATGCCTACTTGGATGCTGTCACCGATGTAATCCTCCACCATTCTGTCAATGGTGACAGTATCATATGCAGTGACAGTAGACATGTCAGAAATTGTTGCCAGGTCCTTCAGTCCGGACCAGATGTCCAAACTTGGTCCTGCCTGCCCTGCATCACCGCCAGCGGGTTGCTTAGGATACCTAAGTTTTTTCCTGGCAGCCCCAGTTGCGGGAGAAAATGAAGAAGGAGCCGTTGACGTGTCACGTTCCGCTTCAGCTGACAGTGTGTTCACCAGCAGGTCTTTGCACCTCTGCAGGCTTGTGTCGGCCGGAAAGAGAGACACCACATAGGCTTTAAACCTAGGATCGAGCACGGTGGCCAAAATGTAGTGGTCTGATTTCAACAGATTGACCACCCTGGAATCCTGGCAAAGCGAATGAAGGGCTTCATCCACAAGTCCCACATGCCGAGCGGAATCGCTCCGTCTTAGCTCCTCCTTCACTTTCTCCAGCTGCTTCTGCAAAAGCCTGATGAGGGGAATGACCTGACTCAAGCTGGCAGTGTCTGAACTGACTTCACGTGTGGCAAGTTCGAAGGGCTGAAGAACCTTGCACAACACAGAAATCATTCTCCACTGCGCTTGAGTCAGGTGCATACCCCCTCCTTTGCCTATGTCATAGGTGGATGTATAGGCTTGTATGGCCTTTTGCTGCTCCTCCATCCTCTGAAGCATATAGAGGGTTGAGTTCCACCGCGTCACAACCTCTTGCTTCAGGTGATGGCGGGGCAGGTTCAAGAGTGTTTGCTGGCGCTCCAGTCTTCGGCACGCAGTCGCTGAATGGCGAAAGTGGCCAGAAATTTTTCGGGCCACCCAAAGCGTCTCCTGCACGCCCCTGTCGCTTTTCAGAAAATTCTGCACCACCAAGTTTATTGTGTGAGCAAAACATGGGACGTGCTGGAATTTGCCCAGATGTAATGCCCGCACAGTATTGGTGGCGTTGTCAGATATCACAAATCCCCAGGAGAGTCTAAGTGGGGTAAGCCACTGGGCGATGATTTCCCTCAGTTTCTCTAAGAGGTTGTCGGCGGTGTGCCTCTTACTGAAACCGGTGATACACAGCGTAGCCTGCCTTGTAACGAGCTGGCGTTTCTGAGATGCTGCTACTGGTGACGCTGCTGCTGTTGCTGCGTAAGGTGATACATCTACCCAGTGGGCTGTCACAGTCATATAGTCCTTAGTCTGCCCTGTTCCACTTGTCCACATGTCCGTGGTTAAGTGGACATTGTGTACAACGGCATTTTTCAGGACACTGAGGACACTTTTTCTGACGTTTCTGTACAGTCTCGGTATCGCCTGCCTAGTGAAGTGGAATCTAGACGGGATTTGGAACCGGGGACACACTACCTCCATCAATTGTCTAAATCCCACTGCACTAATGGCGGATACCGGACGCACGTCTAACACCAACATAGCAGTCAAGGCCTCAGTTATACGTTTTGCTTCAGGATGACTGCTGTCGTACTTCATCCTCCTCGCTAAGGACTGTTGGAGGGTCAATTGTTTAGTAAAAGTAGTGGTGTTCCTACTTCCTCTCTGGGATGATGAACGACTCCCAGCAGCAGCAGCAACAGCAGCAGCGGCAGCAGTAGGCGTAGCAATGCAGGATCCTCCGGAGGAATCCCGGATAGGAGAGTCAGTCATGCCAGTGATATGGCCTGCAGGACTACTTCCGATCCTGACTAAGGAGGAAATTGACGAGGAGGGAGTTGACGGTGTGGTTTGCAGGCGCTTGGATACAACAGGACAACGGGATTTAGGTGTCCCTGGACTGCTTACGGTCTGAGCCAAAGTTTCTGAACTTGACAGTAACTTTTTATGAACGCGCTGCAGGTGCCGTATAAGGGAGGATGTTCCTAGGTGGTTGACGTCCCTACCCCTACTTATTTCACCTTTACATATGGTACATATGGCAAGACAGTTGTTGTCCGGATTTGGATAGAAATATTGCCAGACCAAAGAGGTGGAATGTTTGGTCTTCTGCCCAGGCATGACCGTGATGGGCTTTTTCATCCCACGGACAACAACTGTCTCCCCCGGAGCCTGATTTAAACAAACCACATCACCATCAGAATCCTCCTCGCCAACTTCCTCCTCAGCGCCAGCTACACCAGTATCCTCATCCTGTTGTACTTCAACAGTGACATCTTCAATTTGCATATCAGCAAGTGGACTGTGGGTGCTCCTTTCAGCACTTGCAGGGGGCGTGCAAATGGTGGAAAGAGCCACCTCTTCCCGTCCAGTGCTGGGAAGGTCAGGCATCGCAACCACCACCACACTTGGACTCTCTTTGGGGATTTGTGATATCTTCTTAGAAAGCACAGTTCTTCGCTGTGCTTTTGCCAGCTTAACTCTTTTGATTTTTTTAGTGGGAGGAGTGCTTCCATCGTCATGTGAAGCTGAACCACTAGTCATGAACATACTAGGGATCGACCTTAGCCGTTCCTTGCCACTCCGTGTCGTAAATGGCATATTGGCAAGTTTACGTTTCTCTTCAGCTGATTTAAATGTCTTTTTCAAGGTCATTTTCCTGAACTTTGCCATTTGGGATTGTATGTGCCCTCTACTATGACATTGGGCATCGGCCTTGGCAGACGACGTTGATGGCATGTTATCGTCTATGTCATGACTAGTGGCAGCAGCTTCAGCACTAGGAGGAAGTGGTTCTTGATCTTTCTCTATTTTATTTTTATCGGAGAAAGTTTGGTCCTCCATTTATGTTATATCGATTTGATATATACGTGCGGCTAAACACAGAAAATAAATTTTTTTTTGGTTCGGACTGGAGTGTACTTTGTGGGTTACAGCACCCTTTAACGGTCAAGCCAGCCGGCCCTTTACTTATGACACAGGCGCACTCTTGGCACTACTTTGTTGATGCACGTGCGGCTACTGCGCACACAATTCACAAACACAGAAAATAATTTTTTTTTGGTTTGGACTGGAGTGTACTTTGGGGGTTACAGCACCCTTTAACGGTCAAGCCAGCCGGCCCTTTACTTATGACACAGGCGCACGCTTGGCACTACTTTGTTGATGCACGTGCGGCTACTGCGCACACAATTCACAACCACAGAAAATAATTTTTTTTTGGTTTGGACTGGAGTGTACTTTCGGGGGTTACAGCACCCTTTAACGGTCAAGCCAGCCGGCCCTTTACTTATGACACAGGCGCACGCTTGGCACTACTTTGTTGATGCACGTGCGGCTACTGCGCACACAATTCACAAACACAGAAAATAATTTTTTTTTAGGTTTGGACTGGAGTGTACTTTCGGGGGTTACAGCACCCTTAACGGTCAAGCCAGCCGGCCCTTTACTTATGACACAGGCGCACGCTTGGCACTACTTTGTTGATGCACGTGCGGCTACTGCGCACACAATTCACAAACACAGAAAATAATTTTTTTTTTGGTTTGGACTGGAGTGTACTTTCGGGGGTTACAGCACCCTTAACGGTCAAGCCAGCCGGCCCTTTACTTATGACACAGGCGCACGCTTGGCACTACTTTGTTGATGCACGTGCGGCTACTGCGCACACAATTCACAAACACAGAAAATAATTTTTTTTTTGGTTTGGACTGGAGTGTACTTTCGGGGGTTACAGCACCCTTAACGGTCAAGCCAGCCGGCCCTTTACTTATGACACAGGCGAACGCTTGACACTACTTTGTTGATGCACGTGCGGCTACTGCGCACACAATTCACAAACACAGAAAATAATTTTTTTTTGGTTTGGACTGGAGTGTACTTTCAGGGGTTACAGCACCCTTTAACGGTCAAGCCAGCCGGCCCTTTACTTATGACACAGGCGCACGCTTGGCACTACTTTGTTGATGCACGTGCGGCTACTGCGCACACAATTCACAAACACAGAAAATAATTTTTTTTTGGTTTGGACTGGAGTGTACTTTCGGGGGTTACAGCACCCTTTAACGGTCAAGCCAGCCGGCCCTTTACTTATGACACAGGGGCACTCTTGGCACTACTTTGTTGATGCACGTGCGGCTACTGCGCACACAATTCACAAACACAGAAAATAATTTTTTTTTAGGTTTGGACTGGAGTGTACTTTCGGGGGTTACAGCACCCTTAACGGTCAAGCCAGCCGGCCCTTTACTTATGACACAGGCGCACGCTTGGCACTACTTTGTTGATGCACGTGCGGCTACTGCGCACACAATTCACAAACACAGAAAATAATTTTTTTTTTGGTTTGGACTGGAGTGTACTTTCGGGGGTTACAGCACCCTTTAACGGTCAAGCCAGCCGGCCCTTTACTTATGACACAGGCGCACGCTTGGCACTACTTTGTTGATGCACGTGCGGCTACTGCGCACACAATTCACAAACACAGAAAATAATTTTTTTTTAGGTTTGGACTGGAGTGTACTTTCGGGGGTTACAGCACCCTTAACGGTCAAGCCAGCCGGCCCTTTACTTATGACACAGGCGCACGCTTGGCACTACTTTGTTGATGCACGTGCGGCTACTGCGCACACAATTCACAAACACAGAAAATAATTTTTTTTTTGGTTTGGACTGGAGTGTACTTTCGGGGGTTACAGCACCCTTAACGGTCAAGCCAGCCGGCCCTTTACTTATGACACAGGCGCACGCTTGGCACTACTTTGTTGATGCACGTGCGGCTACTGCGCACACAATTCACAAACACAGAAAATATATTATTTTTTTAGCACTTGGGGGGAGCACCCCTGATGGACAGAGCACCCCCTGGACAACACTACAGCACCCCTTTAGGACTGGGACACTGCACAGGACTTTGGAACTGACTGCACAACACAGTCCAGCCAGCCCCTATGGACTTTGAAGTAGTGGACACAGCCCCTATTAACAACAGCAGCACAGCACAACACAGCCAGCCCCTATGGACTTTGAAGTAGTGGACAACAGCAGCACTACACTACACTACACTACACAGCACTAACTCCCACCCTCCCTCTTCACTGTCCACAGCCGAGTGAGAAAATGGCGCCGACGCGGGTACCTTATATAGGATCCAAAACCCGCGAGACTCGGAAGGCGGGATGATGACGTTTTGCCTCGATGTCAGATCCGAGTCAGGCGGGAAAAGTCGAGCCTGACTCGGATCGGACTCGGATCGGGGGGGCTCGGGGGGGTTCGGATTTCAGAAATCCGAACCCGCTCACCCCTAATATATACCCATACATACATACAAACACACACACACACACATATATATATATATACCCATACATACACTCACACACACACACACACACACACATATATATATATACCCATACATACAAACACACACATATATATACCCATGCATACAAACACACACACGCATACAAACACACACACATGCATATATATACCCATACATACAAACACACACATATATATACCCATACTTACATACAAACACACATATATATATATATATATACCCATACATACAAACACACACACATATATATACCCATACATACAAAAAGTCACACACATACATACAAACACACACACATGTATATATACCCATACATACATACAAAAACACACACACATATATATACCAATACATACATACACTCACACACATATATATACCCATACAAACACACACATACATATATATAACCATACATACAGTCACAAACATATATATACCCATACATACATACAAACACACACACATATATATACCCATACATACATACACTCACACACATATATATACCCATACATACATACACATACATATATATATACCCATACATACAAACACACACATATATATACCCATACATACATACATACACTCACACGCATATATATATACCCATACATACATACACATACATATATATATACCCATACATACAAACAGTCACACACATATATATACCCATACGTACATAAAAACACACATACATATATATACCTATACATACAAATACTCACACACATATATATATACCCATACATACAAACACTCACACACATATACATATATATACCCATACATACAAACACTCACACACATATACATATATATACCCATACATACAAACACTCACACACATATACCCACACACATATATATATATATATATATATACCCATACATGCATTCAAACACACACACATATATATATATATATACCCATACATACATAGAAACACACACATATATATATATACCATACATACATGCAAACACACACACATCTATGTACCCATACATACATACAAACACACACACATATTTATACCAATACATACAAACACTCACACACATACATACAAACACACACACACACACACACACATATATATAAACCCATACATACAAACACTCACACATATACAAACACACACACACATATATACCCATACATACTCTCACACATATACAAACACACACACATACATATACCCATCCATACAAACACTCACACACACATACATATATATATACCCATACACAGAGCCGTAACTAGACTTTTTGGTGCCCTGTGCCAGAAAGAGCATTGACGCCCCCCTAATTTTTCAAAGGGACATAATGCACCCAAAAAGGGGCCATGGCCTCATGGGGAAGGGCCAGGGAAGAGATAGGAGAGGCCGGGAGATGCTGGGGATGAAATAAGAGGAAGCTACAAGCAAGAATGATAATAAACAGAAATTTGACAGGCCCAAACAGCGCCCCCTGCCCTGTGGTGCCCTGTGCGATGGCACCGGCCGCACTACCCTAGCTACGGCTCTGCCCATACATACAAACATTCACACACATACATATATATACCCATACATACAAACACTGACACACATATACATATATACACCCATACATACAAACACTCACACACATATATATATATACACCCATACATACAAACACTCACACACATATACATATATATACACCCATACATACAAACACTCACACACATATACATATATATACCCATACATACAAACACTCACACACATATATATACCCATACATACAAACACTCACACACATATACATATATATATATATATATATATATATACCCATACATACAAACACTCACACACATATATATACCCATACATACAAACACTCACACACATATACATATATACATCCATACATACAAACACTCACACACATATACATATATACCCATACATACAAACACTCACACACATATACATATATATACCCATACATACAAACACTCATATACATATATACATCCATACATACAAACACTCACACACATATACATATATATACCCATACATACAAACACTCACACACATATACATATATATATCCATACATACAAACACTCACACACACATATATATATATACACCCATACATACAAACACTCACACACATATACATATATATACCCATACATACAAACACTCACACACATACATATATACACCCATAAATACAAACACTCACACACATATACATATATATACCCATACATACAAACACTCACACACATATACATATATATATCCATACATACAAACACTCACACACACATATATATACACCCATACATACAAACACTCACACATATACATATATACACCCATACATACAAACACTCACACATATACATATATATACCCATACATACAAACACTCACACACATATACATATATATACCCATACATACAAACAGTCACACACATATACATATATATACCCATACATACAGTCACACACATATACATATATATACCCATACATACAAACACTCACACACATATACATATATATACCCATACATACAAACACTCACACACATATACATATATATACCCATACATACAAACACTCACACACATATACATATATACATACATACATACAAACACTCACACACATATACATATATATACCCATACATACAAACACTCACACACATATACATATATATACCCATACATACAAACACTCACACATATATACATCCATACATACAAACACTCACACACATATACATATATACACCCATACATACAAACACTCACACACACATATATATACACCCATACATACAAACACTCACACACATATACATATATATACCCATACATACAAACACTCACACATATATACACCCATACATACAAACACTCACACACATATACATATATATACCCATACATACAAACACTCACACACATATACATATATATACCCATACATACAAACACTCACACACACATATATATACACCCATACATACAAACACTCACACACATATACCTATATATACCCATACATACAAACACTCACACACATATACATATATACCCATACATACAAACACTCACACACATATACATATATATACCCATACATACAAACACTCATATACATATATACATCCATACATACAAACACTCACACACATATACATATATATACCCATACATACAAACACTCACACACATATACATATATATATCCATACATACAAACACTCACACACACATATATATATATACACCCATACATACAAACACTCACACACATATACATATATATACCCATACATACAAACACTCACACACATACATATATACACCCATAAATACAAACACTCACACACATATACATATATATACCCATACATACAAACACTCACACACATATACATATATATATCCATACATACAAACACTCACACACACATATATATACACCCATACATACAAACACTCACACATATACATATATACACCCATACATACAAACACTCACACATATACATATATATACCCATACATACAAACACTCACACACATATACATATATATACCCATACATACAAACAGTCACACACATATACATATATATACCCATACATACAGTCACACACATATACATATATATACCCATACATACAAACACTCACACACATATACATATATATACCCATACATACAAACACTCACACACATATACATATATATACCCATACATACAAACACTCACACACATATACATATATACATACATACATACAAACACTCACACACATATACATATATATACCCATACATACAAACACTCACACACATATACATATATATACCCATACATACAAACACTCACACATATATACATCCATACATACAAACACTCACACACATATACATATATACACCCATACATACAAACACTCACACACACATATATATACACCCATACATACAAACACTCACACACATATACATATATATACCCATACATACAAACACTCACACATATATACACCCATACATACAAACACTCACACACATATACATATATATACCCATACATACAAACACTCACACACATATACATATATATACCCATACATACAAACACTCACACACACATATATATACACCCATACATACAAACACTCACACACATATACCTATATATACCCATACATACAAACACTCTCACACATATACCTATATATACCCATACATACAAACACTCTCACACATATACATATATACACCCATACATACAAACACTCACACACACATATATATACACCCATACATACAAACACTCACACACATATACATATATATACCCATACATACAAACATTCACACACATATACATATATATACCCATACATACAAACACTCACACACATATACATATATATACCCATACATACAAACACTGACACACATATACATATATACACCCATACATACAAACACTCACACACATATACATATATATACCCATACATACAAACACTCACACACATATACATATATATACCCATACATACAAACACTCACACACATATACATATATATACCCATACATACAAACACTCACACACATATACATATATATACCCATACATACAAACACTCTCACACATATACATACAAACACTCACACACACATATATATACACCCATACATACAAACACTCACACACATATACATATATATACCCATACATACAAACATTCACACACATATACATATATATACCCATACATACAAACACTCACACACATATACATATATATACCCATACATACAAACACTGACACACATATACATATATACACCCATACATACAAACACTCACACACATATACATATATATAGCCATACATACAAACACTCACACACATATACATATATATACCCATACATACAAACACTCACACACATATACATATATATACCCATACATACAAACACTCACACACATATACATATATATACCCATACATACAAACACTCACACACATATACATATATATACCCATACACATATACATATATATACCCATACATACAAACACTCACACACATATACCTATATATACCCATACATACAAACACTCACACACATATACATATATATATACCCATACATACAAACACTCACACACACATACATATACATATATATACCCATACATACAAACACTCACACACATATACATATATACACCCATACATACAAACACTCACACACATATACATATATATACCCATACATACAAACACTCATGTACATATATATACCCATACATACAAACACTCACACACATATACATATATATACCCATACATACAAACACTCACACACATATACCTATATATACCCATACATACAAACACTCACACACATATACATATATATATACCCATACATACAAACACTCACACACACATACATATACATATATATACCCATACATACAAACACTCACACACATATACATATATACACCCATACATACAAACACTCACACACATATACATATATATACCCATACATACAAACACTCATGTACATATATATACCCATACATACAAACACTCACACACATATACATATATATACCCATACATACAAACACTCACACACATATACCTATATATACCCATACATACAAACACTCACACACATATACATATATATATACCCATACATACAAACTCTCACACACACATACATATACATATATATACCCATACATACAAACACTCACACACATATACATATATACACCCATACATACAAACACTCACACACAAACATACATATATATACCCATACATACAAACACTCACACACAAACATACATATATATACCCATACATACAAACACTCACACACACATACATACATAACTGAACACATACAGTACATTATAGGTGGCAGACATTGAACTGACCTGGTTATGCTTATTTCGGCTGGTCACAGCTGCCTTCCATCCTGGGCAAGTCAGTTCAGCCTCTGTGCTCCACCCTGATCTCATCATTTCCAGGCCAGTTACCGGGGATGGAAGGTGGTTAAAGGGCGGGGCTTCAGCAGGGTCCCAAGTCTCTAATGAACCGGGGGACACAAGTTGTGGACGGCGGCAGGTTGCTTCAGAAGAACCTGGGGGCAGAGCTTCAGGGCAAGGGGCGGAGCTATGGGCTGTAAGGAGAGGATAGTTGGATGGGCCGTGGCCATCTTGGCTCCTCCTGTAGACTGTCAGAATGAGCTTCTATGTAGAAGCTCATTCTGACTAAGGGCCGGGCGGATGCAGCTTGAGTCACATGACCGGCCTGGCCATCCGCTGCGCTGTCCGTTCGGAGAGCTCAGATCGCGGCAGCGCGCTGGGGGAGAGAGTCACTGGATAGCTGCGCCGGCTCTGGGGTAGGTGGAAGCATCGGCAGGGGGGGGGGGGGGGACACGGACAGACAGGCAGAGCTCAACCCTGGAATGCCCCTAGCATTCTGAGCCACCCCTAGACATTTGCTTATTATGCCTAGGGCCGGCTTTGCATTGGAGGACACTGACCCCACATTTTCTCTGATTCATTGTGGTCATTTGTTACCCATTTCACATTTCATTTCCATATATTTTATATACATTTTACACTATGGTCATTGTTTATTTATTTTAATATATATATTTTTTATTGAAGCAATGTACAATAATCATAAACATAACTAGAACTATGTATGTGGTCAAAAACAGTTGGACCTAGTAAACAATTATGACATAAGGCGTAATAATAAAGTCAGGAGTGGAGACAGTTAAACAATATGCCTTTCATTATTAAAATACATCTAACAGCAAACTGGATTGCTGAAATATTAAAGTACATACATAATAAATTGTTGATTTTTCAACTGAACAAAGTAAAACAACAACAATTATTAATAAAGATTTAAATAAATTAAACTAAAAAAAGAAAATTTGCTCTCTCCTCCCTCCCCCCCACGCTCACTCCACGTTAGAAATCGGTGGTACACCCTCCAACTCTCGTGAAAGATACCAGGATGTATATCGTAAGGTGTCTCGAATTTGGATTTGAATACTCGTGGAAAGAGTTGTAATAAAACTTTTCCACATCTCAAAAAATCTTTCAGTTTTCATCTCTTTCTCTTGCACTACTTCTACCCAAGCCATACGAAACAAATAAAATCATTTTGTTTTGAAGAGGGATAGGGTGGGAGGTTCTGGGTGTATCCACTCCTGTAGAATAGACTTACGAGCGGCAGCACTGACTGCTAACAACAGGTGGCTAGCACCTCTTGTAACTCTAGTTCCTCTTGGGAGAATGCCAAACAAGGCCCATTCAGGGGTCATAGTCATGTGATGAACCAAGTGGTCCTTAGAGTAATTTAGTACTTGCAACCAGAGGCCCTGATTCAGAGCCGGACGCTCTGACAGAGCGCTTGCTCTGAATCAGGGCCGTCCCTCTGAATTTAAGAGCAGCCTACTGGCCGCTCGCATAGCTGTGGGTGACCACCCACAGCTATAGCGAGCGGCCAAAATGATGGTCACGATGGTCAAGACCATTGCGACCATCGGGCTTGCGACGAGACCCTTGTGGTAGGGTCTCGTTGCCGTAAGCCCTGGAGTGCTTTTGGCTCTATCAGAGCCAAAAGCACTCCCACTGACATCACTAGTGATGTCAGTGGGGCCGGCCCCAGACGGTAGGCGTTCCCATGGAAACGCCTCCGTCTGGGCAGCCACACCCTAGGCACGCCCACTAAAGGGGGCGTGCTGTCACTCACCATTGACAGCACGCCCCCTTTGGTGCGAGACCCATAACGACGGCTTGGCTGTCATTACTCGGGTCTCGCGCATGCGCACTTGGCCAACATCGACCTGCTTGCGAGCGCTCAGCGCTCGCGAGCGGGTCTGAATTAGGCCCAGAATCTGTGAATTATCAGACATGACCATAAACAGTGAAATAAATCAGCCTGAGATTGGCCGCACTTAAAACAAGAGTCAGAGGTTAAAAGACCAATAATAAATCTTCTATGTGGAGACATATAGGACCTGTGCAGTATATTCAAAAACATCTCTGTGTGTACATTGTGGAAAATAATATATGACATGACCTATGATGAGCTTTTAATAAATCCATACATTGAGAAGCTGTGAGATCCATGTCTGGGGCCCTCCCTGAGAAGGAGAATAGTCTAATATATGTTGGAAGTGGCTGTAAGCTATAGAAATCGCTTTTTTCCTGAACGGTGCCTGTTGTAGCAAGGTGTCCAAAGGGCTTGACCAATCAGTTTGGGAGAAATATCTAATGGTTTGGCTGACATAGTGTTGGGCCAGGAGAAAAGCTACAGGATAAGCAGCCATTACAGGAAATTTCTTGGTTGCCTCCCGAAACGTGAGGGGTCGTTTCGCCGACACATCCACTAAACATCCAATGTTAACCGCCAACCCCCCCACTCTCCATATGTTAGAGGGATGTCTAGCCATGCCCTCTTGGAAATCGGGATTATACATAAAAGGAAGATAAAGGGATTTATGTACATTTAAATTATGTTTTTGTCGTAGACTGCCACAGCTTCCTGGGGGGCCAAAGCAACGGGTTCTCTCTCAGATGGGTCGGGACCTCCTGATCATAGAGGTGCATAAATGATATCAAATCTCCCCCTTCTAGAAATTCTCTCTCCAAAGAAGTATTTGTGTAGACTTCTTTATCGTGCAGCTAATCTTTAAGGTAACGCAGAAGAGCGGCCTGAGAGTACCACTATACATTTGGGAAATTAATTCCACCGTTTGATTTAGGTTGTTGTAGCTTTAACAGGCCAATGCATGGTTTTTCCTTGCCAAATAAATCATCTGAAAAGAAAATGAATATGGGTAATGTCTTTGATGGTGAGTGACAATGGTAGAACTTGTATTAAGTACGTAAGGCGGGGAAAGGTTATCATCTTAATGAGGTTTGCTCTGCCAATGTATGAAACAGGAAGGGATTTCCAGCTCAGTGGCTTTCCTACTTAATTGTTGGGTATAGTTAAGGTTATAAACAAGACCTGGCTTCCTAGGAATTTTCACTCCCAAATAAGTAAAGTGATCAGAGCTCCAAGAAAGTGTGACATTATCTGTTCCCACAAAGTTAGATACATTCTGGCCCAATCCAAGAGCCGTTGACTTAGCCTAATTAACTGTGAAGCCAGACGCCTCTCCGAACAAACGCAGTTTTTCAATTCGATGTGTTAGGGAATCCGAAGGGTTGGAGATGTATAATAGAATGTCATCTGGAAATGCAGTTAGTTTTATGACTTTGGAGCCAATGGAGATGCCCTTAATGACACTATAATTTTCTATTATTCTCAGAACGGGATCAATAGCTATATTAAAAAGGATCGGGGAGAGCGGACATCCCTGACGGGTGCCACGGGACATGGATAAAGGTTCACTACAATAGCCATTTAAGAGAATGGAGGTAGATGGAGACATATAAAAGGTATCGGATGAGACTTATAAAAGTGAGGTGAAAGTTTCGACGAGAGAGAATAGAAAACCGATGTGGTCATAGGACGGTGTCGAATGCTTTAGTTGTGTCTAAACTGATTAGAGTATTGTCGGTCCGAATGTCTTGAAAAGAAGCAACCACTGCGGCTATAGCTGCTCTCACTCCTTGACAGAATGCCAGTCACGTACGAAGCCTAGTTGATGGGTAGTGGGAATCTGAGGAACAATAAGTTGGAGCCTGTCTGACATAATCTTGGCCAATAATTGTATGTCCGTATTAAGCAGGGTTATGGGACGATATGAATCAACAAGTTGGGGGTCACGCTTAGGCTTGGGAACTACAATAGTGTGGGCAGAGTTAAAATGTGGGAATGGTGATTGGTTGTGGAGAATATCATTAAATAGTTCCACCAAGGCAGGAGCAATGTGAGGTTTTAAGATTTTGTAATATTCATTGGAGAAGCCGTCGGGACCTGGAGTTTATGTAATTGGAGCTGAGAAATAGCCGCAGTAATCTCCTCTAATGTGACGTCCTCACCGAATCCCACCGATTGAGACGGAGAAAGAGGGGTAAATTTGCCTCTTGCATAAGCATATCATGTGCAGTTTTATCAAAAGAGGGAGCTGAAATAAATTAGTATAATGGGTCTCAAATTATTTTGAAATATCTGGGGAATTAGTAATTGTGGATCCTGAAATTGGGTGTTTGCTGTAATAAATCTATGAGGTTTACTTGATTTGGCCATGGTCGCCAGCAATCGACCTGTTTTATTTCCCCAGCGAAAATATTCACATTTGGAGAACACCAAGGGGTATATTTACTAAGATGGGAGTTCTATTTTAGAAGTGATGATGCCCATAGAAACCAATCAGTTTCTACTTCTCATTTATCTAGCATCTTTTAGAAGATAATACCTGGAATCTGATTGGTTGCTATGGGCAACATCACTTCTTAATAGAACTCCCATCTTAGTAAATTTACCCCCAAGTCTCTTTAAGCTTGGTATAAAAGAAAATCTTTCAAAAGTTGTTTAGTTTGTGTGTAGTGTTGCATTGAGTTATCTGATGGTGAATAATGCTTGAGATAATGCAGCATGCAGGGATGGGTATTGTTTATTGGATTTTGTTTTAGTCTAGATACAAACTCTATCATATGGCCTCTAAGCACTGCTTTAGACGCTCCCCAGAATGTTGTTGGTCTCTCCCAGCTTTCCACATTGTCGTCTAAATAGTTTGCCCACTGAGCAGTGAGGAAGTCTTTAAATTCGGTAGATTGGTATAGATAGCTGAGAAAGCGCCAGAGACGTGAGCCACCCGTCTGCACGGATCTAGTAAGAGATATAGAAATTGGGGCATGGTCGGAAACCAAAATATTGTGTATATCAGCGTGGTGAACAGACGCCACTAGGGAATTGCTAATTAAAATTGTGTCAATTCGGGACCATGAATGGTGAACCCCAGAAAGAAAGGTGAACGTTTTGTCTGTTGGGTTGAGGAAGCGCCAGATATCCGTGAGCTGGAGAGAGGATTTGAGGGAATGGATTTGTCTCCATGATGAATGGTTATAGTTTCTGGGGGGAGGCTGTTTATCAAGTATAGGGTCATCTACGGAATTGAAGTCCCCACCCAGGATAAGAGGAAAGTTAGTTCGCTGTGCTAAAAGGTGTTTGAGATCTCGCAAAAAATCTGAAGTTGCCACATTTGGGGCATAAATGTTTACTAAGGTGTAGTGGGAGTCCTCGCCTCTACATCTAAAAGCTAGTAGCGGCCGTTAGGGTCTACTTCCGAATGAAGAATAGAATAGTGAAGGTCTTTATGGAACAAGATTGCTACCCCCCTGGCCTTCCTTTGGAAATCAGCTGAAACACATTGGGTCTCATTCAGACCCGGTCGCAAGCGCCGATGCACTCGCAACCGGGTCGATGGTTAGCCCTGCACACGCGCAGCAGCCGCAATGCACGTGCGTAAGCCCCGGATCGACAGCTCGCCCCGTTTTGTAGGCGGGGCAGGGGGGTGGTTTCACAAACTGAGGCGTTCCTTAAGGAACGCCTGCCGTTTTGTGGGTGGCCGCACTGACATCATCAGTGATGTCAGTGGGGAGCTTCGTGCTCGATCAAAGCAGGAAGCTCCCTGGGGCTTGCGGTTGCTGAGACCCAGCCTTAGGGTCTCGTCGCAAGCCCTGATGGTCGCGATGGTGTTCACCATTGCGACCATCAACCTGGTCAGTCGCTAAGCTGTGGGTGGTAACCCACAGCTTAGCTAGCGACCAGGAGGCCGCACTAAAAAAAAGAGAAGCGGCAGCCCTTATTCAGAGAATGATCGCTTCTTGTGACCGCCTCTGAATGAGGGCCATTGTCCCAACCATGGTGCCCAGAGAGAGGACCCGCTGCCCTGCTTCCAGTGAGTTTCTTGAAGAAAAATTAATTGGGGACGAAAACGTTTTAAATGATTAATCATTCGTTTACGTTTTATCGGAGAATTAAGACCCCCCACGTTCCAGGAGACAAGCTTGAAATGTGTGTTGGAGTGAGAGACATTTAAACCAGAAGGATCTATAGGAATATTAGCCAATACCTTTTCTAGGGAGATGCACAGTGAATAGGTTAAATACTTCTATCACCAACCCCCCGTCGCTGCAAGTGGAGGGAAATAGGTGTATCAACATCTGGCCTTTCACAACAATAATATCAAGAGAGGGGAAGAGACGAGCAAACAAAAAACATAAACAAAAATAAAAAAACATACATCGCTTCATATCACTGTTTTCATTGTTTTCCAAAAACCATCAATATCTAGTGAGGACCATATAGCCAAATGGCACTCGCGAGTAACAATAGAACAAAAAGCAGGGGCGTATCTACCCAATGGCCAGGATGGCACTCGCCAGGGGCGCCAGCCAAAGGCAGGGGGGGCGCCGTCCGGCAGTGCCACTAGCAGCCAATGGGTGGACTATCCCAGGGGCTTGAACTGTCCCCGCTAGTCCCCTGGGCCCCACAAGTGTAGGGCAGACCGCAGTGAGAGCGGTCTGCCCTACACAGTAACAAACAGAGCTGGAGTCTGTGTGTTTGTTATTGCAGCCAGCCAATGAGAGTCCATTGGCTGCTGCATCCACAGAGCCGGCTGGAGATCACTCATGAGCTCCGCCTTCCAGCTCCCCCCACAGCGGGTGGTGGGAGAGACATCATGACGTCTCTCCCAATAGTGCAGAGTGAGAGGGGGGGTGTGTGTGTGTTTTTCTGGCATGGGGGGCGGAAGTGTAGCTACTAGGGGGCACGTTATGGATGGAGACGGGGGCTATGGCCGCTACTGGAGGCACTGTATAGGGATTACTACTACTGGGGGCACTGCATAGAGGGGACTACTACTGGAGGCAGTTCCTGAAATTATGGGAGGAGGGGGGCGCCCGTCCATTACCTTGCCAGGGGCGCTCGGATCCCTAGATACACCCCTGACAAAAAGAACAACAGAATTTGAGTAGCTCAATTGTTAGACTACATATTCATATAGAGTAAAACAGAAGTATGTAATAGGCATATCATATATGGAATTATCTGTTTGGAGAGCCGCCCTGGCCAAGCATACGGGTTATATGTGTTTTGGCTTGAGTTGGGTCAGTAAAAAACATTGTACGGCCATTGTCTTGGACCCTGAGCTTACCAAGGTACATTAAGGCAAACCTTTGTTATCATGGAGCTGTTTGCACACATCGGAAAACTCTCTGCGTTTTTGGGATACAGATGCAAAGAAGTCTTGGAATATCAATATGCGAGACTCATTGACTGTGAGATGTGGAAGTCTCCGGAATGCCTGCAAAATGTCCTCCTTCATGCGAAAATCAAGGAATTTTACTATGACCGGTCTGGGTCTAGTTTTAACATCAGGGCGGTCAGGGCCTATACATTGGGCACGTTCAATGTGTGGAATTATGGATTCATCATGCCTATCTAAAGCCCCAAAAATATTAACAGAGAGATATTCGGATAACTGGGCTTCTCGGATATTCTCAGGGATACAGATGAAGCACAAGTTACTTCTCCTGTGCCTGTTTTCCAGGTCATCTATTTTGGTTTGTAAAGTTTGGATTGATACTGCTTGAGTATCTGAAGCTTGTTGAATTGTATGAACTTGGGGCCTGATTCAGAGCCGCTCGTAAGCGGCCGCTCGTTCGCACTGAGCGATGTTCGCACAACTGCGCATGCGTACGGTTTGTAATACGCATGCGCGAACCAGTCAGTGCGGCCGAAAATCGTTTGTTCGCTATATAGCGAATGCCTGCTACTTTGAGTGACAGGATGAGGCGTATGTGGGTGGTAACAGGGGAAGGTGCTTGAAAACGGGAAGTGGAATTCAGAACGCAGGCGTGCTTAAAGGTCAAAACAGGCGTTTTAAGGGTGTGCATAATTAAAACAGCAGCGTCATTGACCATGTCACTGGGTTGTTTTATAGTCAGAACTGCTCGCAATATAGTGGTAGGAAAAACCAACCACAAGAATAGCGAGCAGTACATACGCTGTACGATGTACTTGTTTAATCTAATAAATAGCGGACATGACGTATGGTGCGAGCGGCAAGGGGGCGTACATTTCAAAATTTCGACCGCAAGTTTTGTTCGCTCGTTCAGACTTAGAGGCGTGAACAGACCGCAATGAGCGAACGGTTCATTTGAATAGCCACCCCTTGTTTTTGAACGACCGCAAATAGCGAGCGGCTCTGAATGAGGTCCTTGGTCTCCCGAGTCGCTAACTCGTTGCTCCAGGGAATTTAATCTAGAAGAATTAGCTTAAATTTTACACAATGCTGTATCAAAAAGAGTTTGTAAACTCTCAAGTTTTTTGTCAATCAAGGGAATAAGGATTTTGGATATTTCCTTTGCCATTTCTGCAGAGGAAGGGTGATTAGAAGGGGCAGCTTCAGTAGGAGCAGAGTCTGAGGAGGGGGATGGAGGACCAGATTTCCCAGTGGATTTATTAGATCTGCTCATTCTGGTGTTTGCAGATGGGTTTGATGATTTGTTAGTTGTATTTTTTTGGAAGTATCTGTCCATAACGTGTCACTGTGGACACTAAATTAGGAATGGCATAATACAAGTAAGAATATGAACAAGAAAACTTCCACAATATACCCAATTATTTATACAGGAAGTATAGCGATAAATAGAGAAAGTGTGGAACTACTCAGAAACATATTGCTCTACATTATTAGAAAATAGTGAATACTATCCTTGAAGAAACTAAATATAAAATCCAATAAAATTATATAATATTAAGATAGTACACAAATGTAACCACTAGGTGGTAGTAGAGTATTAGAAACTTTAACTTTAGTAATTACATATAGTAAAGCTAAAATTCAAAACGAGGACCCAGCTTTTTGTGATAGTTACATCAATTATCAAACCATACAAAATGACAGTACATTTTACATATCTACTAATGAATATTGGGATACAAGACAAAGAAATATTGGGAGAAAAAATGTATATAATGAGGTCAACTTCAAACAACTGGATACACAGACATCTCTACTAGGTTTGTTTGTGTTTATCCCATTTTTTAAAGAATATATATTTTTAAAGTTTTCAGACCAACTATCAGAGTAATGAATACAGTAAGGGATACTTTTTTCTTCTTGTTAAATACAGGTCCCCCTGGTGTTCCAGACCATTTATTTTAATTAGAGGGTGTTTTAAGTAGAGATGAGCAGTTCGCATTCTGTGGAATCCGAACCGCTTTGAACATAGGGGATCCGAGTCCACCCGAACCCTGTTCGGGTGTTCCCCGCCTGACTCAGATCCCCGTTCGGGGCCGAACGGCGGCCATCTGATGTCGGATTCTCGCTAGGGAATCCGACATCAGGGCTCCTCGAGTGTAGGGCAGAGCGCTGTGATAGCGCTCTGCTCTACACAGAACAAACACACAGACTCTCATTGGCTGCTGGACGGAGGGAGCCAGCTGGAGCTCACACAGGAGCTCCGTCATCCGGCTCCCTCATCGCGTGGCAGCAGAGCGGACGGCGGCTGGAGCGGGGATACAGGTAATTTTTTTTTTTGTGTGTGTGTATGGGGGCCTGCTAATGGGGGGCCTACTACTGGGGGTGCATACTACTGGGGGTGCATACTACTGGGGGCCTGCTAATGGGGGGCCTACTACTGGGGGCCTGCTAATGGGGGGTCTACTACTGGGGGCCTGCTAATGGGGGGCATACTACTGGGGGGGCATACTACTGGGGGCCTACTACTGGGGGTGCATACTACTGGGGGCCTGCTAATGGGGGGCCTACTACTGGGGGTGCATACTACTGGGGGCCTACTACTGGGGGTGCATACTACTGGGGGCCTGCTAATGGGGGGCCTGCTAATGGGGGGCCTACTACTGGGGGGGCCTACTATGAGGGCCTGCTAATGGGGGGCCTACTACTGGGGGGGCATACTACTGGGGGCCTGCTAATGGGGGGCATACTACTGGGGGGGCATACTACTGGGGGCCTGCTAATGGGGGGCATACTACTGGGGGGGCATACTACTGGGTACCTGCTTATGGGAGCATACTACTGGGGGCCTGCTAATGGGGGGCATACTACTGGGGGCCTGCTAATGGGGGGCATTCTACTGGTGGCCTGCTAATGGGGGGCATACTACTGGGGGCCTGCTAATGGGGGGCATACTACTGGGGGGCCATACTACTGGGGGCCTGCTTATGGGGGCATACTGGTGGCCTGCTAATGGGTGGCATACTTCTGGGGGCCTGCTAATGGGGGGCATACTACTGGGGGCCTGCTTATGGGAGCATACTACTGGGGGCCTGCTAATGGGGGGCATACACTAGGGGGGCATACTACTGGGGGCCTGCTAATGGGGGGCCTACTACTGGGGGCCTGCTAATGGGGGGCATACTACTGGGGGGCATACTACTGGTGGCCTGCTAATGGGGGGCATACTACTGGGGGCCTGCTAATGGGGGCATACTACTGGGGGGGCATACTACTGGGGGCCTGCTTATGGGGACATACTACTGGTGGCCTGCTAATGGGTGGCATACACTAGGGGGGCATACTACTGGGGGCCTACTACTGGGGGGACATACTACTGGGGGCATACTACTGGGGGCCTGCTTATGGGGGCATACTACTGGTGGCCTGCTAATGGGGGGCATACTACTGGGGGCCTGCTAATGGGGGGCATACTACTGGGGGCCTGCTAATGGGGGACATACTACTGGGGGGGCATACTACTGGGGGCCTGCTTATGGGGACATACTGGTGGCCTGCTAATGGGTGGCATACTACTGGGGGCCTGCTAATGGGGGGCATACTACTGGGGGCCTGCTTATGGGAGCATACTACTGGGGGCCTGCTAATGGGGGGCATACTACTGGGGGCCTACTACTGGGGGCCTGCTAATGGGGGGCATACTACTGGTGGCCTGCTAATGGGGGGCATACTACTGGGGGCCTGCTAATGGGGGGCATACTACTGGGGGCCTGCTTATGGGGGCATACTACTGGGGGCCTGCTAATGGGGGCATACACTGGGGGCCATACTACTGGGGGCCTGCTAATGGGGGGCATACTACTAGGGGGGCATTCTACTGGGGGTCTGCTAATGGGGGGCATACTACTGGGGGGCATACTACTAGGGGCCTACTTATGGGGGCATACTACTGGTTTCCTGCTAATGGGGGGCCTACTACTGGGGGCCTGCTAATGGGGAGCATACTACTGGGGGGGCCTGCTAATGGGGGGCCTACTACTGGGGGGCATACTTTTGGGGGCCTGCTTATGGGGGCATACTACTGGGGGTCTGCTAATGGGGGGCATACTACTGGTGGCCTGCTTATGGGGGCATACTACTGGGGGGCATACTACTGGCGGCCTGCTAATGGAGGGCATACTACTGGGAGGCATACTACTGGGGGCCTGCTTATGGGGGCATACTACTGGTGGGGCCTGCTAATGGGGGGCATACTACTGGGGGCCTGCTAATGGGCATACTACTGGTGGGGCCTGCTAATGGGGGGCATACTACTGGGGGCGCCTGCTAATGGGAGGCATACTACTGGAGGGGCCTGCTAATGTGGGGGCATACTACTGGGGGGCCTGCTAATGGGGGCCTGCTAATGGGGGCATACTACTGGGGGGCCTGCTAATAGGGGGCATACTATTGGAGGGCCATACTACTAGGGGGCATACTACTGGGGGCATACTACTGGGGGCCTGCTAATGGGGGGCATACTACTGGGGGGGCATACTACTGGGGGCCTGCTAATGGGAGGCATACTACTACTGGGGGCACTGCATAGGGGGCCCTACTACTAAGGGGACTGCATAGGGGGCACCACTGCTGGGGGCTTTGTGTAAGGGACACCACTGCTGGGGGCATTGTGTAAGGGACACTATTGCTGTGGGCAATGTATAAGTGGCACTACTACTGTGGGCATTGTATAAGGGGCATTACTACTGTGGGCTTTGTGTATAAGGGTCACTACTGTGGGCATTGTGTAAAAGGGGCACTACTGTGTGTCGTAACATAAATAAGAGACACTACTTTATGGTGTAATGTGAATCAGGCCCTACGTGCGGTGTAATGTGAATAAGATTGTGCACTGTGACTCCTTGGGCCGTAGCCCACTTTGTAAACAAGTACTGTGATTCTGCTGGCCGTACCCCACTGGGTGGGTGCACTACTTTTCATTTCTGCCACTGCTGTGTGGCAATGTGTCATAGATGTGCTTTATACTGTGGTGTCGTTGTGCCGCTGCTTTGTCACTTAGTAACCAGTCAGCTCACTGCAACCTTTGGCCAATAATGGTGAAAACAATATTATAAGCTGTGATGTGGTCTAAATTGACTGGAAATTAATGTTAATGAGGTTAATAATACTCTAGGAAGAAAAAAAGGACCAATTTATGTGATTTTAGCTTTTTTTGTAAATTTTTGTAAAAAAATCTAATTCCAAGACCAGTCACCGCAGTTTGGCAAATCCAAATCCAAAGCTGGACGACGAATTAGAACCAAATCCAAATCCGGCAAAACTGGTCCGGCGCACATCCCTAGTTTTAAGTAACTAATGGGAAAATGAACAAGAGGGAGAAGGGTAATAAGACTGGGGACAGGTCGTTAGGTAGGGGGGAGAGGATCAAATACAAGGGAGGAGAGGATTCAAACAAAAAGGGTAAGGTCACTGTAGACCAGGGAGAATAATGGTAAAACAAGCAATGCTAGTACCGGGTATGGTGCTGTGAATGGTATGGGGCACTGAGAACTGTTGTTTTCAGGAATCCATGAATGAGGTTCAGAGCAGCCTTTGTTAGAGGTGAACTCCACAGTCACAGATAATTTACTGTTCAGTTATTATGAGAACCGACGAGAGCCGAAATACAGTAGGTCAGCAGCTGTTCCTCCAGGTACTATGCTGTATTGAAGGGGTGTCAGCCAAACAGTTCCCAGGTATCCCGATCAGCAATAGGGCTTCCACGGAAGCCGCTGATTACCTCCGGACCAGGACCGCAGCCGCCTTTCCACACAGTCGCCCAGCGTGAATCAAAGGGGGGCTTAGCTCCTGTGGATTGCCCATACCATGGAAAATGGTCGAGCGCAGCAGAAAATCTTCAACTGTCTCCGCCCGTGCTCAGGAGCCGCCAGCAGAGCCACACCCGATACAACGCGGGGAAAACAGGGCAGATGCAGCCGCTAGCAATGGTCTTTACAGAAGCGGAGGGGGGAGTTAGTTCAGCGCCCGTCAGCGCCACCAAGCCCCGCCGGGACAAGGAGAATCCCACCAGTCAGAGGCAGAGTTCACAGCGGCGTCTTCTCAGCAACACGGGAGCTCCGCAGGATAGACTGGTCGCGGTCACTGCCGGTTCAAAAAACGGAAGGGCACTGCGGGAGCCGCGCGCCAGTAACAACACCGGCCCCGAGGACCTCAGCAGCGGAAAGTCCAGCTGGTTACTGCACGGAGTGTGCCAGGTAGGTAATCCCCCTCAGCGCTTCCTGATGATGTGAATAAGCAGGTAATTTCAGCGCCCGTTTGTGCTGCTAACTCCTATCAGGAGCAGCAGGGTGCAGCCCGGAGTGGGCAACAACGGGGTTCCAATATACCCCAAGATAGCCGTGAAGCTAGAGTCAGCGAGGGAGCCCCGCTAAGGTGTAGGCAGGGGTATTGGTGGTCATGCATGCCATCGCGTCTGATGGCCGGACTCCGGGGAAAACGTTATTTCTTCCAGGCTATACAGCTATCCCCAGGTTCAGTATATGGAGATGTCTGTTTTGAGAGCCATAACTAGACAATCCACCGACAAAGCCGGAGGATTATATCAGATTATGTTCCTGCTGCCGGGAGCTGTGGTAAAAAGCTGCCATGCTGGATGAGCTGCCTATTTATTTCTTCTTTGTATATGTTTGAAGTGAACGTCGCTGTAGATTCCATTCCTGCAGATCATATGGAAAATGTTATCCTTTTTATAATTCTTCATCACTATAAATTCTTTTACAGACCTTTAGTCACTCCATACCTTATTTTTATAATTCATGTAAAATAAATAAAATGTAATAATAATAATAATAATAAATAAAACTGTGCTGCGGACACTTTGTGGCACCTTGTAAGTACAAGATAATATAATTCACCATAATAGCAATTATAATAGTCAGAATAATAATATCCAATGAATATAAATGATTGAACCTGGCAAGTCCCCTCACCAGCATTTGCTCCAATGTGCTGTACACACTGACGGGCAAAATACTAACAATAAAAGACAAAAAACAATCATGTAAAGCAGATCAGCTCCGTAATCTCCTGTATAACGAGTCTGCAGCACCAGCTCCAATTATGTCTGTCCTGAGAACGCTACTAGAAGATACTTACTGAAGGCTGACAGCAAAACAGCTGTGCAATACCAACTATGAACAGCTGAGGACGCTGTGGTACTGCACAATTACTTGTACTCTGTAACAGGGGACTGTGCTGTAATTTCCAAACCTGTGCGTATGCACTGGCCCACCATCGACCCGGTTGAGCGCCCGGGTCTGAATCAGGCCCTTAGTTATTATTATTGCTAGTTGTATTACTGCAAATGAAGCAACAGCAAGACACAACATGCTGGGATGTAGTTGACATCCCTACAGTCGGGATGCTGTTGCTCAGAATGCAATCGCCGGAATTCCACTACCAGCAAGAATTTACCGCAAGGCAATCCAAGCGGCCACTTAGGGTTCAGCGAATCCCAGGGGGCCCGCCGATAATGTTGTAAAATATCAGAGTGTTGGGCTGGCTGAGTCCCGGTAAGCTAGGGATGGCCATCGATAATCGTTGATTCATTGTCATCGATGGTTTATGACTGATGTCGAATGCTTTTGCCATCAATGGGGGAGAACAAGATGGTTTCCCTCCATTGATAACTAAGCATAACCGAATGTTGTTTTTTTTTACAAGGTCTCGGGAATCGGAGCATAGCTCCGCACCCGGTACCCGCGAAGCCTGTCCCCCGGTTCAGTCACAAAATAGGGATGACCATCGGTTGGTGAAACCATCGATGGTCATCCATTGAATAGTTTGTAGCCATCGATTGCTACTTGTTATTTTGCCATCAATGGTAATCATCGATGGTAATACCACTGATGGCCATCCAAGACTAGGGACATCCGTGCGCCGGAGGTGCACGCACCCAAAAAGGGGGCGTGGCCTGTCCGTAAAGGAGCGTGGTCTAATTGTACACCTCCTTTTACATCACTAAGGGGCGTGCCCATCATCTCCGAGATGCTGGGCTGCCCCAGGGCTTCCCCCATACTGTGAATAGATGCTGTGCGCATGTGCACAGATTCTATTCTCGCTCTGCATACACACTGCTCTGCTATGCAGAGCAGCAGGGTATTCTTCCCCCAACTTCCCTCCCAGCACAGGACACTGTGGCCTGCGGGTGGGATAGCGGGACAGTCCCGCTGAATGTGGGACAGTTGGGAGGTATGCATCGCTCTCTCCAGCATTCAGCTGGCACGAGGCAGCAGTGGCTGCTTCGGTGTCAGTAACACCTGGTGCAACCAATATAACACACACATCCCCGTTGCAAAAAGGGGGTGTGGCTTTCCTGATGGAGGTGAAGCTTAGTGGGCGTTTCCACACAGGATTACTTTCCTTTGGGGGAGTGTGGGCTGCCCCTGGAGACTCTGGGGGTCATTCAAACCCGCTCGCGAGCGCAGGACGCTCGCAAGCGGGTCGATGTTACCCCAATGCACATGCGCACGACGGAGGGAGCTCCGTCGTGCGCATGCGCAAGACTCGGACAGCGACAGCCAAGCTGTCGCTCCGGGTCTCGCACCAAAGGGGGCGTGCTGTCGATGGTGACTGACAGCACGCCCCCTTTGGTGGGCATGCCGGGGACGTGGCTGCCAGACTGAGGCGTTCCCATGGGAAAGCCTACCATCTGGGGCCGGCCCCACTGACATCACTAGTGATGTCAGTGGGAGTGATTTTGGCTCTGATAGAGCAAAAATCACTCCAGGGCTTGCGGCAGCGAGACCCTACCGCAGGGTCTCGTCGCAAGCCCGATGGTCGCGATGGTCTTGACCATTGCGACCATCTTTTTGGCCGCTCGCATATGCTGTGGGTGGTCACCCACAGCTATGCAAGCGGCCAGGAGGCCGCTCCATTTTAGGAGGGCCCTCATTCAGAGCGAGCGCTCTGGTCAGAGCGTCCGGCTCTGAATCAGGCCCTCTGGCTGAACTGCTGTCTCCTTCTCAGTGCAGGATAGCGTCAGACTGCAGCACCCGGCTCCTGTCATTGCAGAGGAGTTGGCATTTTGGTGTCACTCCCTGGAAGGGTGACAAACGGGTGCGTCCTACAGACTATTGTGACGCTTTTGCTCTGTAGCATCGCCAGCCCCACAGGCGTGACTGGGGTAGTGATGGCTCCCTGCTCTGCAAGGGGCGTCTGAGGCTGCTGTCAAGTGACGATGTAGGCTGCTGCATTGATACCCCCCATCCTTCTTGTCCCCTGGGCCCCCTGCCTAGTGCCGAGATCCCCATCCTACCTCCTACAGCCCCTCACTTTAAGTGGAGCAATCTGCCATCACCCTTACCTTATACAATGTATGCCGCCCAATTGTGTGATAGATACACTGTGCCAGGTACTTGTATGGAACATAATAAGTATATGTACAGTTTGGCCATGCTTTATATGCCGTATAGATCACTGATATCATTATATGTACATGTGGGGAATCTCCATATACAGTAAATAAGAGGATTTGTTTGTTATTAATTACTCTACTTTATGGTTCAAAATAAGTATATGCAACGTGTCTCTTATATACAATGTGCCTCTTATATGTAACGTGTTTCTTATATGCAACATCTCACTTATATGCAACGTGTCTCTTATATGCAATGTATCTCTTATATGCAACATCTCACTTATATGCAATGTGTTTCTTTTATGCAACGTGTCTCTTATATGTAACGTGTCTCTTATATGCAACGTCTCTCTTATATGCAATGTGTTTCTTTTATGCAACGTGTCTCTTATATGCAACGTGTCTCTTATATGCAATCTCTCTTATATGCAATGTGTTTCTTATATGCAACGTGCCCTTTATATGCAATGTGTCTCTTATATCCCACGTCTCTCTTATATGCAACGTGTCTCTTATATGCAGTGTGTCTCTTATATACAACGTCTCTCTTATATGCAACGTCTCTCTTATATGCAATGTGTCTCTTATATACAACGTCTCTCTTATGTGCAACGTCTCTCTTATATGCAATGTCTCTCTTATATGCAACTTCTCTCTTATATGCAATGTGTCTCTTATATGCAATGTGTCTCTTATATACGTCTCTTATATGCAACGTCTCTCTTATATGCAATGTGTCTCTTATATACAACGTCTCTCTTATATGCAACTTCTCTCTTATATGCAATGTGTCTCTTATATGCAACGTCTCTCTTATATGCAACCTGTCTCTTATATGCAACGTCTCTCTTATATGCAACGTCTCTCTTATATGCAATGTGTCTCTTATATACAACGTCTCTCTTATATGCAACTTCTCTCTTATATGCAACGTCTCTCTTATATGCAACGTGTCTCTCTTATATGCAACGTCTCTCTTATATGCAATGTGTCTCTTATATGCAACGTCTCTCTTATATGCAACCTGTCTCTTATATGCAACTTCTCTCTTATATGCAATGTGTTTCTTATATGCAACATGTCTCTTATATCCAATGTGTTTCTTATATGCAACGTCTCTCTTATATGCAATGTGTCTCTTATATGCAACGTGTCTCTTATATGCGATGTGTTTCTTATATGCAACGTGTCTCTTATATGCAATGTGCCTCTTATATGCAACATGTCTCTTATATGCAACGTGTCTCTTATATGCAACGTCTCTCTTATATGCAATGTGTTTCTTTTATGCAATGTCTCTTATATGCAATGTGTTTCTTATATGCAACGTCTCTCTTATATGCAATATGCCTCTTATATGCAATGTGTTTCTTTTATGCAACGTGTCTCTTATATGCAACGTCTCTCTTATATGCAACGTGTCTCTTATATGCAATGTGTCTCTTATATACAACGTCTCTCTTATATGCAACGTCTCTCTTATATGCAATGTGTCTCTTATATGCAACGTCTCTCTTATATGCAACTTCTCTCTTATATGCAATGTGTCTCTTATATGCAACGTGTCTCTTATATGCAACGTCTCTCTTATATGCAACCTGTCTGTTATATGCAACGTCTCTCTTATATGCAATGTGTTTCTTATATGCAACGTGTCTCTTATATGCAGTGTGTCTCATATGCAACGTGCCTCTTATATGCAACGTCTCTCTTATATGCAATGTGTCTCTTATATACAACGTGCCTCTTATATGCAACATGTCTCTTATATACAACGTATCTTTTATATGCAACCTGTCTCTTATATGCAACCTCTCTCTTATATGCAATGTGTCTCTTATATGCAACGTGTCTCTTATATGCAACATCTCTCTTATATGCAATGTGTCTCTTATATGCAATGTGTCTCTTATATGCAACCTGTCTCTTATATGCAACATCTCTCTTATATGCAATGTGTCTCTTATATGCAACGTGTCTCTTATATGCAACGTGTCTCTTATATGCAATGTGTCTCTTATATGCAACGTCTCTCTTATATGCAATGTATTTCTTATATGCAATGTGTATCTTATATGCACTGTGTCTCATATGCAACGTGTCTCTCATATGCAACGTGCCTCTTATATGCAGTGTGTCTCATATGCAACGTGTCTCTTATATGCAGTGTGTCTCATATGCAACGTGCCTCTTATATGCAGTGTGTCTCATATGCAACGTGTCTCTTATATGCAGTGTGTCTCATATGCAACGTGCCTCTCATATGCAACGTGCCTCTTATATGCAGTGTGTCTCATATGCAACGTGCCTCTTATATGCAGTGTGTCTCATATGCAACGTGCCTCTTATATGCAGTGTGTCTCATATACAACTTATCTCTTATATGCAATGTGTCTCTTATATGCAGTGTGTCTCATATATGCAGTGTGTCTCTTATATGCAATGTGCCTCTTATATGCAATGTGTCTCTTATATACAAAGTGTAGTTTTTTTTTTTACTTGTTGAGATAAATGTAATGTGTGTATATATATATATATATATATATATATATAAATTAGTATTTATGTGTAAACTGTATATATGCACTAGTTTAATGGTCTCCATGTTTGGCTCTGCCTTCTCCCTTACTGACCCCACCTCCTCTCAGCTGTGTGCCTCCCCCATCGCAGTTCCATCCTGATCCCCCTAACCCCCCGCCGTTGTGGCTCTGTATCACCAACTGTTCCGTCCATGCCCCCAGCTCCCCCATTCTGGCTCCTATCGGACTGATCCCCCCCCAATCACAGCTCTGTAACATCCCGGCTCCATCATATGTCATATTACGGACATGTTAACAAGGAGTGTTTACTTTTGTGAGGGAAATTGAAGGTAGGCACTAGCCAACCTCTACAGTACAGGCTACACTTCCATAATACTGGTCACACCCCCCACATCACTAGTCACGCCCCCTGTGGTAGCACACAATAGACACTTTATAAATTTCAGCTCCAGGCCCATGTGGACCTTAATCTGGCACTGTCTGTCTCCTCACTCCGTGGCAGGCTCTCTCCTCACTCCGCGGCATTCTCCTCACTCCGCGGCATTCTCTCTCCTCACTCCGCGGCATTCTCCTCACTCCACGGCATTCTCCTCACTCCGCGGCATTCTCCTCACTACGCGGCAGGCTCTCTCCTCACTCCACGGCATTCTCCTCACTCCGCGGCATTCTCTCTCCTCACTCCGCGGCATTTTCTCCTCACTCCACAGCATTCTCCTCACTCCACGACAGGCTCTCTCCTCACTCTGCGGCAGGCTCTCTCCTCACTCTGCGGCAGGCTCTCTCCTCACCCCGTCGCATTCTCCTCACTCCACGGCAGGCTCTCTCCTCACTCCGCGGCATTCTCCTCACTCCGCGGCATTCTCTCTCCTCACTCCGCGGCAGGCTCTCTCCTCACTCCACGGCAGGCTCTCTCCTCACTCCGCGGCAGGCTCTCTCCTCACTCTGCGGCAGGCTCTCTCCTCACCCCGTCGCATTCTCCTCACTCCACGGCATTCTCTCTCCTCACTCCGCGGCATTCTCCTCACTCCGCGGCATTCTCTCCTCACTCCGTGGCAGGCTCTCTCCTCACTCCACGGCAGGCTCTCTCCTCACTCCGCGACAGGCTCTCTCCTCACTCCACGGCAGGCTCTCTCCTCACTCCGCGGCAGGCTCTCTCCTCACTCCGCGGCAGGCTCTCTCCTCACTCCGTGGCATTCTCCTCACTCCGCGGCATTCTCTCTCCTCACTCCGCGGCATTCTCTCTCCTCACTCCGCGGCATTCTCCTCACTCCGCGGCATTCTCTCTCCTCACTCCGCGGCAGGCTCTCTCCTCACTCCACGGCAGGCTCTCTCCCCCCTTCCGCGACAGGCTCTCTCCTCACTCCACGGCAGGCTCTCTCCTCACTCCACGGCAGGCTCTCTCCTCACCCCCGTCGCATTCTCCTCACTCCGCGGCATTCTCTCTCCTCACTCCGCGGCAGGCTCTCTCCTCACTCCGCGGCATTCTCCTCACTCCGCGGCATTCTCTCTCCTCACTCCACGGCAGGCTCTCTCCTCACTCCGCGACAGGCTCTCTCCTCACTCCACGGCAGGTTCTCTCCTTACCCCCATCGCATTCTCCTCACTCCGCGGCATTCTCTCTCCTCAATCCGAGGCAGGCTCTCTCCTCACTCCACGGCAGGCTCTCTCCTCACTCCCATCGCATTCTCCTCACTCCGCGGCATTCTCTCTCCTCACTCCGTGGCAGGCTCTCTCCTCACTCCGCAGCAGGCTCTCTCCTCACTCCGCGGCATTCTCTCTCCTCACTCCACGGCAGGCTCTCTCCTCACTCCACGGCAGGCTCTCTCCTCACTCCGCGGCATTCTCTCTCCTCACTCCACGGCATTCTCCTCACTCCACGACAGGCTCTCTCCTCACTCCGCGGCAGGCTCTTTCCTCACTCTGCAGCAGGCTCTCTCCTCACCCCGTCGCATTCTCCTCACTCCACGGCAGGCTCTCTCCTCACTCCGTGGCATTCTCCTCTCTCCGCGGCATTCTCTCTCCTCACTCTGTGGCAGGCTCTCTCCTCACTCCGCGGCAGGCTCTCTCCTCACTCTGCGGCAGGCTCTCTCCTCACCCCGTCACATTCTCCTCACTCCACGGCATTCTCTCTCCTCACTCCGCGGCATTCTCCTCACTCCGCGGCATTCTCTCTCCTCACTCCGCGGCAGGCTCTCTCCTCACTCCACGGCAGGCTCTCTCCTCACTCCGCGACAGGCTCTCTCCTCACTCCACGGCAGGCTCTCTCCTCACTCCGCGGCAGGCTCTCTCCTCACTCCGCGGCAGGCTCTTTCCTCACTCCGTGGCATTCTCACTCCGCGGCATTCTCTCTCCTCACTCCACGGCATTCTCTCTCCTCACTCCGCGGCATTCTCCTCACTCCGCGGCATACTCTCTCCTCACTCCGCGGCAGGCTCTCTCCTCACTCCGCGACAGGCTCTCTCCTCACTCCGCGACAGGCTCTCTCCTCACTCCGCGGCAGGCTCTCTCCTCACTCTGCGACAGGCTCTCTCCTCACTCCATGGCAGGCTCTCTCCTCACCCCCATCGCATTCTCCTCACTCCGCGGCATTCTCTCTCCTCACTCCGTGGCAGGCTCTCTCCTCACTCCGCGGCAGGCTCTCTCCTCACTCCGCGGCATTCTCTCTCCTCACTCCACGGCAGGCTCTCTCCTCACTCCGCGGCATTCTCTCTCCTCACTCCACGGCAGGCTCTCTCCTCACTCCGTGGCATTCTCTCTCCTCACTCCGTGGCATTCTCCTCACTCCGCGGCATTCTCTCTCCATTCTCCTCACTCCGCGGCAGGCTCCCTCCTCACTCCACGGCATTCTCTCTCCTCACTTCGCGGCATTCTCCTTACTCCGCGGCAGGCTCTCTCCTCACTCCGCGGCAGGCTCTCTCCTCACTCCGCGGCATTCTCTCTCCTCACTCCGCGGCATTCTCTCCTCACTCTGCGGCAGGCTCTCTCCTCACTCCGCGGCAGGTTCTCTCCTCACTCTGCTTCAGGCTCTCTCCTCACTCCGCGGCAGGCTCTCTCCTCACTCCGTGGCAGGTTCTCTCCTCACTCCGCGGCAGGTTCTCTCCTCACTCCGCGGCAGGCTCTCTCCTCACTCCGCGGCAGGCTCTCTCCTCACTCCACCGCAGGCTCTCTCCTCACTCCGCGGCAGGTTCTCTCCTCACTCCGCAGCAGGCACTCTCCTCACTCCGCGGCAGGCTCTCTCCTCACTCCGCGGCAATCTCTCTCACTCCGCGGCAGGCTCTCTCCTCACTCCGCGGCAGGCTCTCTCCTCACTCCGCGGCAGGCTCTCTCCTCACTCCGCGGCAGGCTCTCTCCTCACTCCGTGGCAATCTCTCTCACTCCGCGGCAGGCTCTCTCCTCACTCCGCGGCAGGCTCTCTCCTCACTCCGCGGCAATCTCTCTCACTCCGCGGCAGGCTCTCTCCTCACTCCGCGGCATTCTCCTCACTCCGCGGCATTCTCTCTCCTCACTCCGGGGCAGGCTCTCTGCTCACTCCGCGGCATTCTCTCTCTCCGCACTCCGCGGCAGGCTCTCTCCTCACTCCGCGGCAGTCTCTCTCCTCACTCCACGGCAGGTTCTCTCCTCTCTCCGCGGCAGGCTCTCTCCTCACTCCATGGCAATCTCTCTCACTCCGCGGCAGGCTCTCCTCACTCCGCGGCAGGCTCTCTCCTCACTCCGCGGCAGGCTCTCTCCTCACTCCGCGGCAATCTCTCTCACTCCGCGGCAGGCTCTCTCCTCACTCCGCGGCATTCTCCTCACTCCGCGGCATTCTCTCTCCTCACTCCGCGGCAGGCTCTCTCCTCACTCCGCGGCAGGTTCTCTCCTCACTCCGCTGCAGGTTCTCTCCTCACTCCGCGGCAGGCTCTCTCACTCCGCGGCAGGCTCTCTCCTCACTCCGCGGCAGGTTCTCTCCTCACTCCGCGGCAGGTTCTCTCCTCACTCCGCGGCAGGCTCTCTCCTCACTCCACGGCAATCTCTCTCACTCCGCGGCAGACTCTCTCCTCACTCCGCGGCAGGCTCACTCCTCACTCCGCGGCATTCTCTCTCCTCACTCCGCGGCAGGCTCACTCCTCACTCCGCGGCATTCTCTCTCCTCACTCCGCGGCAGGCTCTCTCCTCACTCCGCGGCAGGCTCTCTCCTCACTCCGCGGCAGGCTCTCTCCTCACTCCGCGGCAGGCTCTCTCCTCACTCCGCTGCAGGTTCTCTCCTCACTCCGCGGCAGGCTCTCTCCTCACTCCGCGGCAGGCTCTCTCCTCACTCCGCGGCAGGCTCTCTCCTCACTCCGCGGCAGGCTCTCTCTTCACTCCGCGGCAATCTCTCTCACTTCGCGGCAGGCTCTCTCCTCACTCCGCGGCAGGCTCTCTCCTCACTCCGCGGCAGGCTCTCTCCTCACTCCGCGGCAGGTTCTCTCCTCACTCCGCGGCAGGCTCTCTCCTCACTCCGCGGCAATCTCTCTCACTCCGCGGCAGGCTCTCTCCTCACTCCGCTGCAGGTTCTCTCCTCACTCCGCGGCAGGCTCTCTCCTCACTCCGCGGCAAGCTCTCTCCTCACTTCGCGGCTGGCTCTCTCCTCACTCCAGGGCAGGCTCTCTCCTCACTCCGTGGCAGGCTCTCTCCTCACTCTGGGGCAGGCATTCTCTCTCACTCCGCGGCAGGCTCTCTCCTCACTCCGGCACCGGCCCCCCTTGTGCACAGTCAGGCAGCAGGCTGCTTTGTCACAGAAGTAGTGGTCGTCTGTCAGGCATTAGCTAATCGCCCACCCCCTAGTTCTGTCTACTTTCCCTTTTGATCCTCTTACTATAAGAGACGAGGAGCAGGGAAGGGAATGGATGCTGGCCGTGTAGAGGTCGGTACCGTCACCAAGGCAGCGCTGCCTGTGGAGTGGACTGTCTCTAATGATCATCAATATGTATGTAATATATTATTAGCAAGCAATGTATGTTGTTGTGTAGCATATGTGAAATGGCACAAGGGGGAGGGGGGGCACTAGCCGGAAGCTTTGCCTAGGGTGCAGAGAGAGCTTGCACCGGCCCTGCCCACAGGCACTGATGTCTCTCCCATAGTTCAGAGGAGCGGTGGACGGCAGAGGACGCAGGATTGGGGCTTAAGGTTAGTATTCTGTTTTTATGTGTGTGTACAGTATGCGCAGCACTCTTACATAGGGCATTACTACTGGGGGCACTTTTACAGGGGGCATTACTACTGGGGCATTATTACAGGGGCATTACTACTGGGGGCTAACTACTTGGGGCATTATTACAGGGCATTACTACTGGGGGCACATTTACATGGGCACTACTACTGGGGGCTAACTACTTGGGACATGACTACTGGGGACACTTTTACAGGGGCCTTACTATTAGGTGCAGTACTACTGGGGGCATTATTGCAGGGGCATTTCTAATGGGGGTACCTATAGAGGGAGCATTATGTTTGGGGGGCATTACTACTGGGGCCACTACTAATGGGGGCATTGAATAAGGGGTACCACTGCTGTGGGCATTATGTGTAAGTGACACTATTGCTGTGGGCATTGTACAAGGGACACTACTACTGTGGGTATTGTATTAGGGGCACTACTACTGTAGGCATTGTGTATAAGGGGCACTAATGTTGGCACTGTGTATAAGGGGCACTACTGTGTGGTGTAGTTTGAATTGGGGTTACTGTTGTGTGACCAGACCCCTTTCTTTTGAGACCTCGCCTTTAGCATACCTCCCAACCACCCCAATTATGGCAAGAAAGTGTCCCAGATGAGGAAGGAAATGGTGAATAGATGCCATGCGCATGCATGCGGCATCTATTGACTGGAGAAAGGGACAGAGTATGCCCAGCAGCTCCAAGAGCACTGGGCATGTACCCAGCATGATTGGAAATATGGGGAGGTGCTCATGATTATGGATTTTCCCATGAGACCACACCCCTTTCCTTTGTCGGGTGCACACACCTTCGACGCGTGCAAATTCCACCAGGGGGCACCAAAATGTATCTTCGCTTACCGAAAATATTAGGCTCGGGCCGGCCCTGCTTTCCTGTACCCCTACTGTGCCTTTAATGTCACATGGGCTTGTCTTGCACAAGCCTTGAATGCATTGGTGGGGTTTCCGTAGCAGGCAGTAGTCCCATCCCCGGTAATAGGGGTCCGGGACAAGTGATGGTGGCACAATGTTCCCCTCCACAGCCGCTTCCCCCTGAAGAACTGGTTTGGGCAAACACATTGTCCACTACGGTACAGAACCTGGCAATAGGTTACAAGAACCTCCGCTTAGGCCTGCTAAGAGACCATTGTTGTCACCCCCCCATTACTCAGTATAATGATGATGACATGACTTCGGATGAGGAAGCCCACTCCTAAAGAGGTTGAGGCTAGGTCTAAGATATTTATTCCGGGCCTCATTCGTGCCGTCCATATGGCCATGTTCATCATGGTCGATGGCCTTCCCACGGTTACGCCCACATATGCCTACTTTAAGGATGTTAAAGGTGCAGCTACTGTTTTTTCCCCTATCTGTCCAGTCGGTGGAGCATTTAGAGAAGGCATGGAAGTTTTCAGGGAAGCTATTTCAACCACAAAAGTGGTTTTTGTGGACATCTATTTCACTAAATGGGAGTCTCCCTTCAGGTGGATTCTCATGGGACATGTGCAACTTTACCACAGTCCATGTCATCTCTGACTAATGCTACGGACTGTAAGGTGGAGGTGTGTCTTAGGTCCATTTACTCCCTCCCTGGAGGGGCCTCCAGACCGGCTATGGCAATCTGGTGGGTGGCTCAGGCCATGGAATGATACGTTCTTGGAGAGCAGATGCTAATCCAAGAAGGGCTTGGAATGTTTACCTTATAATGGTCAGGTTCTGTTTGGCCCTGATGTAGACAAAATTGTGGATACGCTGGCGGCAGCTAAATCTGCATGTCTGCCTTCAGCTCCAATTCCATCCGGATCTAGGGACCTCATCCTTTTGTTCCTATTGTCCCCAGGGTACACCAAAGGTGCAGTCTTTTCCGAGACCCTTCGGAGCGAAAAAGGTTGCTAAATGCAGGAAACGGGCTTGGAGCACCAGATGCCAAGCCCTCTCTAGGTCCTATTAATCCTCTGCAAACCAGCAGGTAAGCAACCCTGGTTTACCAGATGCCTGGCTGCTGACCCGGCCGAGAAGCCTGCTGCATGACGGACTGGCCTCCCCCTGGGGGAGCCTAAGGTGGAAATTCGACTGTTACAATTCGCCCAGTGCTGGCGTCACACCACTGTAAACAGTTGGGTGAGAGATGTAGTCTCTCACGGGTATACCCTCTCTTTCCGCAGAAGGCCTCCCTATCAATTCTTAATGCTGGCCTTCACTCAGTTCTGGAAAAAGGCCCTGGAAATCCAGAAAGTTTTGCACTCTAGGCTCCAAGCAGGTGTCATAGTGCCTGTTCCGCTACCCCAATGGGGGAGAGGTTATTATTCCAACCTCTTTCTGGTACAGAATCAGAATGGTTCATTCCATCCTATCCTCAACCTCTAGCCCCTAAACAAATTTCTCAGGGTACCGTGGTTTAGGATGGAAACTCTGCGTTCCATTATTTTAGATATGGAACCTGGGGATTTTAGTGTGTCTCGGATATCCAGGATGCCTACCTACATATCACTATTGCCACAGCTCATCAACGTTTCCTCCGATTTGCTGTGTTGGATCTCCATTACCAGTTTCAAACTCTACCCTTTGGTCTCTCCACGACACGGTGGGTATTTACCAAGGTAATGGGGGTCATGGCGGCCCACCTACGGCTTCAGGGGGTTCGCCTGCTACCCTATATGGACGACCTTCTACTGTCAGCAGGATCTCCAGAAATACTTTGCAGCCATCTGCAACTGACTATATCAGTGTTGCAGACTCACGGCTGGCTGATATATTGGAAGGTCCTCCCTAACTCCACCCCAAAGGATGATCTATCTGGGTGCTCTGTTGGACTCTCATCAGCAGTGGATCTTCTTAACAGAAGAAAAGATCTCTGTGTTGCAGACAAGGATACGCACTTGTCTACAGGGTCGTCTAGTGTCCATTCACTCAGCAATGCGCTTACTGGGGTCCATGGTGTCCACGTTCGACATGGTGGAGTATGCCCAGTTTCATTCCAGACCTCTGCAGAGGATTAGTTCTCTCCGGATGGGATGGATTACTCCATCGGATAAAGACACAAATGATGGTGCTTTCTCCGAAGGTACACCTGTCTCTAACTTGATGGTTATAGACGTCTCATCTCAACAAAGGATGCCCATTTTGGATACTGGACTGGGTCCTTCTCACGACGGATGCCTGTCTTCGGGGCTGGGGCGCTGTGACAGGTCCACATGTCTTTCAGGGATGGTGGACATCAGCAGAATCTGCCCTCCCAATCAGTATTTTGGAACTCATTCTGCACTAAAGACCCATGCAAAGTCAGTCAGACAGCGCCACCACGGTGGAATATGTGGTACACGTGTGCTCCTAAGGGTGTGTGGCCCTGATTCAGAGCCGGACACTCTGACAGAGCGCTCGCTCTGAATCAGGCCGGGCTATCTGGTACACCCACTCCCCGACCGAGGATCACAACACTTATCTGCTAATCCCCACACCATATAACGGAACTACCTAGGGAAGCATTGTGCCTTACCCAATAAAAGGTTGGATCCTACACATATTGTCTGCCTCATTTGTATTCACCCACGTACAGCCACAAACATTATCTATACAACAGCCACATACCCACACTTCCATTTCCCCAACAGCCCCACATTTCCACTCCCTTCCTATCCCACAATGCCCCCTTTTTTTCCCCCTCCCCCCCTCTTTTTTTTTCACCTTCCCTTTCTCCCACACACACACCCTTAGGAGCGCACGTGTACCACATATTCCTCCGTCTGAACCAACAGGCACAGGTACTCCTGTTTTTACGCTGCTGTACCTACCATTTCCTCAGCCCACCTCCCTCCCAGTCCCCCCACCCTAACCCCACCACCACACCACAATTGTAAAGCGCTGACCGTCCCCCTCATTTAACGCCACCATGGTGGCTTACATAAACCGTCAAGGAGGAACTCAAAGTCAGGTGGCCCTGAAGGAGGTGTCCCGCAACCTGGGCAGAAATTAACTTCCAACCATTTTGGCTATGTTCATCCCAGGAGTCCTTAACTGGGAAGCGGACTTCCTCAGCTGGCACGATATGCATCCAGGGGAATGGTCTCTTCACCAGGAGATATTTCAGCAAATGGGGCCTTCCAGATATATACCTCATGGCCTCCAGACACAACTGCAAGCTGCTTGTGTACTGGTCCCGAAACAAGAGACGCTGCGGCTCTCCTGAAAGCGCTCTGTCGGTATGGTCGACCTTCCAGTTTGTGTACCTGTTTCCTCTGTTCTCCCTTCTTCCTCGTGTGCTTCGAAAGTTCAAGCTAGAAGGGGGTATGATCCTGCTGGTGACTCCAGCATGGCCCAGACATCCCTGGTACTCAGATCTGCGGAGTCTCTCCATCGACACTCGGTTGCTGTTGCCTCAAAGGTCCGGACCTGTTTTCTCAGGGTCCTTGCTTTTTCCCGGATCTGGGTCTCCTGTCTTTGACTTCATGGCACTTGAGACATTCCTCATAAGGGCAGGGTGTTCTCCAGTTCTGTGGTGAACACCATGCTCGGGGCTCGGCAACATGCTTCTGCCAGGATTTACCACAGGGTGTGGCATACCTGCTTTGAATGGTGTCGTCCCAGGGGGTACGATCTCCAGGATTTCGAATATCCAGATCTCTGGATTTCCTACAGGTGGGCTTAGAAAGGGTCTCCGCCTTGCCTCCTTGAAGGAGCATGTTTCCCGCACTCTGAGTGTGGATTCAGTGTAGGATTGCTCCGCTTCCTGTTATCTGCACCTTTATGCGGGGTGTCCTTCCCACTTAGCCTCCCTTTGTCACCCCAGTGGCTCCTTGGGATTTGGCTGTGGTCCTTAGGGCTCTCCAAGGACCTCCATTTGAACTCTGGGGTTCAGTGGACTTCAAATGCTTGCAGGGCAGATTGTATTTCTTCTAGTTAGTGCTTTAGCTAGAAGGATGTCAGATTTGGGGGCTCTCTCTTTGCCCTCCCTTTCTGATTTTCAACAGGAACTGGGTGGTTCTTAGGACTTGCCTTGGTTTCCTTCCTAAGGTGGTGTCTAGTTTCCACATTAATCAGGAAATTATATTACCGGCCTTTATCTCACCAGACCTTTCAGCAGGTGAGGCCTCATTGGATGTGGTACGTGTTCTCCGTATTTACGTGGACCGTACTAGTTCCCTTCGGAAGACGGACTCCCTGTTTGTCCTCTAGGGTTTCCATAAGAAGGGATGGCCTGCCAACAAACAGTCGTTGGCAAGGTGGATCGCATAGTGATCTCTGAGGCTTGCACTCATGAGGGCATTCTAGTACTGCCCTCTGTTACTGCTCATTCTACTCGGTGTGTGGGTCCCTCGTGGGCAGTTCACCATGGCGCCTCGGCTGTTAAGCTTTGTGTGGTGGCCACGTGGTCTTCTGTCCATACCTTTGTAGGTATTATGCATTTGATACCTTTGCCTCTCAGGATGCTTCCTTCGGGCAGCGGATTCTCCCTTCTGCACAGGAGCATCCCCACCCTTGAAGGTACTGCTTTGGGACATCCCCATGGTATCCTGTGGATATCCTATAGACCATGCAGTAGAAAAAAGAGATATGGTAAGAACTTACCTTTGTTATCTCTATTTCTACGAAGTCCATAGGGTTCCACAGAACTCCCACCTTGTCACACCTGTGCTTCACCTGTGGGTTTAGTTCTGGTCACCAGTTTTCCGTCTCCTTCTCTGTGAGAGTGTGACTCTTGTGTGTTCCAGTCTTCCGTCTCTGTTTTCTCCTCCTCTGGCCTATGGCTTGGTACGTAACTGAAGGTGCCTTGGCCTGGGGGCGGGGTATAGGAGAGGAAGCCCCGGTGCATCCTGGGACTAAAAGATTAACTGTGTAGTGCCCAACGGCAGAGCCATCGCCTATGCCCCCCCAAGGTATCCTGTGGAACCCTGTGGACTTCGTAGAAATAGAGATAACAAAGGTAAGTTCTTACCATATCTCTTATTTTTATACCAGGAGAGAACAGTAGTATATGCTTTAGGTTTAAGTCAAAGAAAATAGTATTATTAATAGTAATTACTAAAGATACTGCACCCAATTTGTACACGATATAGCACTTTAGCTTAGCATAGATTAGCCAGTGTTATCAATAAACACTAAAGTCGGGTACGCAGTCACACTATCGACAGTTAACTTTTCTGGGATCTGGAGTGGACATTGGGCCTTATTCAGGTTGGATCGCACGACTGCATTCGCACGGAGCCGGTCGATGTTTGTGCTTTGCACATGCGTATGCATTGCGCTACTGGAACCGACCACTGCATTCGGGAAGCGAACACAGTGAGCATACAGTCCAGCCGCATAGTGATTGACATGAAGTGACCGTTTAGGGGTGGAGAGGCGGGGGTGGTCGAAGGAACGCAGGTGTGCCTGTGCGTCTGAATGCAGTTACAGGGGCGTGCATAATTAAGCCCCTGTGATTGTATACGCTGGCAGAGGTCTAGATGGCGACAGGAAGTTTAGCAGTGTGTGAGGTAGGGTCAGGTCAACCACAACTGTGCAAATGGTTCCGATGTTACTCAATGTTACCGATGATTTGGCTGACTTGCGGATACATGTCATGGGAAGTGGGTAGCTTTATACAGTGATGGGCGTCTTTGTATAGTGCTGCGGTTGCCGTGCGATTGCATTCATTAGCATATTTTCGCAGCTAGCGGATGCGTGCGATTGCAGCTGTGCGATCCGTGCTGAATCAGGGCCATAATGGATGTCCCCTGAGATTCAGATAAGCTGTTTTAAGCTCTTACATTTCTACATTTCTTCTTCGTTAACTCTCTTTCTTCGAAGTCCATAGGGTCCACAGGGAGACCTTGGGGTGTAGGTGGTGGTTGAGAACCGGACACCGAGGATGCAACAATCCTTCCCCCTAAACCCCGCCCCCAGCCAGAGGCACTTCAGTTCGTGACAAGCCTAAGGCCGGAGGAGGAGAGGATAGTAGGAAGACTGGTACACACAAGAATCACATTCTAACACAAAAGGAGATGGGAAACAGGTGAGCAGGAAACATAGCCCATAGAAGCCAGGTACATCAGGGTGGGTGCCCTATGGACTTCGAAGAAAGAGAGTTAACGAAGGTAAGTTTTATCATAACTCTCATTTTCTTCTTCAGGGTCCATAGGGCTCCACAGGGAGACTGTGGGGATGTCCCAAAGCAGTTATTCAAGGGTGGGGATGCTCCTGAGCTGAGAGGAGAATCCGGCGTCCAAATGAAGCATCCTGAGCGGCAACTGTATCGAAGGCATAGAACTTAAGAAAGGTGTGAACAGAAGACCACGTGGCTGCCCTATAAAGCTGTTCAGCTGAGATGCCACGGTGAGCTGCCCATGAGGGACCCACGGAGCGAGTGGAATGAGCAGTGACAGTTGCCGGTACAGGAAGGGCTGCCTGCGTGTAAGCCTGTGAGATAGTCATGCATCTAGCCAATGTCTGTTTATTGGCTGGCCAACCCTTCTTGTGAAATCCATAGAGCACAAATAGGGAGTCTGTTTTCCTCAGAGAACTGGTACAGTCCACGTAGATCCTGAGAACTCGGACCACATCCAAGGAGGCCTCACCTACCGAGAGGTCTGGTGATTGGAAGGCCAGGACTATGATTTCCTCATTAATATGGAAACGAGTAACCACCTTGGGAAGGAAATCAGGGTGAGTCCGAAGAGCAGCCCTGTCCTTATGAAAAATTAGAAATGGGGAGCAACATGAGAGTGCCCCTAAATCCGATACTCTTTGGGGGGACGCCATAGCCAGAAGAAAAAGAGTCAATTGAGAGCCACAGACTCCAAAGGTTCAAACGGAGTGCCCTGTAAGGCCTAAAGAACCACTGACAAATCACACGGGGCCACAGAAGGGACAAAGGGATGTTGTATGCAGAGGACACCTTGAAGGAAGGTGTGGACATCCGGCAGTGAAGCAACTCTATGCTGGAACCAAATGGACAGAGCAGACGTGTTACTTAGCTTCAGTGAAGTAAGGCGGAGTTCAAGATCCAATCCAGTTTGGAGGAAGGCCATGACTCTAGAGACACAAAACACATGAAGTTCATAGCTTCTGGAAGTAGGTATGCCACACTCTATGGTAAATTCTGGCAGATGCCGACTTACGTGCTCTGAGCATAGTCTGGACCACAGAGTGAGAAAAACCTTAAGACCTCAGGAGGGATGTCTCAAGAGCCACGCCGTCTCAGACAGACAACCCAGGTCTGGGTGAAGACCGTGAGCCTGAGACAACAGGTCTGGCTGCTGAGGTAGCAGAAACAGTGCATCTATGGAGAGGTTCCAAAAATCTGAGTCCCAATGCCATCTGGGCCATGCTGGGACCACTAGCAGGACAGTGCCTCCGTCTTGTTTGAACTTCTGAAGAAGTTGAGGAAGAAGGTAGACTGGAGAGAATAGGTACGCCAGATGGAAGGTCCACTTCACTGATAAGGCATCTATGAAGGCTGCCTCTGTGTTCCTTGTTCTGGATCCATACACTGGAAGTTTGTGATTGTGTCTGGAGGCCATGAGGTCCACCTCTGGTAGGCCCCATTTATCCACTAGGAGTTGAAAGACTTCTGGGTGGAGAGACCATTCCCGGCATGCACGTTGTGATGGCTGAGGAAGTATGCTTCCCAATTGAAAACTCTCGGAATGAACACTGTGGAGATGGCCGGGAGGTGACCTTTGGCCCATGTGAGAATATGTGACACTTCTATCATTGCTGACCGACTTCAAGTACCTCCTTCGTGATTGATGTAGGCCACTGCTGTGGTGCTGTCAGACTGCACTTGTACAGGCTTGCCCTGAAGAATATCCTGAGCCAGAGTGAGGGCTTTGTAGATGGCTCTGAGTTCCAATACATTGATTGGCAAGGTCGACTTGGCTGATGTCCAATGCACCTGGAAAGAGTGTTGACCGGTCACTGCACCCCAGCCCCGGAGACTGGCATCCGTTGTAAGCAGTACCCAATCCTGGATCCAAAGGGGGTGACCTTTGGTTAAATGGGATGTCTGTAGCCACCAGGAAAGGGACAGATGGACCTCTGGAGAGAGAATCATCGTTTGAGCCTTGATCCAATGGGGCAACCCGTTCCACCTGGACAGGATTAGCTGTTGCAGGAGCCTGGAGTAGAACTGAGCATACTCCACCATGTTGTATTTGCAGTGTAGAGATCTTGTCTGCTGTCAGGAAGATTCTCTGATCTTTAGAATCCAAAAGAGCTCCCAGATGAACCATCCTTTGTGAACGATTCAGGGAGGATTTCTTCCAGTTGATTAACCTGCCGTGCTTTTGTAGGAATGCAATGGTTACCTGAAGATGGCATTGAAGCACCTCTGGGGAGCTTGCTAAGGGTAAGAGGTCATCCAAGTATGGTAGCAGCCGGACCCCCTTACCACGAAAATGGGCCGCCATGATAGCCATAATCTTGGTAAACACCCATGGAGTTGTAGACAGTTCAAAGTGTAGAGCCTGAAATTGGAAGTGTTGCTGTAGTATAGCAAACCCGGAGATATTGCTGATGAAAGAGCGCTATAGGTACATGTAGGTAAGCTTCCTGAATATACGGAGATACCATAAAGTCCCCAGGCTCCATAGCTAGGATAATAGAGTGCAGGGTTTCCATCCTGAACCAGGGTACCCTGATGAACTTGTTCAGGGTTGAAAATAGACCGATGAGACCCATTTGGCTTCTGAACCAGAAAGAGAGTAGAATACTAACAGTTCCCTCGTTTTGATAGCAAGGACTGGAGCTATAACTCTGTTTGGGTCTGATGGAGGGCCTGTGTAGAAAAATTGGTGGGGTGGCCATTCTAGAAATGAGAGGACATACCTGTGGGAGACCACTTCTCTTATCCAAGTGTTTGTGGTGGTTTTACGCCAGCACTGGGCAAACTGAAAAAGTCGGCCTCATACTCTGGGCACCCCCAGGGGGAGGCCCGTCCCGTTAGGCTGAAGGCTTGTCCTCGGATTTTGAAGCAGGATGTCTGGTGATACTGGGCTTAGTGGCCATAGTGGAAGCTAACAGTCAGGGAAGGACTGACCCTTAGGATTTCTTTGGGGACAAAAGTACCTAAAGGATGTTGTCCTAGGTTTTGCGGTAGCTGCTGAAGGCAGAAAGGCATTCTTTGATGCTGCTAATGTGGCTACAATCTTGTCTAAATCTGTGCCAAACAAGAACTCCCCATTGTAAGGTAATGCTTCTAAGGCTTTCTTAGAATCTGCAACCACCTTCCATGACCACTGCCACAGAATGCGGCAGGCAGACACCGCCGTAGCCGAAGCTCTAGAAGCTAGGAGACTGGCATCCAAGGACGTTGCTCCAATAAATGAAGTTGCATCCCTTATGTGAGCTACATAAGACATCTGATCCCGAGAGGCGTCTGGGGGAAAAGATTCTTCAAGGGCGTCTGCCCAGCTCTCAATTGCTTTTGCCACCCATGCAATAGCCATGGTCGGGCGAGCAATGGTGCCTGAGAGTACACAGATTTAAGGCCAGTTTCAATCTTTCTCTCCATAGGGTTCTTTAGTGAGGAAATTGTAGGGATGGGTAACGTAACGCTTTTAGTCAATCGCGTAACATGGGAATCCCCCACATGGGGAGTCTCCTATCTTGCACAATGAGCTGCAGGAAGAGGATAACAAGAGGTCAGGCGTTTTTGGGGCTGAAACCTCTTATTAGGCATCTGCCAAGCCGCTGCCAGGTGCTCGATTAGTTGATCTGAGAGGGGAAATTCTGCTGAAGCCACTTTTTGTTGTTTAAATAGTGGGTGCTATGATTTGGGGGCGGGCTCATCATCTTCCATTTGTACGATAGATCTAACCGCTTGCACCAAAGCAGGTATATTAATTTTAGACTGAATCTCTGCTTCCTCCTCCGGAGGGGAATCAGTGTTAGAGAGAACAGCATCTTCCGCCTCCTCAGATGACACCTCAGAATCTGAGAGCTGCCTGGACTGTGAGGATAACACAGGACACTTAGTAGTCTTAATGGGTAGGGACTTCTCACCTTACAACATATTTTGAAAGGCTGTAGAGGTAGCTGCCAGACTTTGCAGTGAGTTAGAAAGTATGTCTACCCATGGAGGGGGCATAGGAGGTACATGCATTGCTTGTACCTGTTGTGGCAACCCCATAGGAGGAATTACAGCCAGGACTGCTAGGCAGTCCAAAATAGTGGCCAGCACCTGAGAAAAGGAAGCCCACTGGGGCTCCTGAGCCGCGGCTGGGATTCTGATGGGCCTGGTGGGGTATAAGAGTTAGCACATAGCCCATCCTGTATTAAATCCTCCTCATTTAAGCCTGCATCACATAATTTGCATGAGAGCAGAATGGGTGCAGCTGCCTTTGCTGGACATAGCTGCAGAGTAGTATAGCACACAATATATGCAACCACTTGGTATGTGATATACAAGTGGGAATGCAATATACTGATCCTGTCTTATGCTTGGGCAAGCTGCAGGAGCGCACAGCACAAAATATGGCACAGTGCAGTAACTAATACTGCTTTTATACATAAGTTCCGGGTCTGACTCGGAGGTTGGAACAGGGTTCCAATCCAGATAAGACCCGGAACTTCCCTGACGCCGACCCAGAATATTCTCGAGTCAGCGACGTTCACACCGGAGCCGGGTCTGCAGTGACCCGGCTCTTTTGGCGTTGAAGTGGACGCTTGGAGATGACGTTATTTCCAAGCGCCACTGAAGCCGGCAAATAGGCAGTCATGCGGCACGATCCAAGTCATGATGACCTTTTACACCCAGAAGCAACCCGGGTTATCCCTGGAATAACCCGGTTTTTAGCTGTGGTGTAAAAGGGGTAACCAGGGGCATAACTATACCTACAGGGGCCCCATAGCAAAAAAATTTACAGACCCCCCTCTCAGCCCGCGCCCCCCTCTCAGCCTACCACCCCCACTCTCATCCTGTGAACCCTCCTTTGCCCGAGACCCCCCCCACATCCTCCTCAATCCCCGACTTACCTGATTCATGGTCGCGCTGTGCAGGGCAGGCGCACCTTCTCTCCCGGTTGGCTCTATCTCACTGACTGATGCTGAGAGGAGGCGACCACGCCTTCTCCCATTGTCAGTCAATGGGGAGAGCTGGAGGCGGAGCTGACTGGGAAGACGCGACCAGGGAGCGGGGGGGCTGCGACAACGGAGCAGGTAAGTGGAGTAAACGGGAGTGAGGAGAGTGATGGGGGAGTGAAGAGGGTGCGGAGGGAAGGATCGCGGACAGAGGTCTGGCACCATAGGTGCAGGGGGAGGGCATCACATCATGCATCACAGTGTGTGTCCGCAAATCGTCCGCTGTGATCGGGAAGTGATCACAGTGAGCACGCTGTCCCATCTCATAGTAACTGACAGGAAGTGACCGTTTGAGGGTGGTCAAAGGAACGCAGGCGTGCCTGTACATTTGAATGCCGTTACAGGGGCGTGCATAATTAAGCCCATGTGATTGTATACGCTGGCAGGTCTAGATGGTGACAGGAAGTTTAGCAGTTTGTGAGGTAATGTCAGGTCAACCACAACTGTGCGAATGGTTCCGATGTTATTCGATGTTACCAATGTTTTCGCTGACTTGCGGATGCGTGTCATGGGATGTGCGCAACTTTATACACTGATGGGCGTCTTGGTATAGTGCTGCGGTTGCCATGCAATTGCATTCATTAACATATTTTCGCAGCTAGCGGGTGCGTGCGAACGCCGTCATGCGATCTGAGCTGAATCAGGCCCCAGGTTAGCGGGGAAAGTAGCAGTGGACTATACTGGTACATTTGGTCCTACTACCGCTAACCAGGGGAAGTCAGACCCTACAAAATCGGCTGCTGCTAAAGATGATGTTGTCACATTGGCATGTAATAAACTCTGACCCCTCCTACCAGTGTCAGTGATGTCACTACCGGGGAGATCCAGCATAACACACATCTACAGTCTCCAAACACTTATTTCCCATACTTACTCATCACAAACCACCTCATGCTGAATACACAGACGCTCCTAATAACCACTCTATAACCACGTCACAGCATTATCCACAACCAAAAATGTCTGACAGTACAAAAGAAAGGAAAAAGCACACAGGGATGCACAGGCCACATACACAAAGAGAAAACAGTCTGCAGAGGAGCAAAGGTGGGGACATCCCCCAAAAAAGTACAATAGTAAAGATAATACTCTATTGCCCCAGCCCTGATGCTCACAAACCACACTTCCCCTCACCGTCCAGTAACACAGGGACCACTTTCTAATGAGTCCCACCTTTCCACTAAAATCGGGGCTATTGGAAGGAATAAAATAAGCCGGGTACACATTAGAACTATATTGGCACCATTTGCCTATTGGAAAGACAAATCATGCATATCGTCAAATGTGTATGCACAATTGCGCGCTCCCGTAGATGACATACTAGATTGTTTGATTGACCGTGCTGCACAGTCAATTAAACGATATTGTGTGTGCGGCTGCGCATTTTAATGAAGGACAGAACAAGTTATCGTTCCATTGTTCATTAAATCATGTAGTGTGCACGGCCAATCTGTGATGGTCCGGGGTGAAGAGAAATTGCCCCGACCATCTGCACGATTGGCCGCTGTTATAATGTGTACCCGGTCTGTCATTTTACAATCTATATTAGAAAAATGACAATAAGAAGCTGATTGGTTGCTTGGGCAACTTCTCCGCTCTATCTCTTTCCAAAATGTGTTAAATCTCTTCCTTGGTTCCGATGGCTATCCCTGCAATGCTGAGAAATAAATGTTTCCGTACCATCACAAATGTTTTCCCAATGTTCTACCATTCAGACTCATTTGATTGGATCCCACGCCACCCTGTATTTAAAAATGAGAGTTATGGTAAAACTTACCTTTGTTAACTCAGCTGAGACGCCACATCGTGCTGCCCACGAGGGACCCACAGAGTGAGTGGTATGAGCAGTGACAGAGACCATCACAGGAAGGTCTGCCTGGGTATAGGCCTGTGAGATAGTCATGCGAATCCACCTGGCCAGAGTCTGTTTGTTGGCAGACCAGCCCTACTTGTGAAAACCATAAAGGACGAAGAGAGAGTCCGATTTCCTGACAGTACGGGCTACGTAGATCTTCAGAGCATGGACTACATCCAAGGAAGCCTCACCTGCTGAAAGGTCAGGAAACTGGAAGGCTGGAACCACAATTTCCTCATTAAGATGGAAACTGGATACCACCTTGGGAGGAAATCCGGGTCCGAAGAACAGCCCTGTCCTGATGGAAAATCAGAAATTGGGAGCGACAGGAAAGCTCCCCTAGAACCATTGACAAATGCCATGGAGCCACTGGAGGAACAAAAGGAGGTTGTATGCGGAGGATACCCTGAAAGAAGGTGTAAACATCCATCATGGCAGCAATTTTTCACTGAAACCATATGGACAAGGCAGAGACCTGCATTTTCAATTAACTAAGACGGAGTCCTTGGTCCAATCCGGCTTGAAGGAAGGCCAGGACTCTAGAGACCCTAAACACCTGAGGGTCATAACTCTTAGTGGTGCACCACTGAAAATAGGTATGCCACACTCAGTGATAAATACACGCAGAGGCCAGCTTACGGGCCCTGAGCATAGTCTGAACCACAGAGCGAGAGAAACCCTTGGACCTTAGGAGGGATATCTCAAGAGCCAAGCCATCAAAGACAGCCGAAAAAGGTCTGGGTGGAGGCATGGACCCTGAGATAACAGGTTCGGCCGTTGAGGAAGCAGATACGGCGTGTCTATGGAGAGGCTCAAACGATCGGCATGCCAATGCCGTCTGGGCCAAGCTTGTGCCAAAAGTAGGAGCATGTCTCCGTCATGCTTGAACTTCCAAAGAACTTGAAGAAGAAGGGAGACCGGAGGAAAGAGATATGCCAGATGGATGGTCCACTGTACTGACAATGCATCTATGAAAGCTGCTTCAGAATCCCTTGTTCTGGACCCATACACCAGTAGCTTGCGATTGTGTCGGGAGGCCATGAGGTCCACCTTTGGTAGGCCCCATTTGTCCACTAGGAGTTGAAAGACTTCTGGGTGGAGAGACCATTCCCCTGCATGCACGTTGTGATGGCTGAGGAAGTCCACTTCCCAATTTAGTACTCCTGGAATGAACACTGTGGAGATGGTCGGGAAGCGTCTCTCGGCCAATGCGAGAATGCGCGTCACTTCTGCCATAGGTGCCCGACTGCGAGTGCCTCCCCCTGTAGCATAGTCTGAAAGGCCGTAGCCATAGCTGCCAGACTCCTCACAGTGGATAGGGTATTAACCCACGAAGGTGGAATAGGAGGTACCTGCAATGTCTGTACCTGCTGTGGCAATCCCATAGGGGGAATTACAGCAGGGACAGCCAGGCGGTTGCAATGGAGGCCAGCGCCTGTGAAAAGGAAGCCCAGGGAGCCTCCTGTGCAGGGGTTAATGGAGCTGATTGACCTGGTGCAGAATAACAGCACAAAGGCCATCCTGAAGCAAATCCTCCTGAGTTAAGCCAACAGCACAAGATTTACATGTGTAGCTGATTGTTTTGTATTCTTGCCCTTGTTAGACATAACTGTAGAGTACAGAAACATACAATATGGTGCTGAGCAAATGACAGTTCAAGTATACACCAATTATATGTAATACACCAATTATATGTAATACACACTATGGCACCTGGCAATAGGCAACTGAATGCATGCACAGTGATCCAAATATATGAACGTGTGAGCAGTATAGAGATCCTGCCAGCGTTTATAGAAAAACTGCAGGATATGACAGCCCAGGTTAATGGCACAGCTAAGTGCACCTAAGCAGTATGTGACTGTCTTCACCGATGATTTCCTCAACGTGAAGTACATAAGCCCCCAAAACACCGGTATGCCAGGGTTTCAGAAAGAGAAAATGAAAGGGACAGGCATAAGCTGACAGATTGAGTATAAGAACATACAACAGCGCTAGCAGTAAATCACATACAATACATAAACCTCTATACTGTAATGTGTGCACCTTTTTCAACTACACAGACTCTATGGGCAGGGACCCAACTTCTGGCAGGCTGTAGCGCTACATAACCTGACTCCAGGGAGAGGTATGTAGAGGGACCGAACCCAGCATTTCACCAAGACAAGCTGTGGTTTTCACTATATAGAAAATGGGCACTGGAGCTCTCAGAGGGGGCATGGCCCACTTACAAATGCAGTTCAGGACGACCAGACCTCGTAGGAATGGCGCCCTGAAGCTGAGGGGCCGCTTTAAAGGGGAAGGCTGACCTCCTCTTGCTGATTTTTGACCACCAGGACCCGGTTTTCCTGCACCTCTGTACCCTGGTGGTTTAGTGGATCACGCGGACGGGGCCGGTGTGCACACTCAACGCCTCCGGTCTGTCCCCAGAGAATGGAGGTAAGACTACCACTCCGCGGATCACCGCGAGCGATGACCCGCCTTACCTGTCCCGATGTCCGGGCTGTAGTCTGGGACGTCCCGTGGGGCCAGCTCCCCGGGATCCTGCAGAAATCACCATGACTTGCAAGCAGACGGCAACAGTGTTGCGGCACCCGCAGAGGTGATGGAGCGGCAGCACAGACGTCCAAAAGACAGTTTGATGCTGCATACTCAGTTGTAAAAAAGAAATAAATTATAAAATAAAGCTTTGGGCTGCATAAGGCAGCCCCCTGTATAAAAAGGTGAACCGACTCCAGCCGGACACCACACAAAACTGAGTTGCCTCAGGCTCGGGGTATAGGGGAGAGGACCAGAGCATCCTGGGAGCTGAAAGCTTTAACGGTATGGTGTCCAGTCCTAACTACCACCTACACCCCAAGGTATCCCTGTGGACCCTGAAGAAATACACATTTCATACCAGGGACTTAAACTCCCAACCTCATGTACTACAAGCAGATACCTAATACATGGAGCTATTTGCTCCTGCATAGGAAGCTTGCTAATTCTAACTATATGAAACTAATTACGTTAGTTCAAACCATTGCAGCTAAGTAGATCTATGTAATAATATAAATAATATTTATAAGGCACTTTTCTCCTAATAGGACTCAAAGTGCTTTACATTTGGCTTTACAGCACAAAATACAAAACAAGCTTAACAAGGTACATTAGTGAAATTCTTGGGTGAGCAGGATAGTCTATTTTTAAAGGACTCTGGAGTGGAGACCTTTTGAAACCAAGTTTGAAAACGATTCGCTGTCTTACAGGCAGCCAGTAAGGGAGTAGAGAATGGCTGTTATGTGGCTGGAACAGGGCTGGTTGGATAATACAACTATATTGTGTGTAGAATCAAAGAGTCGTTCTAAAGCGAGAGATTTCCCCTTTATTGGTGCACTCATTGTATGACAAAGACATTTGTCTAAAACATAACTTTTAATGATTAAATAAGTAAATTAATAATAAATGCACTATATGATACAAACAAAAAACATACATTTCTACATCAGGGTCCATAGGGTATCCACAGGATACCTTGGGGTATAGGTGATGACGTCAGGCATCGGGCACCATAGAGTTAAGTTTTCAGCCTCCCAGGATGCACTAGGGTCCCCCCCTATACCCCGCCCCCGAGCCAAGGCATCTCAGTTTCGTTGGTGCCCGGCTCGGAGTCGGAGCACCTGTTTAGAGGGGGGCTAAGGATAGCCCCTGAAGTTTCTTCACTGCAGCTGTGGCTGCACATCTGGAAGTACAGCATGGACAGTCACTACTGACGCCCATGCTGTCTTCCCTACAGAACGCCGGTACTAGCGGTGACCCCAGATGTTTTGGACCATGGCCGGATTCAAGGGGCAGCAGGTAAGCAGCAGGGTCCCGCGGTGGGTCCCTGCTGTAACATGGTCCAGAGTCCCCAGGCAGGGGGCTCCCTGGGGACTGGCTGCAGTGTGGAGCCAGGTATCTAACCTGCGCTTCCACTACCCCCCTGGGACAGCGGACCGCAGCTGAGCGGTAGCGCTGCGGCATCCCATCCCAGGGGTTAATTGCATGCCAGGGGAGCGCACCTTCCCTGTATACAGCCGGCGCCTCCCCCGCTGCACGCAGCCTTCTCTGCGCTGCCGATTGGCCCTGTGGCAGCGCTCCTCCCCCAGGCCGGCCTCCTCTCTGCTCCTCGGTGGCCATCTTTAGAAGCATGGTGAATGCGGCTGGAAGCTGCTGATCGGTGGCATCGTGGTCTGGATCCCCTGGCATACCTCTCCTCCGTTGAAACAGGTCTGTGTATGCAGTGCTGTGTCCTACCAGGCTCTGTGTCTGCGTAGTTGAGGAACAGCGCTGATAGTGCAGGGATTGATTTCTTTGCATCGTATGTGACTTCTGCTAGCGTCTGCTGCCTGTACTTTCACTTTCTACTGTCAGCCATTTCACTGTCCCTGCTCTTCTTCTGCTAAAGCCCTTGCGGTGCGGCGATTGCAGGGTGGTTCTCCCACTATACTAACGAGTATCAGTGAGAGGGGTCACATACTTACCATCATGTCTGAGAGTGAATTTCCTCTCCAGCTTATGTGTACTAAGTGCAATGTACCAATAGCGGAGGGGGAGGGTAACGCGGAGGGGCTATGTCGGCAGTGTTATTTATTGGCGCGGCAAATTACTGTCATGGCTCCGGTGCAGGAACCTCCCTGGGCTTGTTCGCTAAGACACTTACAACCCTGGTGGGCCAGTTAGCTCCGCCACCTGCGTTTTCTCAGATGGGATTGTCCCAGCAGTCAGTGGTGTCGTCACCCATGCAGGGGTTCCCGAGACAACTGATGGTACCCCACAGTCTCCCTATTTCCCCTCCCCAGGTTTCACAGGAGCCTGCGTGGGTTAATTCTCTGACAAGTTCTGTGCAGCATTTGTTGGATGTGTTACAAGGGGAGTCTGTGTTGCGGCAACATAAGCGGACTGTGGCGTCTCTGTCTGCTCCTTATGAGGATGACGACGTGACGTCCGATGATGGGGAGATTCTGGATCTATCTGACCAGGAACCTCTCCGTACTAAAGAGTCGGACGCTAAGTCTAAGGTTTATATTCCTGGCCTTATTCGGGCAGTCCGCACAGCTTTAGTTATTGAGGATGACGATCCTCCGGTGTCCAAGTCCAAATATGCCTTTTTTAAGGATATTAAGGGTGACGCCACAGTGTTTCCTCTTTCGGGTCAGTTAGTAGACCATTTAGAGGAGGCGTGGAAACACCCTGGCAAATGGTATCAGCCGCAGAGGCGCTTAGCGGTGGCTTATCCGTTTGCGGACAATTATTTTTCTAAGTGGGAATCCCCTCCACAGGTGGATTCTCATGTGACACGCCTAGTCCGAAGTGCCACATTGCCCATGCCCTCCATGAAGGATGCTATGGACCGCAAGGTGGAGATCTGCCTAAAGTCCATTTATTCCCTCGCGGGGGGGGGGGGGCATCCAGACCGGCTATGGCTGTATGTTGGGTAGCCAGAGCTATGGAGCGCTGGGCTGATAGTTTGGAGGCGTCTTTGGATTCCGACTGTCGGCTGAACAGGCCGAGTTGGTAGGCAATCTCCGGGATTCGGCCACTTACATCAATGAAGCGGTCTTGGATATCAGTACCCTCACGTCTCGGATTTCTTCGGCAGCTGTTGCTGCTCGTCGCACCTTATGGTTGCGATCCTGGAAGGCGGACGCTGATTCCAAAAAGGGCTTAGAAGCTTTGCCTTTTAATGGAGAAGTCCTATTTGGTCCGCATCTGGACAAAATTGTAGCCACGCTGGCGGCAGCCAAGTCTGCATGTCTCCCGTCTGCTGCGGTCCCTTCCAGTTCGGGTACATCGTCCTTTCGGCCTTACAGGGCCCAGGGTAGGCCTAAAGCACAGTCTTTTCCCCGACAGGCTGGCCCCAAGAAATCGGCCAAGCCCAGGAAACAGGCCTGGAGTACCAGACGTCCGGCCCCTAAGTCAGATGACAAACCTGCGGCCTGACGGTCCGGGCCTCCCTTTGGGGGATCCCAAAGTGGGAGGCCGCCTGCTGCAGGTCGCCCCGTGTTGGTCGGGGACCACGACAGACAATTGGGTTTACGAGGTGGTTTCTCACGGGTATGCCCTCTCCTTTCGGCACAGGCCCCCATCCCAATTCTTCACCACGGGTCTTCCATTAGACCGGAACAAAGCCATAGAACTGCGGAAGGTTTTGCACACTATGCTCCAAGCTGGAGTTATAGTGCCTGTTCCATTCTCCCAGAGCGGCCAAGGTTTCTATTCCAATCTATTTTTGGTGCAGAAACCCAATGGGTCGTACTGTCCAATTCTCAACCTCAAGGCCCTCATCAAGTCCTTGCGGGTGCCACGGTTTCGGATGGAGAGCCTATGGTCCATCATTCTGGTGCTGGAACCTGGGGATTACATGGTGTCATTGGACATACAGGACGCTTACCTGCATGTCCCTATTCTTTTACGCCATCAACAGTTCCTCAGGTTTGCAATCCGCAACGATCACTTCCAGTTCCGGGCGTTACCTTTTGGCCTGGCGACAGCACCATGAGTGTTCACCAAGGTCATGGCGGCTTACCTGCAGCTGCAGGGAGTCCGCATGTTGCCGTACCTAGACGACCTTCTGTTGATAGCAGGATCTCCAGAGCTCCTTCTACGCCACTTGGACCTGACGATTGCAGTACTGCAACGTCACGGCTGGTTAATAAACTGGCAAAAGTCCACTCTGATCCCGTCTCAGAGGATTCTGCACCTCGGAGCCTTATTGGACTCCAGACAGCAGAGGATCTTTGTGACGGGGGAAAAGATCTCTGCCTTACAGTTGAGGGTGCGCAGTTGTCTGCAGAGTCGCCGAGTGTCTCTGCACTCGGCGATGAGGTTACTGGGCTCCATGGTGTCAGTATTCGACATGGTGGAATTTGCCTTGTTTCACTCCAGACCTCTGCAGCAATTGATCCTGTCCAAATGGAATGGACTGCCTCAGAGTCTAAAGTCCCAGACGATGGTGCTCACTCTGGAGGTTCGCCTGTCCCTAGCCTGGTGGTTGCAGACGATCCACCTTAACCAGGGTCGTCCATTTTGGGTGGCGAACTGGGTCCTGTTAACAACGGACGCCAGCCTTCGGGGCTGGGGAGCTGTCACGGGTCCACACCTTGTTCCAGGGCAGGTGGACTCAAGCAGAAAAAGAGCTTCCAATAAACATCTTGCAACTCCGCGCGGTTTTCAATGCTCTCCAGCAGGCACATCGGGTTCTCCAAGGTCACCCCGTGCAGGTCCAGTCGGACAACGCCACCACCGTGGCCTACATAAATCGGCAAGGAGGAACCTGAAGTCGGGCGGCACTTGTAAAGGTGTCCTGCATCCTGGTCTGGGCAGAGCGTTATCTGCCAGCCATATCAGCAGTATTCATCCCGGGAGTCCTCAACTGGGAGGCAGACTTTCTCAGTCGCCAGGACGTTCATCTGGGGGAGTGGTCTCTGCACCAGGACAACTTTCAACTTCTGGTGGACAGGTGGGGTCTTCCAGAGATAGACCTCATAGCATCACGGCACAACAACAAGTTGCCGGTGTACGGGTCTCGAACAAGAGACCCGTCCAGTGAATGTTCCGGTTTATCTCTTTCCTCCGTTTTCCCTTCTTCCACGGGTAATCTGGAAATTCAAACAGGAAGGAGGGACGCTCCTGTTGATAGCTCCTGCGTGGCCCAGGCGGCACTGGTTCTCAGACCTTCAGTCTGTCCGTGGACATTCCTCTGCAGTTGCCGCTACGACCGGACCTGCTGTCACAGGGTCCTTGTCTTCACCCGGACCTGACTCTGCTGTCTTTGACGGCGTGGCTGTTGAGACGGCCATGTTAAGGTCCAAGGGGTTTTCCAGCTCTGTAGTACAAACTATGCTAAGAGCTCGTAAACCATCTTCTGCAAGGATATACCATCGTGTGTGGCATACGTTCTTCCAGTGGTGTCGACCGAGAGGTTATGCCCCTCGGGACTTCTGTCTGTCTAGAGTGTTAGCTTTCCTACAGGCGGGACTAGACCATGGGCCTTGCCTTGCTTCTCTGAAGGTGCAGGTGTCTGCCCTGTCAGTCTGGTTCCATAGTAGGATTGCTGCAATCCCTGATGTGCGCACCTTTATGCAAAGTGTTCTTCAAATTCAGCCGCCTTTTGTTCCACCGGTGGCGCCTTGGGATTTAGCTGTGGTCCTGAGGGCTCTCCAGGGACCGCCGTTTGAACCACTGGGCTCAGTGGACCTTAAATGGCTGACAGCTAAAACTATTTTTCTTCTGGCCATTGCTTCGGCTAGATGTGTTTCTGACTGAGGAGCTCTCTCCTGTAGACCCCCTTTCCTGATTTTTCATAGGAACAGGGCAGTGCTGCGCACTCGTCCTGAATTTCTTCCCAAAGTTGTTTCACGTTTCCATATCAACGAGGAAATCGTTGTGCCGGCTTTTAACTCACCTGATCTTTCAGTGGGTGAGGCCACTTTGGACGCTGTGTGGGCCTTAAGGATTTATGTTGACCGCACTTCTTCGTTTAGGAAGTCGGACGCCTTGTTTGTCCTCTATGGCTTCCGTAAAAAGGGTTGGCCTGCTTCAAAGCAAACTTTGGCAGGTTGGATTCGTATGGCAATTTCAGAAGCTTATCTTCATGAAGGCCTTCCGGTTCCATCCTCTGTGAGGGCTCATTCCACTAGGTCTGTGGGTCCTTCGTGGGCAGCTCGACGTGGTGCCTCTGCAGTTCAGATCTGCAAGGCTGCTAGGTGGTCCTCTGTCCATACCTTTGTGAGGTATTACGCGTTTGACACCTTTGCCTCTCGGGATGCTTCCTTCGGGTGGCGGATTCTCCTTCCAGCACAGGAGCGTCCCCACCCTTAAAGGATACTGCTTTGGGACATCCCCAAGGTATCCTGTGGATACCCTATGGACCCTGATGTAGAAAATAAGAGATATGGTACCTTTGTTATCTCTATTTCTACGAAGTCCATAGGGTTCCACAGGACTCCCGCCCTGTCGCACCTGTGCTGCAGATGGGCTTTACTCTGGTCACCGGTTTTTCCGTCTCCCTCTGGTGAGAATGTGATTCTTGTGTGTGTCCAGATCTTTTTTCTCTCTCTTCCTTCTCCTCCTCCGGCCTATGGCTTGGTACGCAACTGAGATGCCTTGGCTCGGGGTATAGGAGGGGGACCCTAGTGCATCCTGGGAGGCTGAAAACTTAACTCTATGGTGCCCGATGCCTGACGTCATCACCTATACCCCAAGGTATCCTGTGGAACCCTATGGACTTTGTAGAAATCAAGATAACAAAGGTAAGTTCTTACCATATCTCATATTATTTTAGAAAACACAAAAATACTCGCGCAGCCAGCTTGAAAACATATTGCTGCGGTATTTGTCTGAATAGGGACAAACTGGTAATGTTGTCCTCTATACTCAATAAAAGAACTCTGTATCTTGTATAAACCTGTCAGGCAAAAATGCTTAATTTTCATATATATAAATGATTAAGTATTTCTTCAAGGTTTATTTAGAACAATAAGAGTGAATGTAAATAACCAATACCCTGATTAGGGTTAAATTACAAGGCAACATGGGAAATTAAAGGAGATGTGATATTGTGCAGCAAAAATAACCTTTCCCAAATGAATTTATGATATTGAGACAGAAAGTATACATTGCATCTTGTCCTGATCACAGGAGGATTATGAGTCCAATAATCAGGGTATTGGTTATTTACATTCACTCTTATTGTTCTAAATAAACCTTAATAATTTATATATATATTATACATATTTCTAAAATATGTCTGTTTATTTATTATTAATTTACTTATTTAATCATTAAAAGTTATGTTTTAGACAAACTTCTTTGTCTTACAATGAGTGCACCAATAAAAGGGAAATCTTTGCTTTAGAATGACTCTTTGATTCTACACACAATATAGTTGTATATTGACTTTTTCCCGCGGTGCACCACCAGCCATAAGGAAATTAAGTAAATGGTCTATGATAAGACAACAAATATATTCATAATAGGCTGGGCATATTAATACATTTATTTTCTTTTCATTCCTGTGCGGATTCAAGAAAACCCTACTCCCTTTTGTGATATACTGGTTGGATAATAGCCTGGCAGCTGCATATTGTACCATCTGCAAGTGGTGCAATTCTCTTGGTGGGAGACCGAGGTAGAGGGTGTTGCAGTAGTCTAGGCGTGATGATATAAATGCATGTATGACTTTAGGCAGATCTTCTCAGGGAATTAAGTGCTTGATTCTGGCTATGTTCCTCAGATGAAAGAATGAGGATTTGATTGTGGCTGATACTTGATGTTTAAGTGTCAGAGGCCACTATCCAGGACACCACCGAGGACAACACAGAGATTCTGAACATGTTCACTATTTTGTAGTATATGGCTGTAATGTATGAGGTTGAGAATTCGAGTCCCGGGCATGGCATGCTGAGCAATGTCTGTTTTAAACACAGGGGGATGTAACCGAATGACAAGGTTCACACAAATCACACTAATGGGGTAAATTCAAATCCACAAGGGGCAGGGGTGTGTAGTAACAGGGGCGGAAACGCTGGCAATGGCAGCTGAACTCACAACTCTCTCTCCCCGATCTCAGCCCTGTGGGGCTTCAAACAAAAATCTGATATTCCGGGGGTACGGTGAGTGTGGCATATAGTCATACTTAGACGCACAGACTCAAGGGGGCCAGCAAACTGGCAGATTGTTGCATCGCAATGAGCATGCTTGCGACGGCCACTGCGATCGCAGTGTCCATGCAGACCTATCGCAGAGTGATTGACAGAAAGTGCTGTTTGTGGGTGGTAACAGGAGGGTGGGTGGTTGGCGAAAAGCAGGCGTGCCAGTGCGTTTGAACGCCTTGGCATGGGCGTGCAAAAAATGATCCACTGCGATGCCTCACGCAGCCTGAGCACTCATAGCGTGAAATGAGGTCAGAGCTTGTGCAAGTGTGCGTGAGGCTGTGATGGTACTCGATGTTACCGATGGTTTTGCAGTCTTACTAAACATGACGGATGTGCGTAAGGTAAGGTGGCCGTCCCGTGTAGTGCTGCGACGGGATAGCGATTGCAATAGATTAGCATACTATCGCATTTTAATCGCTATTACAATAGCAGTTGCGATCGGTGGTGAATCAGGCCCCATGTTACTAAGATCTCTGCTTCAGCAGTACTCTCCAGTATCTCCCCCTCCCAGAGCCTGGGCCATACCATGTACAGAAGGAGGGGGTGGCCGTGCCGCGGCGTGCTGCTGTCACTCCCTCCTCTGCTTCCCACACTGCCCAGCTACTGTACACGGGACGTGTGTGACGTACGTATGACAACCCTGAGTAAACACCACCCCCGCAGCAGTGCAGAGTGGTAGGTGCCAGCAGCGCAGTGCTAGTGAGCGCGGCTTGGCCGGACGTAGTACGTACCATCTCTCTGCGGAGCGGGGGGAGGGGGATTGCTGTGATGACTGAGTGACAGGCCAGGCAGCGCTGCCCTGTGTGTGCTCTCTCGCTGTCCTCAGGCGCCAGTGATGCCCCCCGCGCTCGGCGCTAGTGGTAGGTGCCGCGGCGCAGTGTTCCCAGGCCCCTCCCCCTGTCCCCCCTCACTCAGACTCTGTGTTCCCCGGGGCCCGGAGCGGACACTTGGCCGCAGGTGGCGCCGCTCGCTCCTGCTCCCCGGTCTCCCCGGTCTCCCCCATGGCCCTGTGCGGGGACGTCGGCGCCTCGTCTCTCCCCAGCGAGCTGATCGTGCACATCTTCTCCTTCCTGCCGGCCCCGGACCGGCTGCGGGCCTCGGCCGCCTGCTCGCACTGGCGGGAGTGCCTCTTCTACCCGGCGCTGTGGCCGGAGCTGCGGCTGAGCCTGAGGGTGTCCCTGGCCGAGCGGCCGCGCCTGGAGTTCCTCATGCGGAAATGCGGCTGCTTCGTGCGGGAGCTGCGGGTGGAGTTCGCCGCTGAGAATTACATGCCCAGCTCGGCCGAGCCCGGCGCGGCCTCCCCGTCCTGCTCGGCCCCTGACCCGCAGGGAGGCGGCGATGGGGACGCGCAGTCCTCGGCTCGGTGGCTGGAGGTGCTGAAGACCTACCTGGAGCTGGTGCTGTGTGTGCTGAGCAGCATCCGGAGCAACCGGTGAGTGACAGGAAAGAGACTCTGCAGCAGCTGCGCCCACCTCCCCCTGTGTATACAGCAGTGCGGGAGGGGGCACAGTGTACTTACCTACAGGAGGGGGGTGGTCACAGGGGTCCATACTTACCTATAGGAGGGGAGGACAAACTACATATCTGCAGGAGGAGGGGGCACGGGGGTCTGCGCTTACCTGCAGGAGGAGGGGGCACGGGGGTCTGCGCTTACCTGCAGGTGGAGGGTTACGGGGGTCTGCGCTTACCTGCAGGAGGTGGGGGCACGGGGGCCTGCGCTTACCTGCAGGAGGTGGGGGCACGGGGGTCTGCGCTTACCTGCAGGAGGAGGGGGCACGGGGGTCTGCGCTTACCTGCAGGAGGAGGGGGCACGGGGGTTTGAGCTTACCTGCAGGAGGAGGGGGCACGGGGGTCTGCGCTTACCTGCAGGAGGAGGGGATATGGGGGTCTGCGCTTACCTGCAGGTGGAGGGGACACGGGGGTCTGCGCTTACCTGCAGGTGGAGGGGGCACGGGGGTCTGCGCTTACCTGTAGGAGGAGGGGGCACGGGGGTCTGCGCTTACCTGCAGGTGGAGGGGGCACGGGGGTTTGAGCTTACCTGCAGGAGGAGGGGGTACGGGGGTCTGCGCTTACCTGCAGGAGGAGGGGACATGGGGGTCTGCGCTTACCTGCAGGTGGAGGGGACACGGGGGTCTGCGCTTACCTGCAGGTGGAGGGGACACGGGGGTCTGCGCTTACCTGCAGGTGGAGGGGGCACGGGGGTCTGCGCTTACCTGTAGGAGGAGGGGGCACGGGGGTCTGCGCTTACCTGCAGGTGGAGGGGGCACGGGGGTCTGCGCTTACCTGCAGGAGGAGGGGACACGGGGGTCTGCGCTTACCTGCAGGAGGTGGGGGCACGGGGGTCTGCGCTTACCTGCAGGAGGAGGGGGCACGGGGGTCTGCGCTTACCTGCAGGAGGAGGGGGCACGGGGGTTTGAGCTTACCTGCAGGAGGAGGGGGCACGGGGGTCTACGCTTACCTGCAGGAGGAGGGGGCACGGGGGTCTGCGCTTACCTGCAGGAGGAGGGGGCACGGGGGCCTGCGCTTACCTGCAGGAGGTGGGGGCACGGGGGTCTGCGCTTACCTGCAGGAGGAGGGGGCACGGGGGTCTGCGCTTACCTGCAGGAGGTGGGGGCACGGGGGTCTGCGCTTACCTGCAGGAGGAGGGGGCACGGGGGTCTGCGCTTACCTGCAGGAGGAGGGGGCACGGGGGTCTGCGCTTACCTGCAGGAGGAGGGGGCACGGGGGTCTGCGCTTACCTGCAGGAGGAGGGGGCACGGGGGTCTGCGCTTACCTGCAGGTGGAGGGGACACGGGGGTCTGCGCTTACCTGCAGGTGGAGGGGGCACGGGGGTCTGCGCTTACCTGTAGGAGGAGGGGGCACGGGGGTCTGCGCTTACCTGCAGGTGGAGGGGGCACGGGGGTCTGCGCTTACCTGCAGGAGGAGGGGACACGGGGGTCTGCGCTTACCTGCAGGTGGAGGGGGCACGGGGGTCTGCGCTTACCTGCAGGAGGAGGGGGCACGGGGGTCTGCGCTTACCTGCAGGAGGAGGGGGCACGGGGGTCTGCGCTTACCTGCAGGAGGAGGGGGCACGGGGGTCTGCGCTTACCTGCAGGAGGTGGGGGCACGGGGGCCTGCGCTTACCTGCAGGAGGTGGGGGCACGGGGGCCTGCGCTTACCTGCAGGAGGTGGGGGCACGGGGGCCTGCGCTTACCTGCAGGAGGAGGGGGCACGGGGGTCTGCGCTTACCTGCAGGAGGAGGGGGCACGGGGGTCTGCGCTTACCTGCAGGAGGAGGGGGCACGGGGGTCCGCACTTGCCTAGGTACTATTTTGGGGATCAGTGATGTGGTGGGGTCTTTTTGGGTATCCTTCTAAATGCTGTGTGGTGGAGGCTTTTAGGGAAGGACACTGGGGTCTGTACTTGCCTACTGGAGGGGATGGTCACAGGGGTCCATACTTGGCTACAGGCGAGGACATAGGCATCTGCACCTATAGTAGGATAAGGACGTGGGTTTGTATTTGCCTATAGGACGGGAGGAGACACTACATATCTACAGGAGGGGGACACACAGCTATATGTTTACAGGGGGGGAGACCCAGGGGTCTGCGCTTACCTGCAGGTAGAGGGGGCATGGGGTCTGCACTTACCTGCAGGAGGAGGGGCACAGGGGGTCTGCACTTTCATAGGTATTATTTTGGGGATCAGTGATGTGGAGGGTCTTCTTGAATAACCTTCTAAATGCTGTGTGGTGGAGGCCAGAAGTCAGAGGGTACACAGTGGGAGGATTAATTTGGCAACCAATGAACCACTTAACTGACTAATACCTGTTCCAAAAATGTCCCCAATATTGTCTTTTTTTATTATATGTAAATGGCTATTTAAGCCTGATTTAGTATGTAGATTTGGTAAAACATTATACTAAATTAAGGTTATGTAACTATTAACATCAATTTTACATCATGTGTGTTTTTTTTTTTTTAACCGTATAAACCTACAGGTAGTCGCAGTGGGTGGGCGATCCTCCCCATCACTGCTGTGGCTCTCTGCCTGGGATGGGGCGATCCTCCCCATCACTGCTGTGGCCCTCTGCCTGGGATGGGGCGATCCTCCCCATCACTGCTGTGGCTCTCTGCCTGGGATGGGGCGATCCTCCCCATCACTGCTGTGGCCCTCTGCCTTGGATGGGGCGATCCTCCCCATCACTGCTGTGGCTCTCTGCCTGGGATGGGGCGATCCTCCCCATCACTGCTGTGGCTCTCTGCCTGGGATGGGGCGATCCTCCCCATCACTGCTGTGGCCCTCTGCCTGGGATGGGGCGATCCTCCCCATCACTGCTGTGGCCCTCTGCCTGGGATGGGGCGATCCTCCCCATCACTGCTGTGGCCCTCTGCCTGGGATGGGGCGATCCTCCCCATCACTGCTGTGGCCCTCTGCCTGGGATGGGGCGATCCTCCCCATCACTGCTGTGGCTCTCTGCCTGGGATGGGGCGATCCTCCCCATCACTGCTGTGCCCTCTGCCTGGGATGGGGCGATCCTCCCCATCACTGCTGTGGCTCTCTGCCTGGGATGGGGCGATCCTCCCCATCACTGCTGTGGCTCTCTGCCTGGGATGGGGCGATCCTCCCCATCACTGCTGTGGCTCTCTGCCTGGGATGGGGCGATCCTCCCCATCACTGCTGTGGCTCTCTGCCTGGGATGGGGCGATCCTCCCCATCACTGCTGTGGCCCTCTGCCTGGGATGGGGCGATCCTCCCCATCACTGCTGTGGCTCTCTGCCTGGGATGGGGCGATCCTCCCCATCACTGCTGCGGCCCTCTGCCTGGGATGGGGCGATCCTCCCCATCACTGCTGCGGCCCTCTGCCTGGGATGGGGCGATCCTCCCCATCACTGCTGCGGCCCTCTGCCTGGGATGGGGCGATCCTCCCCATCACTGCTGCGGCCCTCTGCCTGGGATGGGGCGATCCTCCCCATCACTGCTGTGGCCCTCTGCCTGGGATGGGGCGATCCTCCCCATCACTGCTGTGGCCCTCTGCCTGGGATGGGGCGATCCTCCCCATCACTGCTGTGGCCCTCTGCCTGGGATGGGGCGATCCTCCCCATCACTGCTGTGGCCCTCTGCCTGGGATGGGGCGATCCTCCCCATCACTGCTGTGGCCCTCTGCCTGGGATGGGGCGATCCTCCCCATCACTGCTGTGGCCCTCTGCCTGGGATGGGGCGATCCTCCCCATCACTGCTGTGGCCCTCTGCCTGGGATGGGGCGATCCTCCCCATCACTGCTGTGGCCCTCTGCCTGGGATGGGGCGATCCTCCCCATCACTGCTGTGGCCCTCTGCCTGGGATGGGGCGATCCTCCCCATCACTGCTGTGGCCCTCTGCCTGGGATGGGGCGATCCTCCCCATCACTGCTGTGGCCCTCTGCCTGGGATGGGGCGATCCTCCCCATCACTGCTGTGGCCCTCTGCCTGGGATGGGGCGATCCTCCCCATCACTGCTGTGGCCCTCTGCCTGGGATGGGGCGATCCTCCCCATCACTGCTGTGGCTCTCTGCCTGGGATGGGGCGATCCTCCCCATCACTGCTGTGGCTCTCTGCCTGGGAGTGGGTGAGTGCCTAGGGGGAGGTACGGGGAGCTGACAGCATGACTGTGGGAGTTCCTTTAAGGTTCGCGCTAATCAGTCTGTATATAAAGTGGTGCAGGCAGTCAAGGGTGCCCTGAACCATTTGAATTCGGGCTGCAAGAAGACAGTGTTCCTGCAGCCGCATCTGGTGCTGTGCCCGTGGGGAGGAGAAGGGGACTGCAGTGGATTCGGTAAGACGGGCACTGCCTCTTGAGCCTGACGGCTGCTGGAAGTTCACTTTCCAGCGGCCGATGGTGAATGTTTTTAACATGGTCGCTTTAGATATGATTGTGTCAGGGAATGCCCAGCTTAGCTTGGCTGCATTTGGTACAAGGATGCCTGGCAAGGGGTTGATTTATTGCAGTATGGGAGCAGTGGGACCCTACAAGATGCACCGTGGAAATGTGTTAATTCTAGATTTTCCCCTAGTTTTATTAGTACATGATCTGCTATGGCCATTTCGGTAAGGAACATTAGTGCCCCATTATGAACAAGTCATGTAATATATATTTGCCAATTAAACTGATGCCCAGGGAGGCTGCCAGTGATAATAGAAATGATCCTTGAAGGAGATGCACGCAGTTGGTTATGTTCTTTTGCCAATTCATTTATTAAAACAACAGGTACAGAGTTGACCTACATTGGCTTTTGAGCTCCAGTATTCCTGTTGTTTATGCCATGTTAGTACAGATCTACACAAGACGCTGTTAGGTTTTTGTGCATATAAATGTCTCCATAGCAACCAGCAATACCTAAGGATGCATAGCGATATACACCAAAGTATCGTGATCTCATGGAAGCAGCTCATTTGGGAAAAGTTGTTTGTGCTCTTTGCTTGGTAATATCCAGTAGGAAATGTTGCAGGGTGACTTTATTAGGATTTCTTGGTAGCATATTCCTTGTATTATAAGGTAGATATTTGGATGTAGACTAATGGTACATACACACGGTCCAACTTGCTCGATCATCGATATCATTGAACGATTTTTCTTTATACTTTAAAAATGAATGATATCGTTGAATGATTTAATCAATGATCATGAACGATATCTGACAGTATTTTCCCTTACCGTTCCAGCCCGACGGGTCTCAGGCTGCTCCCCCACTGGCTCTCAGTCAAAAGTGCCCATTATACAGTGCCCCCTGTAGTTATGTCCATATGCAGTGCCCTTGTATTTGTGCCCTTTATACAGTGCCTCCTATAGTTTTCCTCTGTTATACATTGCCCCCCTGTAGTTTTCCCCTTTATACATTGCACCCCTGTAGTTTTCCCCTTTATGCATTGCCCCCTGTAGTTTTGTTTGGCGCCTTATCCGGTGTCCTCAGGCTGGCGCCTTATGCCGTGTCCCCAGGCTGGCGCCTTATGCCGTGTCCCCAGGCTGGCGCCTTATGCCGTGTCCCCAGGCTGGCGCCTTATGCCGTGTCCCCAGGCTGGCGCCTTATGCCGTGTCCCCAGGCTGGCGCCTTATGCCGTGTCCCCAGGCTGGCGCCTTATGCCGTGTCCCCAGGCTGGCGCCTGCCCAGAACTTACCTTAATATGCTGCTCGGTGCTCCCACTCCTGCTGCCTCGCTCTGACTGGATCCAACTAGATCCAGCAGGCGCGCAGAGCAGGCTCCTCACGTCGCGGGAGTCACCCGTGCAGTGCATCACTGGGAACGCTTGCCTCTGAAGCGATCAGAGGCTCCTTTAGCCTCCGGTCGCTTCAGAGGCCAGCTTTCCACAGCAGGAGGCGGAGCGCGTTGGCGGAGGGTGACCGGGAATTCGGCGGGGGGGGGGGGGGGGGGGGAGTGCTGGGCGGTAGGCTGTTTCTGCCGGGTGATGCGCCCGCATAAAACAGCCTGGGGAGAACACTGGATGATAGTTGGCCTGCATGTACGGTCGACCTCAGATATCGTTATCGTCCATACTGCCACTCGCATCGTTGGTCGTTCAATGCCAAAAAGTCAACGATATGAATGATATAAGGATATTATCGTTCATATCGTCCTGCAAAGTTGGACCGTGTGTATGCACCACTAGATGCAGAAATAGTCAGTGTCCATAGAAAGTCTGGGTGTTTTTTTTCAGAGGCTCTATAATCCCTACTTAAAATTTAGTTGAAACCGTTTATAATGGAACTTAGTAATGCAAGTGCGTTGGTATACAGCAGGTAACTCTATCTTGTTCCTAATGATGTCTAATCTGCTCCTAGGAAATCAGATTGTGCTGTTATACTGTATGTGTTCCCTTTTAAAATAAAGGAACCTTATTTTGTGTATATATAATCCTTCCTTCTTGCCTGTATATCCTTGACATGCTAAGTGAGACGCACTCTATTGCACACGGGATACTGGAATGGTCGCTGCGAATTGATGATAATACAGGGCTGGGTTGCAATGTAACATAAAGGGCATGCATGGTAGGTATGCCTACGCTGGAAGAGCCTAAAGTGGGTCATCAGTGACACTTAATTACTGCAGGGCAAGAAGCACTGAGAGTGCCATAGGCTGGGAGTGGTACAGGTAATTATAAGGGTGGGGGGGTGAGGAGAGACAGGATGTGATGGAATAAGAGAGGGGTACAGAGATAATGGAAGAGTTGGGGATAAAGCCTGGCGACGCCAGCAGCTATGGGTGCTTACGCAGATAATTTTTGGTGCTTGCAACTCGCCAAATGATGGGTCCAAAATACTAGTGAAAGTATAATCTCTGACGACAACAACTGCCTCCTGGCTTACACTTCCAGTCGTACCCCTTCTCTGCTGTAATAGCAACATTATAAGGGTCCCCGTGTCTGAGCCCACACCCGGTCCTGGATGTTGACCACCGCAGTCAGAATCGTAACGCTGCTATTTGGAGGGTTGGTGAGGATGAGATTACAGTACAAGACTAAAGATGGCTACACACTGTCAGATTTATTTTCTGATTAGGATGAGGAACGGGATGATTTTTTGGAAACTGGAAGCCCCTATATCTGTGCTACACATTTTGCAATATTTCCATAGAAGCTAGCGATTGATCACCACACTGATTTTGCATATGTCCACCCACAAGGATGTTGACCTAGTGACAGGAGAAGCTAGGAAATAAGGGCAGATCATTGAAAATGCGCACACAAAGTTCGATATTGGGATTCTGAGGCAGAGATTTTCCTTGTTGACCGCTAGATCGTGTAATGGAAGGAATGCGTTTGTGGATGTTTTCTAACCGTTTTATTGGTGGAACACTGAAACGATCGTTCATACGCACTATACAATAAATCGGGGCGATTATTCGCTAATCGGCCCA